>JBBMKD010000103.1:3403762-3426607 GCA_037834095.1 Argya squamiceps
ATTCCTGCCCAATCTCCCATCCAGCCCTGCCCTCTGGCAGTGGAAGCCATTCCCTGTGTCCTGTCCCTCCATCCCTTATTAACACTTTTTCCTTCCTGCAGGCTCCTTCAGGCACTGGAAGACCACAATGAAATCACCCCAACACTTCTCCAATGAACAATCCCAGCTCTCTACCCCTTTCCTCACAGACATGGAGATGTCTATCCCAACTAGTTCACTTGACTCCAAAATTAATTCTAAATTATTATTATATCCTAAACCCAGTTGTTTCTACACCAGTTTGAGTGACCCACTGTACTGGCTCCACTTAACTGTGAAAACATAACAGAGACCAACTCAACCCTTGTGCCCCCAGCTCTGTCAGCACTCGGCAGAAACAGCAGGAGTATCCTGTGCAGTGGCAGTGAGTGAGGAGTAAATGAACTACGGGTAACAGCAGCGTCCAGGGAGGAATTTTGGGTGAGACCGGGAAATTTTAATCGTAAATCCGACACTGAGCAGCAATCACCTGCAATGGCCTTGGGAACCGCCAGAGGGCGGAAGAGGCCACAGCAACTCCCTCTGCCCTGGAACGGCTCCTAAAATCCCCTTAAAACGGGTTTTTATGTACTCAGGTGGGTTCTACTTTAAAGATTCTCAATGTACTGCAATATCTTGACTTTTTAAAAGTAACTCCCTGGAAATCAGCATTTCAGTTTCACTGTTTCCTTCCCAGGAATCCACTTACTGCTCCTGCCAAATCCTGCCACTGGAAGAGTCACACATACCCATTGATGAATAATTTGGCACAGGAAGGGTTAATACTATAAAAACCTTGAGACAGGCACAAAGATACACACTGGCAGCAAAGTGGCAGCAGAATTTTCTCCTCCAAGATCACCCTTCCTTATAATTCCTCACAGATCCCTCCTGTCTGTGCCCAATGCCCACCTTGTCCCCAGCCCAGAGCACCGAGTGCCACCTCCAGCCCTTCCTTGGACACCTCCAGGGATGGGGACTCCAAACCTCTCTGGGCAGCCCCTTTTCGATTCCTGACCACCCTTTCCATGCAGGAATTCTTCCTGGTGTCCAACCTGAGCCTCCCCTGGCCCAGCTTGAGGCCATTCCCTTTCCTCCTGTCCCTGTTCCCTGGGAGCAGAGCCCGACCCCCCCGGCTGTCCCCTCCTGGCAGGGACTTGTGCAGAGCCACCAGGTCCCCCCTGAGCCTCCTTTTCTCCAGGCTGAGCCCCTTCCCCAGCTCCCTCAGCCCCTCCTGGTGCTGCAGCCCCTTCCCCAGCTCCATTCCCTTCCCTGGACACACTCCAGCCCTCAGTGTCCTTCTGAGGGGCCCAGAACTGGACACAGCACTTGAGGTGTGGCCTCGGCAGTGCCAGCACAGAGGGACAATCCCTGTCCTGGCCCTGCTGGCCACACTGTCACCCAGGTATTGGCAAGAGTTCCATTATTTCACTGTAAGAAGGAGGAAAATGTGTCAATAATGGTATTACAACCCTTGGAAAGGGTTCAGGAGCAAAGGAGAATAATTTAGCAATTCCAGAATCAGGTCTATTGGCACATTGCAGCAGCCCTGGCTGTTATGGGGAATTCCAACATGGAAGTGGAGAGCAGAGAGAACACAGGGTGCCCAGAGCAGCTGTGGCTGCCCCTGGATCCCTGCAAGTGTCCCAGGCCAGGCTGGACAGGGCTTGGAGCACCCTGGGATACAGGAAGGTGTCCCTGCCCATGGCAGGGGATGGAATTAAATGATATTTAAGGTCCCTTCCCACCCAAACCATCCTGGGATTTTATGAATCTTTTCAAGCTAATGGAGCACAGCTCCTGTATCTGACCCACTGCTCCAATCCTACATCCCTCATTCCTGGTAATCTGCAGTTCTTCCCTTAAAATGACTTCACAGAGCTAAGCAGCAGTTGTTGGGGTAACCCACCTCTCCCTTGGCCACTGAGGCAGGGGAGGATGCAGCTGGACACGCTCCGTGTGCTCAGTGACTGTCACTGGGATGTGACCAAAGCAACACCAACAATGGCAAAAAGCAGCTCTGCCTCCCACCCCTCCTCTCCCTTTTGTCAGCACTGAGGCAGCCAAGCATGGGGCCAGCTCAGGGAACTGGACTTGATGGGGGAGGAAATAAAAAAGGTTAAAAAAAAAACTAATAAAGGTTAAATAATTTCTAGCAGGGGCTGAAATAGAAGGAGAAACTCCTTCACCCCTCTGCAGAGTCCCCCTCTGAGCTCCCAGGGCAGCAGCACAAATGGGAGCAGGGCTGCTCCTCCACAGCAGCCTGTAGGGATGTCAGCTGGGAGCTGCAGCCCCGGAGCTGTTGCACAATCCCCTGGCTGCAGCAGCAGAGCTGATTTAAGAGTTTCCAGGCCCTGCTCCACCTCCAGCTCAGTGATGTGGCTCCCACACGGCCCCACAGCAGTGCCAGGAGAAAGCCTGGAGCTGCACCCAGCAGTGCTGGCAGCAGGGACATCCCCCCAGGGTGCACAAGGACTGCAGAGCCCTGTGCAGCCCTGCCCTGGGGCTCAGGTTCCACAGGAACCTCAGCTGCTGTCAGGGCCAGCTGCCACCACTCCCTGTCTGTCACACAGTGTCCCCAGATCCCCTGTCCAGCAGCCAACAGGAGCTGGGGCCAGGCAGGGCACTGGGCAGGACAGGCTGAGCCCCATGCCACAGGCTGTGGCTCCAGGGACAGCCTGGCAGCACCCTCAGCTCACACTGCTGGGACTGAGAGGGGATGGGGACACCTCGGGGACAAGGAAGGAGAGGGGATGGGATGGGGACACCTCGGGGACAAGGAAGGACACCCCAGGGCCAGCACAGTCACAGGTTGCAGGGAGGGCTGGGCACCTGGAAGTGAAATTGGGGCTGGCTGGCACTGCTGCACTTTGGGTAAAAGCTGAAAGGGGACAGGAAGTGCCTCCCCTCAATGCCCAACGGGCACAGTTAATCCAGCTGGGAAGTGAAGCCATAAAACCCCAGAATGTTTGGGGTGGGAAGGGACCTTAAAGCCCATCCAGTGCCACCCCCTGCCCTGGGCAGGGACACCTCCCACTGTCCCAGGTGCTCCAAGCCCTGTCCAGCCTGGCCTTGGGCACTGCCAGGGATGTGGCTTCTCTGCAGGGTGCAATTAACACTTGCCCAATAAACTCTTCTACTGGGAATCCTGCAGAAGAAAAATCCTTTCCAACAAACATATCAGTATCTGCCATATCACAGTGCTGATTAAATCATAATACAAACTGTCCCTAGAAAATTCATCTTAATAAAATAAACCTTTCTTAAAGTGGTCAGGAGGAACCAGTTCCATAATTCCCATGACATTACCCTGTGAACCCTATTACAAGATACATGGCTTCTTTATAACAAATCCACAAGTGAAAAGTAGCAAGAGTTTGGATTTGTCTGTCCCTCCTTGCATTTTTTTGCCTTCTTTTGGAAAACACTTTTTAGAAAAGAGAGGATGAGGAATGTTCTCAGTTGTAAAAAGGAAAAAAATATTTAGACAGCTTTTAAAAATAGTATTGCAAGAACATAATTTGTTTTATGTTTCACAACACAACTTATTTAGATTTAGTGGCATGTGGTTGTATTTTGAGCTTCAGCCAATGGCACATTTCTTACAGGCCATGACAGGAAGAGGGGCTTTATTTACATTTTAATACTGGGTTTTTGGTTACCAAAACTGAGATGATTTCCTTATTTTCTGAAATAAGATCACTTTCTAAAACATTGCTGTCTGTAGATGTCACTGCAAGGGATCAATGAGGGGCCATAACCTTAAACCCTGACTTTTAGGTGACTGCCTGCAGATAAATCTCAATGAAAGTTTGTATCTGAAACAGGAGCTAAACCACACAGGAGGAACATTTCATATTGACTGGGGTTTCAAAGAAGAATTTTTTTTTGAGATGCAATCCAGCCTAAGCATTTACCAATCTGCTGCTCCATCTTCTCTGAGAGATTACTTTTAACATCTTTTTCAGGCAGGGGTTTAACATCATCCTTCCAAACTGGTAAAGAATAAATCCCCACTCACCTCTGACTTGAAAGAAGTTTCATCCTCTGAGTTTGACTCCTCCATTTCCACGGGCTTTTTGACCTCCTTGGCCTCGCTCTCGGATTTTACCTTCTCCACTTTGGCATTCATCTTCTCCTTGGTTTGTTTCTTCTCTGGATATGAGGAAGACGAGGTTCTGGGAGATGTCCCCAGGATATTCTTTACCCCTTTGGAGCTACTCTTTTTTTGTTTTTTGGCACTAGGCTTTGGTGACTCCACGTTGGAGGGCCTCTTGCTGGAGGACTTTAACTCCGGCTGCGGCCCCCCCTTTGGAGAGGTGTTCTCCAGTTTGGTCTCCTTCACGGCCAGTTTTGGTTCCTTGAAAGCAGCTTTTGGAGGTGCCTTCTCCTCCTTAGGCAGTTTGTTCTCACTTGGTTTTCTGGAGGAGTCCTTCAAAGGCTTGTTCTGTTCTCTCTCAAGGTCTTTGGAGGAGTTTTTGCTCTCAGAGTCTTTCCTGGGCCTCTCCCTGTGCTCCTTGGTTACTTTATGTGGCTTGGATGCTTTGCTACTTTCCTTGTTTGCATCCTAAAATTCAGCAACAGAAACATGCAAGCTGGGTATGAAACTGCAGCTCTGCACAGAATGATAAAACACATCCTCATAAATCACATGGCAGCGTTTGTTCTGTGCAGAAATTCACCCCCACATGCCCAGGTAAAACATCCCCACTTCCCTCAAGCTGCTGCACACAAACTGGCAGCGAGCTTTTCAACATTTAGGAAAGGATGAAACATGTTCTGCTCCTTTCCAGGGTCTGCCAAAGGTCTAGAAACATCTACAGATGTTGAATTCAGGTTTAACCTGAATGCAAACACAGATGCACCTCCCAGGACACCCTGGAGGAAGGGAAGCAGGAGAATGTTGTCTCTTTAGCAACTGGCAATTTCCACCAGAGCTCATCTCAGAGCCCTTTATTTCTCTGCTGTGTTTTCCAGTGCTTAATTCCTGACCAAAATTAAATCAGCCACTAACAGGTAAGTCATCTTCCCTCTGTTTCATAACATCAGGAGGCATAACTGAAGCGCCAGAGTGTTTAGAGCCCTGAAGAACATGGCTATCAGAATTGAATTACACTGGAAAATGAATTGTTGTTAATACCTGTGACTGTTCAGGCTGATAAAGTGCATGTAATCTGCTCCAAAACACATTGCTTGGGGATTGTTTCTCCCATGTAGGATTATACAAAAATAGCTTCAGTACATAAGGGAAAAAAAAGAAAAAACTTGAGGTTCTTTGGAAGTCTCAGGACCTGGCTACTGCTGGAGGCAAACATCCAATCTGGAAAGCACCCACTGGAGCAAGTGAAGCGTACTTGATGTTCTCTCCAGCACTGCCCTGAGGACAGAGGAAGGGCTGACTTTCCACTCAGCCCTCCTGCCAAGGGGTGCAGGGACTCAGAGTGCAGCTGGGCATGGCAGGCAGTGAGAGAGCCCCAGAATCCACCCTCAGCATCGAGGGCACAACCACAACAACCAGACAGGATTTCATCCGCCTTTAAGGGAGATACAATCCACCAAAAATTCCCAGCCTTGCACATTTCATTTTCTTTTCTAAACTTCCCTGGAGAGAAGTCTATCAGATCATAAAAAAGCCTCCTAAAGGCTGGGAAGTTCCAGACCATTAACTACTGAACTGCAGAGTACAAGGAGGCTCAGAATTAGCAGCAGCAAGGAACAGCTGCTGAACAAGCTCTCAGCAGCCTGGCCCTGAAAGCCTCCCTCACCTCGGGCTGACCCAAACGTGTCCTGCACTGACCTTTGACCCATGGGAGGGTTTGGTCTTCTTGGGATCAGAGAAGGCAGAGAGAGGTATCGTGGGCAGCATTGGATAATCAGGACTCGGCCTTGAAACAGTCTCTGCTCCTTCTGGCATCACCATTACCTGGGAATAAAGAGGAGGGAAATGATGTCTGTGCAAAGTCTCACGGACTATTAACTATTAACACATGATTATGTTAAGCCACTTGCTCAATTAACACACTATTATTCATCTTTTCAGTGGTTTTTTTCCTCGCCTGCTTAAAGGCCATAAAAAGATATTGTCTATGGAATGCTCAGTTTCAAGGCAACTCCTCAAATAAAGAATATTAAACCCACAAAAACTGAAAGGCAGCAATGCAATATCGAGTGTCTTTCCCAAAGGGAATGCCAATATTCTGAGCACAGGCAGGCAATAAAGCTCTGGACAAGAACTGTGTGTTCTGCTGCAAATGCTCTTCCCCTGAAAAAGGGTAGGGAGATAAATCTGGAAGGAATGAGCAAGGCTTCCTTGGTTTAAGAGAAGCTGAATTCACTCTTTCAGGGGAAAAAAGGAAAAAAAAACAGGGATTGGGTCTCTCCCATCACAAAATCTTAACACCAAGCACTGAGCTGCTTCAGGGAACAATTCCCTTACCTTCCCTACATTGCCAGGATAATGCTGTGGAAAACTGCCACCAGAGAAAGGGCATCAAAAGTGATTAACAGCTGAAACACCTCAGTACACAAGGACTAAGATACCACACTGTGAAAATCCTAGAAAGCAGATGATGTTCCAGCCATCCTAGGGCTGAAATGAGCACTCTCCTCTCTCTGCCCAATACAGGAAAGCACTGGCACACCGAGGAACAGGAACCATGGAGTGATTTGGATTGGAAGGGGCCTTAAAGCTCATCTTCTCCCATTCCCTGCCATGAGCAGGGACACCTACCACTACCCCAAGTTGCTCCAAGCCCTGTCCAACCTGGCCTTGACATCCTCTGGCTCATTACAACCTTCCTGCACTTTGTAGCTTGGATTGATTTGCCCAGATCCTGCGCTTACCTGAGGATCATCCTTTAGAGTCTATTGCTACTCATCACCTTCCCAGATGGAAGGGTTCAGCTACTGCAGCAACCCAGACTTCACTGGGCCTTCTAGAGAGTATCTATTTTTCCCCCCACACCTGTTTTCACTCTATATTGTCCAATTTTTCATACATTTCTTTTATTATCTAAGCCACAAGTAGCTGATGCCAGGTTTAGAGGTCATTTATTGACCAGGAAGCACCAACTATTAAGCTAAAAACTAAAATTAATAAGGAATGGTTGGAAAGCCTCTCTCTTTCCATGAGCTTTTCTGTACTGACCCAGCTCCTGGCACCAGGAAGGTCACAGGTAACTGCAGCCACCTGACTGACAGCCTGTAACACCCACAGCAGATCCCACTTTCCAGAGAGGTTTTCTGCTTTGATATTAATGCTCACATTTAAATTGACAAACCAAGTGTCACCAATCACACACCAACAACAGATTTGTTCTGCTGCAAGTGCTGAAGCCCTATAACCACGAGTCAAAACTGGCTGGGTCATCTTTTAAATGAATGTAGAAAATTACTTGAAGCCTGCTGGGCTTAAGGAAACCTCAGAGCAAAACAAGGCCACTGCTTTTAGGATCCCAAACTGGGCACTTACCCCTCCAGCCCTGATGAGTTTGCGCCTGAATTCCTTGGTGGGGTTGTTGAAAGTCAGCTTCTCACAACGAAGGTGGTTCACAGGTGGGTTCCCCTCCAGATTTAGGAACAGGTCATATGTGAAACAAACCTTTTTGGGCTCCTCCTGAAAACAAGAAAGGCTTTGGGAAACCGGAAGAAGCTTGGCAAGCACACTGAGTCTGGGGATCCAAACAGTCACTCCTGAAAATCCCAAATAAACCACCAAGCGTTGCACTCATGGAGTTTTTCACCATGAGATCAGAGAGCTGGAAATTAAACTATTTGTGCTTGAGGTTAACATTGTTCATCAGGAACTCAGGCATGAGGCTTCCCACAGCAAAAGCAATGCATGGACACAGATTTTTTTGACTGAAAATTGTCTGTTTAAAGCTGTTCAAATCTCCCCAGAAAAGCAGATTCACAAGCTTTATGCACGACTGTTTTCACCAAAATTCACATCCTATCTCCTTTGGGAAGCAATATTAAGAAAAGCATAATCCTTTTTGAGAGAAGGAACAACTTCTGAACTCCCAGGATCTCCGCGGGCACGGAGAAAAGATTAAACGCCACGGGAAAAGGATGGCTTGGTTTGTAAAATCCTTTTCAATATGCATATTGCAGGGGCTGAATGGGAAGATATCCCAGGCTTTTGAACTTTCCAAGGGCACTTTCACCCAAGCAATGCAGAGTTTGTGTGCGTGGTGGGGGGATCATCTGCGCCTCACTGCCTCTGTTCCACCTGCTGCGCTCGCAGCACAGAATGGAAGAAATCCCCCCCTTTTCCCCCACCCCCTCCAAAATTGCAAATACTCTTCTTGTGTATCACAAATACCGACAGGACACTGCCTGGTGCTTGCTGCAGTTTGCTTTTCCAGGCTGGAAATTCAATGTGGCAAGAGAGACTGTGCTGGGAAGCCCAGCGAGGCCGGCAGGGCCCTGCGCATTTCCATGAATGCATCCCACGTGCCTCGTTCCCTGTGCAGCACTGAGCAGCTGCACAGCAGTCTTTTCCAGAATTCCCATCCAGCAGCTCCATTTCCTGCTGCAGTGGCATTGTTGGATGGGAACAGGCACTGCAGGCTCCCAGCCTCAGCCATTACATTTGCTGAAAATAGGTTGAAACGGCTTCAGACCACCCCGGCTCCTGCCGTTTGCTCCAGAGGCCATTCCTCAGACAAACTACAGCTCTAACAGTACAAAGGGTGGTAGCTACACCTGGTTTACATCAAAATTAATACCCTGAGCTCATCTAGGAGTCGAGGTCTTGGATCCTCACCCTCAAACAGGGCAGGCATCAATAGACACAGAAGAGTCTCAGATTAATGTGCTGCGAATGCCAGGTCTTCAGACCCTCTTTTGGCAAAGTTCTGAAGAACCCACACCCTCCTGAAAGGAGTTTTACTAAAGAAGATAGATGAGAGGAAAAAGAAAAAAATGCTTGCAAAACCCACTGCCCTGTCATTTGCCTGTGTTCCATGCCTGTTCTCATTAACAGAATCATTAGTGAGCTCTGCGTGTGCGCTCGCTGCAGTTCAAACAGCAGCTGCACAGGGTCCCTCAAAGCCTAATAAACTGAAATGAAGGATGAATAGAAATCCAAATATGGCCTAATAATGGCTTCTAAAATGCTTTCCCTGGTTTACAACAGAGTAAATAATCTTGGCTCTATCAGCAAGCGCAGGCTTTGGTCAGGAGATGTTTTGCCATCCCATTACCAGCTCTGCTTTGTCATTTGCCCATTTGCTTTCCGAGCAGGGGAGAGGCAGCAGATCCCTCTCACCTTGGGTATCCCATTTTTTGGTGCTTTTTTCACAAGCACCAAAATATTTATCATGTGTCTGTTGAATCTTTGTAGAATTAAGGCAGTTTTTTAATGTGATATTCTTCCAGCTCAGAGATCACAACTGCCCTGGGAATGAGCCCCAGCAGAGTGCCCTGACCATTAAAATCTCCTTTGTATCCCCCAGGCCATAAGGAGCCCCCCACCCCCCCAGTGAATAGTTGAGATTACAGCACTCCTAAAAGAGCCACCACAAAAGTCTCAAAGCAAAAAGCTGCAAATAAACATTCTTTCCTTTACTGCCCTCACTGCCCAGCTAATGATTACAGCTCAGGCCACTCCAAAGCTTAATCCATCCGGTCCTCCCTAAAAGGTTCTTCCCCCCAAACAACCATCAAGGGGAAGAAGTGGGGGAGGAGAAAGCCAAGGAAAATCTCTCTCAATTGACCCAGACCTACCCATGCTCTAACTTCAAATGGAAAGCCAGGCTGAGTCTGCAGTGCCACACTTCAAAGCCTTTCTCAACAACGTGTTGGGACCCACACATCCTGCTGCTGGGAGCTGCAACCCAGAGCAGGTTCTTTCTCACCCTACAAACTTTGGTACAGACAATCCCACACACCCTTCATGTACTCCTGCCTCAGTAGCAGCTATAGACACAAGCCCAGCTTTGCTCTTAGGTAATTCCACCTTCTGATAGTCCTTGATGTCTATCAGAAAAACTGACAAGGGAAGACACTTTGCTGCTCCCAAGACCATAAGCTTTTCTTGAAGGGCCCTACATCCAAGCAAAGCTTTAAAAAGTCCATTTCTAACTGGTAGATATGAATTGTTCAAATTCAGTGGTGCATTTAGCCATGAAATAGTTAAGCTGGAGCAGGATGTCTCAGCAAGGCACCTCAGAACCTCACTTTGCATCTGCCCCTTAAATCCCAGGATGCCAGAGAAGTAAACTACAAGTGAGCACCACAAAGCCAGAGCTTTTATTTGCAGCTGCTGTAAACTTCCCTTCATCCAGTGAATCCCCCTATTCCACCTCCAATCTCCTGAGCTGGGTACATTAGGTTTTATTTTTACTGCTTCCTGTCTGCACGGCCTGCCACTGCGTTGTTACGAGCTCTGAAGCTGCTTTTATTTTTCCTTTGAGTTCTGAAGTAATGGGTTAAAGTTCTTTTGGCACTTTTTGTAAGAGGAGGAATTTTTTAAAGTCTTTTGTTAAAATTTCCTCGTCTTGTTTTTGAAGGCAGGGTGTGCCCTTTGCCACTTAACACAAATCAAAAGAATTTCACTGGTAGCGTGCGCATAAAGCTCATAAATCACTTTTAGAAAGCCATAAAACAAAATTATCTACAAAAATGTAGCACACCAAGGAAGCAGGCTCATGGTTATTCAATAACTATAACATCTAACACCACTTCCCCTCTGCCACAGATCCAGGCTGACAGAGGCATTTACCCAGAACGTCTGCAGAAATGGAGCCCCTTCCCAGGCTGGCACAACCCGTCTGACTGGTCCTGGAGCAGCTTCCAGACAGGGCATGGCCCAAAAGTCACATTTTCAAATAATCAGCCTTATGTTCCACTCAGGAATCCATCAACCACCTTCATCTTTTGGGAGATTCTCCAGGGTTAAGTATTTAGGAGTTTCCTCCATCAAATGCTTATTACCTTATTTCAAAATTAGGTTTTCCTAATATATTTTTATTTTATATATATATAATTAGTACAATAAATATATGAGTATAAATAATATAGATTAGTGTAAATATATCTCTTTATCTACTCACTACTCCAAGACAAGCACTTAATAATCTACTAACTCTTATAAATACATGATATGAAGCTGGAAAGGCTGATAAAGCTTCTGTCTTTGCAAACACAGCCTTGTCCCACACTGCAAATATATATCTATAAATAAATATGTGTATTTTCAGCATCTGGAGGTGCCTGTGGATGTGCCACACTCAATGGCTACTCAAACACACACAGCCCCCAGGTTTTGGCCCTGCTCAGATAAAAAAATGGGTAAATTGATAATCCATCCAAATTTCTGACAGAAAAAGGGAAAAGCAAAGATCCCCTGGCCAGCAGCAGCAGGACAGAAGGAATTGCTGCAGGTTTGGGAAGGAAGATGGTACAGGACTGACCTAAAACGTTTCCCTCAAAGGGCAGACAAAAGGACAAGTTTCACTCCCCCTTCCCCAGGTTTCTCCAACACTGAGTAAACTCCAACAGGCTAAAGCTGCTCCTCCTCTCCTCAGACCTGTGCACATCCTGCCCCAAATGGCAATTTCAGTACAATCCAATGTCTCATGCAAACAGAGCCTCTCCAACCTTCCCTAGGAGTATTTCCTTGGCCAAGCTGCCCCAGCCTTCCCCAGGAGTGTTTCCCAGCCAATCCCCTCCTGATGGCACAGTCCTGACACCAGTTGCAGCTGATCCTGTTTCACCTCCCCTGCCATATGTGCAGCCCACCTACAACGTCTCCACTGAGTTCCTACTTTGATACACAAGTAATTTTCCTTTTTTCCAATATTTCTCTATTTGTTTTCTATGTCACCTCCACAAAGGTTGCAGAAGGGCTAAAATATGCAAATTTTTCTTTTGAACCTCACTGGAAAAAAATCAAACGAATTTCTCTGCTTTCTTTGCTTATCTCCTTCTCACTAATAGGAAAAAACCCAAGTTCCATGTATCCATTATGTAAATCCTGGCAGGCTTTTATCTCTAGCACTAAAATTAGGAGGTAGCATCTTTAAAGAGACTTTAATACAACATCTTATCCATGTTGCATTAATATCATCTGCCTTGTATCAGAATAACAAGAAAATCCACTAGACCTTTAGCTTTGTGGGGAGGATTGATCTAATTTGATTAGGATGCAAAAAATGTCACAGGGAATGAATACCAAAGCCAGACCTGTATTAAAGCCTCCAGATTACAACATGTACCACTAGAAGAGATTTATTTGGAGACAACAATGAAAAAAAAAGCCTCCAGACTGTTGAAATTGAGGGGGAGAGGGAAGGGGAAGAGCAGGAGAAAAACAGCAAGGCATTTGTTGTAGCCGGTTTGTATCGATTCGAGCACCAGAAGCCACTCACAGCAGCCCTCGTTACAGGAACACAAAGGATTTCAAAACAAAAATAGCACACTAACATTTCCAGTCCAAATGATCTGCTGTCATTAGCCAAGTCGACTTTCAAAAGCTTTATCAATCAACCTGCTGAGCCCCTGCCATTTGTTTTTCAGGATCAGTTACAGCAGCAAAGGCTCTGCCAGTGTTTAAGGAGAGCACGAGTGCTGTGGCTGCTCAGAGCCCCCGGCTGCCCGGGCTCACTGCAATATCCACAATTTATATTCTGCAATTCACATACCAGCCCTGAGAAAGCCCCTACTCATGGAGGAGCTGGATTGCAGCACAGGAAGGACAAACACAGGCCAGCAATGCTCACAAAGGATAAGAACAGGCTCTTACACCTTTTTCACACTCTGCTGACACCTCCTTATCTGACAAAAAGGCACCAAGAGCATCGAGTCTGCTGCTTCAAACACACAATGATAACAAAAAGGGAGTCCTGCAACACAAAGAGTCAATGGGCAATTTTATGCCAAGTTGCTTAAAAAATCCCTAATGCAGTTCATTAAAACAGTTCCTAGTAAAGCTGTTCCTTCCTAGAGCACAGGTTGGTATTTCTTTAGCCAAAGCAAAGAGCACTCGGGCTCTGACAGCCAGGATTTGTCATCCCAGTAACAAATCACAACAGGGAAAGGAAATGGCTAAGAAAGGAGGCTTCAATTGTGGAAAAAAACCCATTTCAGCCAACCAAGGCAAAGATCAATCTCCACAGACTGGCTCATTCCTTCTTTAAATCCTTTCTCTTCTCACCTTCACAAAACTAAACATGCATCCATAAACAAATCCCAAAGCCTCTGCAAGTCTGCTCTCAGCTGAGGACACACACCAGCAAAAATGTGTCAGAATGTGAGGAACATATGGCCCCAAACCCCACCCAGCTCCCCAGCACAGTCACCTCCACAGAGCCTTTTCTCCCCAGTCCCAGAACAAATCCATAACAGCTACTTGAAGGGAATTACTCAAGGATGAGTCCCAAATGCTGTAATCAATCCACAATATCTGCTGCACACACACCAGCTGATCCCCACCAGTGTCAACAGGTTTACACAGATCAGAGTGAGAACAAGGTCTTGAAGTCATGAAGACTCTGATTTATTTGATGTTTTAACACCATCTTCTTTAATTCAGGAGAACACAAGCTGTACCCCAAACCTTGGCCACAACTCCTCCTCCTCTTTTCCTATCTTTTTCATTTTTACTATATCCCAGTCTTTGCATTTCTGTTTTTGTAGAAGTATTTATTTACCTCTTCCATTTCCTTCAGCTCCACTTAATGAAAATGATCAGAGCTCTTAAAATTCCCTGATGGCATCACCACTGGGTAGTGGTGGACAGAGGAGCCCAACTCTTCATGCAGAATCATGGAATACCCTGAGTTGGAAAGGATCCCACAGGGATGATCAGTGCAGCCCCTGTCCCTGCACAGACACCCCAACAACCCCACCCTGAGCAGCCCTGAGAGCTCCTGCAGCTCTGGCAGCCTTGGGGCTGGGACCATTCCCTGGGGAGCCTGGGCAGTGCCCCAGCAGCCTCGGGGGAAGAACCTTTCCCTGAGCTCCATCCCCAGCCCTGACACAGCTCCAGCCCTTGCTGGGCTTCTGTCCCTGTCACCCACCAGCAGCAGCTTCTGAGCTCCCTGCAATCCTATATTATAAGTTAGTTCATGGCTCAATCTAAAAACACATCTTTGTTCCAATGATGTGCTGGAAGATGGAACATTTTCCACCTTTTCCCTCAACCACCACTTGGCCCAATTAAATAATGAGAGGTGCTGCCTGAAACTCCTTAATTAGCAATTTGTTAATCAGCTTAAAAATGGAAAAGAACTTCTCCAGAAAACATGCAGCTAAAAAACAGGGCAAAAAAAAAGAGTGTTTTGAAGAATCTGTAGATTTGAAAACAAGTCTGCAACTATTTATTTGTCATGTTTCTGAAGACCAAAATGTCAGAAACAACGAGCCTGCTCCTAAATCACCAGCTCCTTCCATTGTTTCCAGGGAGAACAGAGCCCACCTATTTCCCTTATTTATAAAAGCCACCTCTCAGCTCAGAGCTGGGGAACAACTCTGCAGTCACGTGTGTGGAGAAACAATGAGGAGTGATGACCCCAGTGGGTGTGAAAGCAAGTTGTAGTCAGAAAAGCTGCCAGCTCCATATTCCATGAGGAACACAGGAGTATGAGGGACAGAGGGAAAAAGAAAGCACAGGAATGCAGATGGCAGTCACAGCAAACCTGAGCACCTACAAAATGACACAGAGATGAGGGAGAGATGAGGATTTCAGAAAGAAAGCATTGGAGAGGGAAGGGAAAAGGGAAGAGTGGGAAAGGCTGGGTGAAGAAAGGAAGGGAAAAGGAAAGGGTTGAACTAAAACAGAGTTCATCCCTCCCAGGCATTAGAGGTCCCACTTTTAAGGAATCAGACTGGAGAAGTTCACATTTTTTGGTCAGGAGTGTAAAGGATTTTGGACATGACTTAAGCCAACATTTAGTGCAGATGGAGAATTTTCTGATTCCTATCTAAAACCTCAGAAAAGCCACCAGAAGTAAAACTATTTTCAAGCTTTTGAGGTGTTTTTGTTGCACTCAAGTCTGAGTTTTCAGTGTTTGCCAAAAAACCTGCTTTTATCAACAACATTCATCCTCCAGCTCCTGCCTGCCATTTTTCTTCCCAGCCTTTTGGCTTTCCCAACCCACCCAAAAAACAACTTGTGGGCAAAACATTCCCAGGTTTAGCAGGGCACTGCCTTCAGTGGCTCAGTCCCATTATCTGCCTTATTCCTCCAGCCCATGAAGTGGGGTCAGAGCAGTGTGGCAGGCCAAGAACCCAACCCAAAATGCTGATTATTCACCAAGTGACCCTGCCAGCAGAGTGTCCTGGGCTGGAGTGGGGACAGATGTTTGTGGAGGGAAGGGAGGGTGGGAGGCTGAATGGAATGAGGCTGTTACATGTGGTCTGCTGTCAACACACCTGGGTGAGGGCTGAGGGGGTGGGAGAGCACAGATTCCAGGGATGTGGCTCAACAGTCTTGCTTTAGTTTACCTCAGTTCCCTCTTAGGGATCATAAGCAAAACATTAGTTTTTATTTTATTATTTAAGCAGTAATCAAACCCAGAAACATCCATTATTCATGTTTAACAAAACAACTTAACTGAAACTGAGGTAATATGAACACAAGTGCCCAATCCCCTGTTTTCATAACCTACAGCATGTGACCTCTGGGGAAGACTTAAAACAAGCAATAAATCCAAATTTTAACTTGAATATACCTGCTGGCAATGCATCTTAGGACTTCAAATATTTAGTGTTTTCTTTCTGGAAGAGCACTGAGACAGAACAAGGATATCTTTAATACAGCTCTAAATACTTGTGCTTTACATGCAGATGTTTGTCTTGGGCCTCTGCAGATTTCATACCTATACAGTTAAATTTAATAAGCTTGCAAACTCAAAAGCAGAAATTTTAATATATTGACAATCAACACAGTGTTTACAAATATTTACAGCATCAGTGGTTTATCTTTATTTACTTCCATATGGACATAAAATATTTTAAATTGCTTTAATATCCTCTATTCTAAAGAAGCTACAAGTGGTACAACCTCTGCTCAGAATCCCCATGACCATCCACTGTCCTGGTATCACCTTTCTATGCAATTCCATTTCTGCCAAAAGCTTTCTTTTGAAGTCTGGCAGGAGCTTCCAACTCCCAGTTAAATTCTATTTATTAGACTAATAAAAAACACACACATAAAACAGTCACATAATTTAGAGTTTTTTCTGTCAGGCAGTTTCAGGCTCTGGCACAGCTCAAAACAATTAGAAGACCAGAAATCAGATTCTACCTTGTTTTTGAAGTGCACTTCAATGGGCATAATGAAGCCAGCGTAGCCAGACTCCTCCACCTTGTAGGGGGGCTCCTTGCACACTGAAAGAGAACAAATAAATGTGAACTTGGAATTCAGCACTACTTTATCCGAGCCAAAAAGGAGCTGCTAGAGGAGAGCTGGGCCTCTGACCACTCAGGGCACAGTTAAAACACTGACCTTTGTGGAAAAACCCACACAGAGTAAGATGGTGGCCACAGGCTTAGTTAAGAACATGAAATCTGTTCTTAGCTCCTCCCATGGAACGGAAACATAAAACACTGCAGGCCCCAGCCTCGGTGAGATCCTTCCCCTCCCCTGCTCTGAGATACAATTACATCTCTGGGCAGTCCCACAACAATGCAAACTGCCAGCTCCAAGTGCCTGGCAAGGAAAGGCCAAGACCCAAAAGGGGGAACAGCACAGAAAGGTAAACTTTGATGCCCATATTTCTGAACCAAAACACTACCACACACAAGCAGGTGATTATTTTTTCCTTGAAACGCTCCCAATGCTCAGAGTTGGGTAACAGCCACGCTCCAGGCTGCTGCTTCCCCCACAGGTGAACAAACCTGAAGGGCAGGTGAGCACTGCTATTTATTTCACACACAAGGAAACAAGAGGAGGAAGGTGAACCAGTTTGCTGCTAAGGTCAGAGCTGCTTACTTCAGAAACAGCAATTAGAAAAGTTAATTGCTTCTCAGAAATGAATCTGCATGTCCCTGCCTCAGCTCCCCCTGTCCCGCTATCTGGGGTGGGTTCATGCTGCTGAATCCTTCCTGTGATCCATTCCAGGATATCCAATTTTTGAAGGATTCCAGGATCATTTCTTTGGCCATGATCTAGCAGCACACTGCAGCTGCCAGAAGAAACATGAGACCCACACAGATATTCTCCCTCTCAGGAACCGGATGCACTTGCATATAATTTATGCACTGCAATATATGTAAATAAAGTCAATTAGGTAATTGGAGGAATCCAGTGCAAATCTTTTGAGTTTCTCTTAAGAATTCCAAGTAATTAATATGATTAGGGAACAGTACATCAAACCTAAAAGCACACAAATTATTTTCCTTTAATGTAGCTGTATTATCCCCACCCAGCTCTAAGCACTTCTACCATCATTAAGGTGCTGGAAAGCAGCACTCCAAATGCAACTGAGAAAAAAGGGCATCACTAAAAATAACAAAAAACCTCTAGACTTGCTTTAACTTGAATTTTGTATAAGAACCCTGTCATTTAGAGGGAAAAAATCCCAAACCAAAGAGCAGTGCCAATATGGCAGCAGGAATCTTAAGCCTATCTGCCAAGCAGCCTTTGTTCCTCTGCCACTCTATTCTGACAAATTCCAAGGGCTCCAGGAGCAATCTGCCAGCAGCAGCACGAGCCCACCTTCAGCACCAGCATCTGCTCCAAGAGGGCACCATCTGAAGAAAGCCTTCAAACAGACTGAGGAGCAGGAGAGGCATTTCCACAGTGTTTAGGTACAACCCTGACACGCCTTGGTCAAAGGCATGCTGGCATTAGGAGCAAGGTCAAGGACTTGGAAAATGAAGGGAAAAAACACCCCTGTAAAGGCAGATGATACAGCAATAGACTGAGCAAAGGCCATGGTTTTATACTGCCAGAGGGCAGGGATGGATGGGACACTGGGAAGGAATTCCTCCATGGGAGGGTGGGGAGGCCCTGGCAGTGCCCAGAGCAGCTGTGGCTGCCCCTGGATGCCTGGAAGTGTCCAGGGCAAGGCTGGGCAGGGCTTGGAGCAGCCTGGAAGGTGTCCCTGCCACGGCAGGGATGGAATGGGATGGGCTTTAAGAGCCCTTCCAATCCAAACCACTCCAGGATTCTATGTACTATCCCAACACAGTTATTTGTAATAAATTAATTACACCACAAGACAAGAACCATAACCCACAGATTGCATTTTTATTCTATAAATCAGCTTTCAGTTCAGTCCTGCACGTGCTTATCATACATAGTTTTAGCAGATCAGTTTGGAGGAGATACCAACAGAGAAGTCACACCCTTGTGAATGCTGAGCACTTCTCAGTTCCTTTCCACTCAAAAATACCCAATGTCACAGGTTGTCCTAAGGCACCCTGAGTGTCCTGCTTCCAAAGCAGTATTTCCAAGAATGCACAGTACACTAATTCTCATGGGCAGCTTGTATTTCTTAAAGCACTAATGCTGCAGCTTCAGTTACACAATCCCACACAGATGTAACTGCACTGCCCCCCAGAAGGGCAATTCCTGCTCCTCCACCTCACTCTCATGAGCTCCTGCTGCCCCATGCCAAGAATAAGGTTCATTTTGTTATAGTCAGAAAATAACACTCCAACCCACCCATAATGACTGCACTGGGCTTGCAGGGGGAATGGACAGCAAAGACACCATCACCCCATGGCAGCATTGATTTCTGCTGGGTTAAGGCTATCTGAACTGGCACCTGAGACCAGAAACTGCAAGAATCTGCAAAACTCTCCATACCCAGTAGACATCTGAGCCCAGTATTAGAGCATCTCTCACGTGCTTCCAGCTTTTGCTGGCGAAGTCTAACAAATCAAACCCATCCTTCCCATTGTGTAACATGAATTACCTTCTGCTGTCACTTGTGTCTTGAGAACCTGCACACACTAATGCTTAAATAAGAGGAGAAAGCAGCTCACCTCCTGCCCTTTCAGCAGAAGAAAGGTCCCATTCTCCCTGACCTTCCTCAAACACAGTGGGGAAAGGTTAAAGCTGCAGCGCACGCAATGGCCATTTCCCTCCTCTTTAAGGAGATATTTCACAGAAAAGCCACAGCTCCACACAACCTCGACTCCCCAAATGCTCTTTCACAGAGACAAACCCCACCCAACCCCTCTGACCTCGCTTGGGCTTGGGGAAGCTCTCGTGCAGGCGGAAGACGACGCGCTCCACGAAGTGCTGGATGTCGCACTGCTCCGGGCCCCGCACAAACACCATCCAGTCGTGGGTGAAGCCCTCCGTGGTCGGCTTCTTGCGCAGCTGGGCCCGGTGCCCCAGCTCCAGCTTCACCTGCACCGTGCACTGTGTGGGGACAGAGGGAGGATTGTGAGCACAGGGACACAAAACCTGGCTGGATCCGCAGCAGGCCCCATGTGGGGATCGGCCTCAGGCTGCAAACCGCCGTTATCGACAGCAATGCTGGCACAGAAATAGCTCCCAGCACCATTTCATACCTATTTTGTTCCTAATATTAACACTGCAGCTCTACAAGAGGGATCTGTTTCTCTGCCTCACTTATCAGTTAAATTGTCAGCAAAGTCCTAATTGAGGAATTTTTATTTCTAGAAAGTGTCAGAGACGGAACTTGATGTTCACAGCTTACAGAATTCACAGCACTGACAGAAAACTCATCTTGAAACAGGAAAAATCAGATCATGAATTGGTGGTTTGTGATATTCTCTAGAATATATCACTCACCAGAAGAAAATTATGTTTCCTGTATGGTTCTAAATATATTTTATTATCTCACTTTCAAAGATCAAGTTAGCATATCTGCCTGTACAATGTCCAGCACTAAACTGACCTAATTCTGATTTGCACTCCTGAATCCTACTCTGATCACTGAGTGACAGAAAAAGTGTATTCCATGTCTGGCTCAAAGCACAAAAATCCCATTAAATGCCTTAAAAACCAAATTAAATTAATGGTGAAAATCCACATAGTATTGCAGACTTCACAGCCAGGAGAAAGGAAATGAATTAAACAGATGTAACAGAGAAAAGGCAAATGGGATTCCAACACAAGATAAATCAAGGAAATCTTAGAGCCACATTTATAGACAGAGAATAACACTCAAGGTACCCAACTTTTGTGCACATTAGTTACACAAACCAGAGCAGCAGCAGTGATTCCAAACTAAACCTACCAAAATCCAGCTTCAGCACCAGGAGGCTCATAGAAAAAGGGGCTGGCTTTAGTCCCTACCCCATTCTTCACTTCAGGCTTGAAAATAAGTGTCTTGCCCTTCCTAGCAAATCCCAATTACCACTGGGAGAGGCAGCATTATTTGTCATTACCTATATTACATGTTGACCTGGAGCCAAACCAAGGGCATGTTAGACAATGAGCAGGGAAAGAGAAAGCTTAGAAAGCTTCCTAGGCTCCAGACAAATGTTTAGGGAAAGTATCATCCTTATTTTCCCCTTGACAAACTGCAGCAAGGAATTTGATGGCAATTAATGCTCAAAAAATATTTTGCATCTCCAACCCGAGATTTTTTTCCAGAGCATGGTGAATACTTGCTGAAAAAGCACAAGTGACTCCATCTCAGCCTTCTTGTCTTTGTAAAAAGCTCTCACAGGAGGTCTGCAGGGCACCAGGCATCAAAGCCTGACCTCCCAAATTGCAGTCCAGTTCCAATTTCACCCGTAAGCCTTAACACACTCTTTCAGGCAGTTTAAATCCTTACAGCAAAATACCTTCAGCCACCCAACACATCAATCCTAAGGCTCGGGGACAAACTCATCTAATTAATTCCTTCACCATTATTGCTGCAGCATTTCTTTGGGATACCTTCCCCTGCAAGTTCTCTTGGCAGGCCATTTTTTCCTGTTCTTAAGGCTTATCTACAGCAGCTCCACCTCGCTAAGAAGCAGGCCCAGGGCCGGCTGCTCTTTCATGTCGCATTAAGGGCTGAGAAGAAAGGCAAGGTGTGCTCCTCTCCCAGCACAGCAACCCTCCAACGCTGCAAAAGGAGCCAGGCTGCCGAAATCCTGAGCTCACATCGGAGTGTGCCTGCAGGCCTGCTTTATCTGGGATGCTTCCCACAGTGCTCACATCCCCTGAGCCAGCCTGTGCCGCAGCCTCACGTTATCGATTCCATAATTACCCTTTAAATCCTGCTACTGTTGCCAGTTACTACCCCTCTCTCCTGAGAAGTGCAAATGACTGTCAGGCTACAAAATCTGCCTTTCCGAGTTGAAACGGCTGAGAAATTGGAGCTGAGAACCAGATGGGGCTGTGTGGAAGAGAACGAAATTAAACATAAAAGAGAACTGTTTAACTGAGAGTGAAAGTTGTACTTGCTGCACTCCTCACACCCTGCTCCAATTAACAATCGCTGTGAATTAAGCCAGAAGTTGAAACACATTTGAAAATAAGATCTCCCAACATAACCAGCATCCAAAGTTGCTCCGCTGAAAATGGAGGGTTTTTTTCCTTTTTTTTTCCAAGCGTGTCTCTCAACAAAGGGAAATCAGGATCCTATTCAAACAATTTGTAATAATACAAAGGAGCCCGCTTTCAACTTCTCAATAAACATTCTGAAGGCTGCTCTGGTTTTTGTTTGATGTGCTAATTGCCTGAAAGCCATCAGCAGCTCCCATTCCCGCTCCTCCGGGTGATTATCCGGGATAGCGGGGCTGCTTCGGAACCTCAGCCCGGGGAGAGAGAGGTACCTGTTACCCCGCTCCCCGCACACAAAAGATTCCCCATCCACATCACCTCAGGTAAACTTCCCGCACGCATCCTGGAACCCCCCGGGGACTCTGCCGGTGGCATTAACCCTTCCCGGTGGCATTAACCCTTCCCGGCGCGGCTTGGGGAAGGGGGGTGGCCCCGCCGGCACCTCCCTCCCCCGGCAATAATCCCAGGCAGGAATTTGCGGGAAATGCTGCTCACACCCCCCGCGGCGGGCGAGGCTGCAGCGGCCGCCCACGGAGGGGACAGGGCTGAAACCCCCTCCCCAAAGGGTGTGGGGAGGTGTCCCCCCTCAATGGGATTAGGGAGGGGGTGTGACTCCCCCCAAATGTGGAATGGGAAGGAGGAATCCCCATCAAATGAGGGGTGTGATGCGCCCCCTCCCCAAATGGGATCGGGGAGATGATGTATCTCCCCCAAAAAGGGGTGTGGGGAGGGGGTGTCCACCCCAAATGGAGGGTGTGAAGGATGTGTGACCCCCCCAAATAGGATTAAGGAGGAGATGTGCCCGCGCAAAAGGTGTGGGAGGGAGGAGGTGTACCCCCAAATGGGATTTAAGAGATGTGTCCCCCAAAAGGGGAGTGGGGAGAAGGCGTGCACTCTCCCCAAATAGGGGGTGGGAAGGAGGTGTGACCCCCCCAAATTAGATTGAGGGGATCTGCCACCCCCAAAAGGGCGTGGGAAGGAGACGTGCCTCCTAAATGGGGGGTGTAGGGAGGAGGTGTGTCCCCACAAAGGGGTGTGAGGAGGACGTGTGCCGCCCAAATGGGATTGATGTGCCCCCGCAACAGGGTGGGGGAAGGAGGAGGTGTGACCCCCAAATAGGA
This sequence comes from Argya squamiceps, assembly GCA_037834095.1. NCBI lineage: Eukaryota > Metazoa > Chordata > Aves > Passeriformes > Leiothrichidae > Argya > Argya squamiceps. Next base: position 3,426,326 of record JBBMKD010000103.1, read on the forward strand.
CTGACGAGATGTGCCCCCCCAAAAGGGGTTGGGGAGGAGGTGTGCCCCCCCCAAAGGGAATGGGGGAGGAGGTGTGCCCCTTAAAGAGTGTGGGGGGACATGTACCCCCCAAATGAGGAGTATGGAGGAGGTGTGCCCCCCTCCAAAGAGGGTGTGAGGAGGAGATTTGAACCCCCAAAGGGGGGCGATGCCCCTCAGATCCCCCTTCCCAAGGATGGGGGAGCCCCCCCCCCATTCAGGGCCCCCTCCCCGGGGGTGCCTCCCCTACGTGCCCCCCTCTCT
>JBBMKD010000103.1:3427305-3439775 GCA_037834095.1 Argya squamiceps
TCCCGGCCGCGCCATCCCGCCCCTTCTCCTCCCATCCCGCCCTCGGTCCACGTTTCCCCGCCGGTGTGTTAATTCCCGACACAAATGGGGTGGGAGCAAGGGGAGACGAGGGAAGCCGCAGGTCGCGATGCGGCGGGCTCGGCAGCCCGCGATGGCCGGGCAGGGCTCGCCTTGTTCTCAGCAGCCTCGCTCCTTCCTGCGCCTTTTTTCTCTCCGTCTCTCCCTCACGTTTCCCCGTCTCATTTTTCCCCTCGTTGTCTTTCATTTTCCCTCACTGCGCCCCTCTTCCTCCTGCCCATCTCTCATTCCCCCTCAGTTTCTCTCATTTGCTCTTGTTCTCCCCCGTTTTCCCTTGCCCCTTTATTCTCCCTTGTTCTCATTTTTCCCTTTGCTCTCTCTCAATTGCCCACACTCATTTTCTTTCCATTTCTTTGCTTTTCCTCTCAGTCTCCCTCACTTCTCCCATCAATCTCCCACATTTTCTCTCCGTTTCCATTTTCCCCTTGTCCCTCCTTTTTCTTTCCGTTTTTTTCCTTTCCCTCTTTCACTCTTTTTCCCTTGGTCTCCCTCATTTTTTTTCAGTTTCCCTCATTGTCCCCTCATTTTCTCTCCTTTTTCCCTCACTCTCCCTCATTTCCCCCTCGGTTTCTGTTTTCCCTGCAGTATCCTATGTTTTCTCTCATTTTCTCCCTAAATCTTACTTTTTTCAGCTTCTCTCCTTTCCCCCACTCTCTCTCATTTTCCCCTCAGTTTTTCTCATTTCTCCCCTTGTTTTCTTTCCTTTTCCCCCTCGATCTCCAACATTTCCTCCTAAGTTTCCATTTTCCCCTTGTCTCATGCATTTTCCCTCCAAGTCTCCCTCATTTCCCTCCATTTATCTCCTTTTCCCTTTGGTCTGCCTTGTTTTTTCCCCTCAGTCTCCCAGATTTTCCCACTCAGTCTCACACATTTCCTCTCAGTTTCCATTTTCCTCTTGGTCACCCTCATTCCCCTCATTTTTTTCCCCTTAGTCCCTTCATTTTGCCCCTCACTTTCCTCTTTTCTTCTCACTCTCCTTCATTTTCCCCTCAGTTTCTCTCCTTTTTCCCCTCACTCTCCCTCATTTTCCCCTCAGTTTCTCTCTTTTTTCCCCTCACTCTCCCTCATTTTCCCCTCAGTTTCTCTCCTTTCTCCCCTCAATCTCCCTCACTTTCCCCTCATTCTTCCCCTCAGTCTCCCACATTTCCTCTCGGTTCTCATTTCCCCTTCACTTCCCTCATTTCTCCCCTTTGTCCCTCATTCTCCGCAGTTCCCTTCCCCTTCCCGCCTTCCTTCCCGCTCTCCCCTTTCTTTCTCCCTCCCGGGGAGAGTTTTACCCTTTTTTTTTTTTTAGAGTTTTAAATGACAAGTTATAGCTCTCAATTTTGCCAGCCCTAAAGGAACGCGGGACTGATCTTTACAAGTGCTATTGGTGACTGTTTCCGAGCAAAGTCGCTCAGAATTTTTTCTCCGTGCAACTTTCTTGTTTGAGACAGTTTGTTGATCTCGGCGAGGCGGCAGAAAACCCCCGTGTTAGCCAATAACTCTGTGTGTCGCTGACTGATCGCCACAGGCGAGGATTAATCGGTTCCCAAATCGTTCTAAAGAGCCACTTTACCTCATCAACCTGATAGAGGATATTAGCGGAGCAAAATGCTTAATCGCTTCAGTTAACAACAACAACAACAAAAAAGAGCCTGATTTGGGTTCCTTTAAGTGCTCCTGTTTTAATTTTCCATGTTTCTGTCTCATGCAGTCCCAAGAGACATCTCCTTGGACAGTCCCTTTTCTTCTCCATTGAGAAAGGGCCTCTTTCTCTGGGAGTTCTCATTGATATCTTTAATTGTGGACATTATTCCCATGCACGTGACTCTCGGGTCTAAATCTTTTTATTTTCTACCTCCCCATCTCGGCTATTCACTCACAGCCTCATCACAGTCCTCGGTGGTTACATGCCCCCAGGGCTGAGTATTTCCTGGGAATGTCTTGGTCTTTCCCAAGTTTGCTCTTGCTCTGCCGAATTTCCACCTTGTACAAGACATGTTGTTCAGACACACTAAGCCCTCAGCTTTTTCTTGAAAAATTGCCTGTTACTTCCTCTGAAACATCATTAGAATTTGCTTTTTGCTTTCATTTCCCTCAATGGCAATTTTCCCATGCCTTTATTTCTGCCCAGCCTGGTGTTAATGGTTGTTTTTGTGCTCTCCCCATGCAGGACACAGCTGCCATCCCACTTTTGGTTTGGACACAGGTCACTCCTCCAGCTTTCAGGGGCAGGATCTGAGCAAGAACTTGGACACTTCCAAGATGGGAAACCCGGAGCCAGGTCCCTCAGCTTCCACATGCACTCTGGCAGCCCAATAATTGGGCATGAAACCACATTTTTACTGAACGATTTGGGGTGTCCCGTTTGGGGTAAGCACCACCTGGTGCTCCAAGCACTCTGCTGGGACAAGCCCTTTGGGGCTGGACTGTGCTGATCCCTGTGGATCCCTTCCAACTCAGGATATTCGATGAAGTGGCGTGAAGGGATTAATTTAAAATGTGCTGGGGTGGCTCTTTACATTCAACTGCAAAAACACTCAAGGAGAGAAATTCCTAGAACCAGCCTTTGCTCTGCTAGCAGTTCCCAGCCTGAACCGTTTCCAGCGCAACCGCTGATCAACCTACCCCCGTTTTCTTTTCAAGCTCCCCTCAAAAAGAGAAAAAAAAAAACCAAAAAAATCACAGCCAAGGGTGGAAAATTTGCCAGGCTCTTTGGGAGTTTCGGGTGCTGGGGATGCCGGAGCCAGCAGCCATCCAGGCTTCTCCAAAACTCCTAATTTTGCAGGGAGATCTCAAGCTAACGAGCTGTCAGCCGAGTGCCTTCGCACCCGAGGCAGCCGTGGGCTGAGCTCCTGGTTCTTTATACCTATTCCAGCAACTTCTGGGCTTTGCAATGAGCGTCTGCAAATCCAATTAGCGTCTTTCTTTGTGGCACTGGATGCTGGCAGAGATCCGCTGTGCTGCTGCCATCTACAGTAGGGCCAATGCCAATGGATAAGAAACAGCACTCATTTGCATATTCAGATATGCAAATGAGACACGACAGCTCTCCTTCGATTTTTGTTTGGGTTTTTTTTTTTTTTTTTTTTTTAATTTTTCTTTCCAGAGTCTTGCCTCAAAGATCCTTGTCTCAGACTGAAAGGTGTGTGTTTAATCTGGCTTGGCCCATGGTAGGGGACCATGCCAAGGGCTGGTTCTGTCCCGTGAGAGTTGGGGATGATGGAAAATAAAGTGGAAAAAAGACTTTGCACTGCGTTTATCCCTGCCTTGGCCAGGGATGGGAAAGATTTCGGGTGTGTTTTCCCAGGTTTCAGCCCTGGGAAAGGACAACACGTTCTTTCTCTCTCTACTGCCTGTGCACACCATGGATGCTTGACAGGCTGAACGTGGCTGTTCCTGGGAAGTGTGAGCAAAGGAGGGACAACCAGAGTGTTGGGATCAGATGAATCCTGGTGCTCCAGTGAGGAAAGCCCTGAGAGAGCAGCCCATGCTCAGGTGTCCCCTCAGCCACCAGACTGGCAGAGCCCAGCCCAGCTCTTGGGGTGATCTGAGGATCACAGGCAACTGCAGACAAAACTGCCCCTCCAGGCCCCTCTGCCCTCCCCTGGCTCCCTTTCTCTGCAGGAACACAGCACTGACCTGCTCAAACACACACACAGCCCCCCACACTCCCCAGCAGCCCCTCACCATCCTCACACAGCCCAAAATGCCTGAATTGCTCATTTTTCAGCAAAAGTTCTTTCTTCCTGTAGGTTTAGCATCTCTCACTGTGAGGTGGGCTGTACATCAACCGTATATTGACTGCAAAGTCCCTGTCATGGTTTTGTATGTCTGTGCTTGTGGCTTGCCCTTCCTGTCTCTGGAGAAACAAGTTTGTTTCACTGTTTTTCATCATTCATTATTATTTTCTCATTATTAATTTAGTTGCAGCCTTCCCTGCTTCCACTCTTGCACTGAAAACCATGATTTCTGTGGTCAGTCTGGGCTCTGAGTGGCTTGGACACCAGCCAGGGAACAAGCAAGGCTGATTCCAGCACGGAAAGAATCAGGCAGTGCAGGAAAATTATCATCTTGTAATAGCTCTAAAGGATTTAAAGATTAGGACACAAACCTCACATTTGAGCAGGGTTTCTCTGAGAAAATTCACTCTTCCACTTCGTGCCCCTGTGCAACGTGCTTGAGTGGAAAGATCCTCATGTTCTGGATGTCAGTGACCTCACTGCCTTCTCTTACAGCTGCAAAATGATCACAGTGGTCTTCACCCACTTCTGCAAAGCACATCCCATGAGCCAGGTGCTCTGTGGTGTTCCCATGGGGAGCAAATCACCAGAACTGGTGACATTTAAGTGAGAAGGGGCAGAGATTTTTCTCCTGGTGCTGACCGAGGCTTTGCCAACCACAGCATCAGGTCCTTGTGTGCAGCCTCTGAAAACGTCCTGAAGCTGAAGCTGAGGGAGGATTTGGTTTCTCTGGGGGCACCTGGGTGCTGCTCTGCTCTGTGTCTGGCACAGGGTCACCTCAGGGTGACAGGGAGAAGCTGTGAGTGAGGGGTGAGTGAGAACTGCAGCCACACTGGCTCCTGGTTTGTTAATCAGCACTGGGATCCCTGCAGGGAATCCTGGGCTTGTTTCAATCAGCTGTGAACCCCAGCAGTGTTTATTCTTCTAAAAAATCATTTTCTTTTGCCTGTTGTCTGCCTTCCCCTTCTGCAGTTCACACTCCACACTGCACTGTTCACAGAACATATTTAACACTGGTGTAGTGTAGCAAGAGCCCAGATTGTTAATAACCAAAAACTCTGATTGCCAAAAAGATACTCCTAGCAACTACTAGCTGCATCTGGGAAAAATTACAGACAGCTTGGAAATTCTTTAGTTCCTTATTAATGAAGGACTTTGTAAAAAAACCCAACCCACACTGTAATGTAGTTTAGCTTAACTACGTTCTTTTGTGCCCGAGGAAAATCTAAATTATAGCATGCTACAGCTGCTGAAAAACACAGAAGGATTTAAATGTACAATAACCCTCCGAACCAGAAGGAAGAGGGAAAATTTTCTTAGTAAGCTGGAGCACAATGAGAATTTATTTTATTCTTTCTGGGTATTTAGTGCTGGTGAAAAGAGCCAGATGAATAGTCCCAAACACATCACGTCCCTTGCAGATGCAACATGGGCAGCACAGGCGTCCTGGAACTGCCCCGCCAACGTGACCCAGTTCTGAATGAGCAGCACCAGCCTGCTGGGGGAGAAAGGAGCCTGTCACTATTCAGCCCCTGACCCCTCTGCTCCAGGCTCTTAATGAAGGGGCCTCATTAACACCAAAGGTGAGCTTGGCATTATAATGGGCTGCTGAAGTGACACCCATCACTCCTCTGCGCTGCCTATTAAGGTGAGGGCACCTTCCTCTTGTGCTCTGCAGCCTGAGGTCAGCTTTGGCCAAGTGATGTAACTGCCTGGTGCTGCCAGAGCTGGCCAGACCTGCCACAGGGGGGATTTCACCAGCTGGATTTGTCCCAGGCTGAACACAAACTGCTGGCACAGGGACAGCTGCAGGAGACGGGCCCAGGCACCTCGTGTGGCCACTGGAGCAAACACAATCGTGGGACAATAGCAGAGAGGGAGATTCACTGCTGAAATCCGTGTCTGCTCTGCACAGGGCTGCTTTTGGCTGCTGCCAAAGTCTTTGAAGGGTGCCCATCTGCGTGCTGAGAGAGAGGCCACCTTGTGACTGAGGGCTGTCACCTCGGCAGGGTAACCTTTAGGCCACTGAAAAATACCAGATGAGGGGGAAAATAGCATGATAAATAGAACATGACAGAAGGAAATCAGTAGGGAACTCTGACCAGCACCACAGAGCCTGTCTTGAGTTGTGTTCTGGGTTGAAGAGCCCAAAAAGTGAGTAGGGATTTCTATCCCACACTTCCTGGAGTAGCTGTGGCTGCCCCATCCCTGGAAGTGTCCAAATCCAGGTTGGGTGGGGCTTGGAGCAACCTGGGAGCGTGAAAGGTGACCCTGCCATGGCAGGGGTGGGACTGGATGGATTTTAAAGTCCCTTCCAACCCAAACCATTCCATGATTCTACAAATACACTGAGACAGAACCTCTCCCAGTGTCTGGAGTTTCCCAGGGCTCTAAGGTGGCAGTCCAGTGGCTGCACACTCATGCTTGTCCTGGTTCTGAGCATCCTGAGCCCTTCTCATGCTGTGTGGAGCCTTTTCCTCTTGGGACTGCTGTTTCTGCTATTTCTAACCCCAGTAATTCAGCCTGGTGGTTTTGAGAGCCACTGGCATTTTCCAGGGGCAGTGGATCCCCAGCCTGGTGGTGTGTGATGCTCTCTGCACTCAGAGCACATTGTGAGACAAAGCCAGAGCTCCTGGAGCTGTTTTTTCAGAGCCTGTAGCATTCCAAGCCTCAGCCTGGAGAAAAGGAGGCTCAGGGGGAAATTTCTGGTTCTCCACAACTCCCTGACAGGAGGGTACAGCCATGTAGGGGTTGGGCTCTGCTCCCAGGGAACAGGGACAGGACAAAAACCAGCCTCAGATTGGTCCAGGGGAAGTTTAGGTTGGATATTGGGAAAATTTCCTCACAGAAAGGGTTGTAGAGCATTGGAATGGGCTGGCAAGGGCAGTGATGGAATCACCACTGCTGGAAGTGTTCAGAAAACTTGTGGATGTGGCCCCTGGGGACATGGTTTGAGTGGTGGTGCTGCTGGGTTGCTGGTTGGACTCAATGATCTGAACCATTGTGATTGATTCTGTGATTGTATGAAATTATTAAGAATTTCAGAATTTTTTGGGTGGATTCTGGGTCAGCTGCTTCCATGAAAGGTTCCACTAAACTGTTTTTCTGGAGTGGTGTAAAAAGAGCTTTCACCTTTCACAGCAAAATATATTCTTAAGTGTTAAGTAAATGCCATTGACATTAATGGAATTATTCATATTCTTAAAATTATACATTTGCTAAACATTTCAGGGAGCTGTACAGCAACTGCAGGAGGGGTTGCCACATATGCAAATGTATGCAGATGAGCCCTGCTGTACCTGGCTCAGGTGTGATAGCAGCTCAGATAGTGCCCCACGCTGCAGTGGGGGCTCTGCCAACGTGCTGTGACTCAGGGCATTTGGCTGGCCCTGCCAGGCTGAAATTCAGCCCACTGAAACTTCAGCTTTATCAGTGCCATTGTTACCTGTGAGACAGGAGTGCCCCTGATTGCAGCAAAGCCGTTTTTTAGCAGCCTGGCACATCTCAAACACCCTGGAGCTGGATTTTGTTGCATAAAAGCACAACAAGTGCAGTTTCAAGGGAGTCAGGCTGGAATATAAAGTGACAAACTCATGTGACAAACACTGTTTTGACCAACACAGGGAGGATTCAGAGCTGTCACTGTGGAGGCAGAGCTGTGACAAATTCTTTCCCTTTGTTACTCAGCCAGGTAATCCCCACCCATGAGTGAACCTACTGCAATTATAAACTTATAGACCATCAATATTTGAGCTGGATGAAGGATTCAATCAATTTGGACCCATTTCATGCAGTTTTGGAGTTGCATTCTGCAAACACTGCAGGTGCAGAGCGCTTGGTTTGGGTGCCTGGGCAGTTTTATAGGCCAGGAGATTTATTTTAAATACGTGTGAAATGTGTCACCAAACATCTGACATATGTGGGAAACATATTCCTGCACAGTCTGGGCAGTGTGTGAGGTCGCTGGGGAACAGCTTGAAAACAGCAATCATTTGCATATGGATATAGAGTTATTTATTTGGTGACACCATCCCAGGGGAAGAGGGGCATGGCCCAGGTCTCTGGAGGTCACAGGCAATGTCAGGGGTGTTGAACTTGTGAGGAGTAAAATTGTGAAGGCAGATACAAATGGCTCAAGTGGTTTGTGCCTGGAAATTTTTATTTGATCATTGTTAAAAAGTTTTGTGGAGGGTAAGAGGCAGAAGGAGGAAAAAAATGTTATTTTTGAGCCTTTGCTCTATGATATTTTAATCACTGGGAGTTATAGAATCACAGAATGTCCCAAACTGGAAGAGACCCACAAGGATCATGAGTCCAACTCCTGCACACACACCCCAACAATCCCACCCTGTGCATCCCTGAGAGTGTTTGTCTTGGAAGGGACCTTAAAGATCATCTGATTCCAAATCTTAATTGGAATTAATCTATATCTGTGTCTGCCTGTAAGGATGGTAAATGTTATTTAATGTTACATGGGTAAATCGTGAAGCCTGATAGGATGATTCATGATGAACAACACGTGCAACTTGTTGCCATTTTTGCTCTGTTTCACAGATTTGGGTTTGATTTCACTTGTCAGTTCTGTGGTGGATGTTAATACTAGGCAATATTAGGATAGCAAACAGCAAAATCTCACATATATTAATTCCTGCGTTTTCACACGACAGATCTTCATTGATTAATTTTTAAATTGGTCCCAGAAAACACTTAGTGAGACACTGCAATTTGCACTTTATTGGCATTACATGGCACTATTCCTTGCTCCAGCTCAGCAAAATATATTCTTAAGTGTAAGTAAGTGCCATTGATATCAATGGAATTATTCATATTCTTAAAATTAAACATATGCTTAAACATTTCAGGGAGCTGAGACAGCTGGTCTCTTGTTGAAGGCCTGTCTAAATAACTGCAGCATCTACAGCAGATTGGGAAATTTATAACCCCATGCACAACTTAATGTTGAATATTTCAGCATTTCAGGTAAATCTTCACCTTTTGTTAAATATTTGTGCCCAAGAAGCGAAGTGTGACTTTTCACTACAATCCAGTTCTGTGTTTGAGCACATCTGTGAAGAACCTCTGCAGAACTGAGCTCATGAACAGGGACAGAAGTGACCTAATGTTCATAGAAAGTGAACAAAAAACCCAGTGGAGACCGACCCTAATTGAAACCACCTTTCCAGCTGTAATGGGAAGGCACAGTAAAATTAATCCTTCCATTTTAGGTATTTTGATAGCAGCCATTAGTGGAGAGTAGAAGTTATTCAAACCACTTTGCCAGACAGAAAGGAGCTGCTTGTTTTTCTTCTGCCAGCAGCAGTGAGAATGTCTTCCCAAGTGGAACCAAACCACGGGGGTTTGTAGAAACAGCTGAAGAGATTATTTGATCTTTTGATTAAAACCTCATTTTTTGGTCAGCTGGTTTATTTGCCCAGGTAATGGCTGTGCTTCTCCTTCCCCACATCTCTGTGAGCCCTGGTCAAACCCAGCCCTGGCTGTGGGTGCAGCTCAGAGAGGACACAGGCAGGGACCTCGACTCCCTGCAAAAACAGTGACAGAGCATTCCCTGGATTATAGTGACAGTATTCCCTGTCACCTAGTCAGGACCTGATAGCTTCTACTTTTCCAGAACAGCCATCAATATCTATGAAATCCTGGCATTTATGGTTAATTTTGTCTTCTAAGAAAAGTGGACAGCAAGGATGTAGGAAAAACAGTGAGGGAATAAAAAAAAAAAGTATCTTTCCTAGCAATTGTGAAGTGGGTGGGACAGGACTGCCAGACCCCAAGTTGGAAATCCTGTGTCAAGCCTCAAAAGTTACACTGAGAGTAGAAAGGACAAGACTTTTGTAAGTAATAATTCTTGGAGCTTATCTCTTTCCTTCCTGGGTTTCTCAGCCCTTTGTGTTCATGGTCTCAAACTTTTGACTGCAGCCATGGGAGATTAAAACTAAACATAAAATCTAAGCTGAATCAATGTTGGTTTCACATGACTCCAGCAGAAAGTTCTTTAAATCAACCCTGAAGATTGCCAGGCTGGCACTAAAACCCCAGGACCGTGTGACATCCATTCCCTGTTTCAAAACTACCCTGTCCTTTCTCTCCGAGGCACTTTAACAAATAGAGATCTTTTCCAAAAGGCATAAGTGACACTCCAGTGAAGCAATTTCTTTTCCTGGCATTGTTAAGAGCTGGGACTGAGTTATTATTAATTACTTTTGCATTATTTATGCAGGTCTATGAATGTGCAATATCTTTTACAGATAAATCACTCTGCCTTGAAAAGTTTCCAGCCTGTCAGCCAGATCCTGGGAATCTGAAACAGCGGGAGGCAACTGGTGCAGCAGAACAGGTAAATGTTAATCCTTGATGCTGCAGGACTGGTGCCTTATCAACGTTTTTCTTTCATTTGTTTTGCAATTGCACCAAATAGACTCCACTGCTGCTGTTGTTTCCCAACCTCTTTAATCTGGCATCAACTGACAGCAGCAGCCTCCATCCTTTTCCTCATTCCCGCTCCTTCTCTTGCCTCTCTTTTTTGTGGCTTATGCAGCCACGTGGAGAACCAAAGCAGGGCAGTGATGGGGCAAAATTAAGGAGAGGTTTCTTTTTTTTGGCCAGTCCCAGCCCGGGCCCCTGAGCACGGGGGTTTGCAGGTCGTCCTGCCCTCCCTGCCTGTTGTCCTGCGCTGAGCTGGTGTCACACCCTGTCACACCCCCATGCCGAGGATCCCCCCCGGGGCACAGGGAACCCTCACAACTCCCCAGGCTGCCAACAAGGGGCCACTGCTGCCTCTCACCCCCTGAGGAGTTCCCCATTCACCCTTCTGGCCATCCCTGACAGCTTTTAGGGGTGTTTGTCAGCTCTGCCCCACAGACTGCAGCCGTGGCTCCCCAACAGGAAGGACAGAGCATCCCCAGCAGCTCGGGGGTGTTTTGGAGGAGCAAACCCACCCTCTATACAGACCTAGGGATGCCCAGACCTCCATCACAGGCTGTTTTTGGGGCTGCATTGCTTCCTCAGGCTGCAGCCCTGCTCAGAGCAGGAGGCCCAGCCTCGGGTGCTGCCTCCCTTTTAAAGCTGCTTTGTGGATTTCTTTTCTTTTCTCTCTTTCTTTTCCTTTTTTTTTTTTTTTTTTTTTTTCCCCCCCAGGTTCCAAGGGCTGGGGATTCAGCTTCTGGCCTCATCCAGAAATCCCCGAGGGTTTCAGATCCCCACGAGGCCTCTCAATGTCTTGATCTGCTTGAATAGGCATTTTTACCGCGGCCCCGGCTGTCATCGGGGCCTGTTACAGTCACTCAACTGCAGCAACATTGTTCTCCCGGCAGCAGCGCCGGGGACACCTCCCTTATTTCCATACAGCACGGGGGAATTTGGCCACCGGGCCGAGCATCCCACCGGGGCTCGGTGGCCGGAGGTGGCCAATTAGCCCCGCTCGCCCCCGGCCCAGCCCTTCATCCCCCCGGCCGCTCTCAGCATCTCCAGCCCGCGGGGCTGCTGGCGCCTGTCCATCTCGGCGGCTCCTGCCGGAGGTGAAGGTGACCCCCTTTTCCTGTGCCAGGGGCTCCCTGGCAACGCCGCCTTTTCTTTGGAAGCGGCCTCCTCCACCCCCTGACGGGGCTGGGGGCTGTGAAAGCCCCGCTGCACTTTTGAACTTGCTGCCGGCGCGTTCAGTGGCTGCGCGGGGCAGCGGCGGCGGCGGGGCCGGGCCCAGCGGGGACCCGGTGCAATCGCCCAGAAGTTATTAATAGGCTGGGGAAGAATGTGATGGGCCGGGGAAAGGGTGAGGAGGGGGGAGAGCGGCACGGAGGGTCAGCGAAAGGGAGACGGGGTGATGAGGGGAGAGGTGGGAGTGGTGGCACGCAGGGGGGACAAAGAGGCAAAGAGGCGAGATGGGCACCGGGACGGGCAGACAGGGGCACGCACAGGCTGGAGATGCGAGTTCCCGGTGCCCTGCGCCTTGTGCAGGTGTCTGGGGGGTGGCCGTGCTGGAGGAGAGGTGTCTGACCCCAGTGCTGGGGGATGGAGAGAACAGAAGTCCAGTCCATGGCAAAGCATCCCTCTCCCCGGATGAAATATTGCTCGGGGTTCATGAGCCAAATTTGCCATCTAGTGGCCCTGGGGACCATTGCAGAGGGAGCCACGAGGAAGCCACGGCCGTTGGAGAAGGCACTGCCCATCACCTTCTCCTCAGAGATAAAATCCAGAGTGCTCCTGCTGTTGTGTTACTCGCAGGGGACCACAAATGGTCCCTGGAGTGACATTACCTTGGTGTGGCTGCCTTGCAGGGAGCCAGCCTCAGCCTCCTGCCAGCCTTGGTACTCCCCAGTGACAGTCCCTGCAGGCTGGGCCAGGACCCAGACCCACCACCAGGCTCAGCTTGTCACTGTGAGCAGCAGGGTTTAGGGGACAGGAGAGTGTCCCGTGGCTGTGACAGCAACAGTGTGCACAACCTGGAAAGCACAGTGCTGCCTTTCTCTGAGGTTTTACATCTCTTTGTTCCTGCAAAGGTAATGACATTTTTTATCTAATGTCATAGAATCAGAGAACTCCAGAATATCCTGAGCTGGATCTCACAGGGATCATCAATCCAGCCCCTGTCCCTGCACAGACACCCCAACAACCCCACCCTGAGCAGCCCTGAGAGCTCCTGCAGCTCTGGCAGCC
>JBBMKD010000103.1:3445227-3456958 GCA_037834095.1 Argya squamiceps
AGGGGATGGTGCTGGAATAGGGGATGGTGCTGGGGCAGGGGATGGTGCTGGGGAGAAGGGGATGGTGCTGGAATAGGGGATGGTGCTGGGGCAGGGGATGGTGCTGGGGAGGAGGGGATGGTGCTGGAGCAGGGGATGGTGCTGGAATAGGGGATGGTGCTGGGGAGGAGGGGATGGTGCTGGGGAGGAGGGGATGGTGCTGGGGCTCAGCCTCTTGCTGTCCTGGCTGAAGGTGCCATTGCTTCGGAGAGAGGAGATGCTGATGGGCAAAATGTGGGAGCTGGGGAGGAGCAGCGAGTGCCCAAAGCCTGGACCTGCAGCACGGGGAAGGGAAATCTGAACTAATTTAATTACCCTCTGTGGGTTCCTACCCTTCCTTTTTTGCCTGACTTTGCAAGCTCAGGGGAGGGATATCACTGGGAAGCAAGACTTCGCCAGGGAAAATGGTTTTTTGCTTATGAAATGTTGGGATTGTGCTGCGTTTTACCTGCCAGACAGCTCTTTGGGGCTCTGGAGCCATCTGCTGAAGTGCCATTTGGCAAAGCACCAGGGTGACTTTTATCTCAGCCTAACAATCCTTTTCCTTTCATCTTCCAGCTCCATGCTGACCCAGACCCCGCGCCTGGAATTCGGCACCCACAGCTGGAGTCTCCCCCGCCTCAGCAGCACCAGGGAAATTGCAAAATCGGTGCTGGGCCTGTGGTGTCCCCTGGGACCCCAGTTTATGGTAACAAGGCTGCAAATCACTGGGATGTTGTCATTTCTCTGGAACACACCCCGTCCTATTCCAGAGGGAAACACAATTCACGCCTAATGTGAGATCTCTATTCCCTTAAACACCGGAGATTCGTCTTGATTTTCCCTAAGGCTTCCATGAGACAAGTTGATGCTCCCATTAGCAGCAGTTCTCAGGCCGAATGTATCGGTTTTCCACAGGTGCTTAGAGCCAAATCCAGGCCAATTCCCACTGCAGCCATGAAGAGAGAAGCGCTGCTCCCTCTTGCACGCTCGAGGTCAAATTGTTCAGAAACGACTGAGAAATCAAACCATGTGTTCAAGCAACAACCACGCTTCAAACATTTCTTTTCCCCTGAAATGATTAAGGAGGCTTTTGGAAGGCAAGCAGGGATAGCAAGGAGAGGGAAAACGCTTGGAGAAAAAGGCAGGAAAGTGCGAGTGCCAGCACGCAGTCAGTGAGGGAGAGGAGAGCTCTGGATCCCTGAGCACCGGGCATTGCAACAGTGCCATTAATTACATGATAGCTGTGTTATCACTTCATTAATTCGGGAACGGGATGTGCAAGATCAGATAGCAGAGAGGAGGGATAACCAGGGGAACCGTGCCAAGAGGGTCAGGAAGATAAACGGGATTCCTTGCAGAGCAGCCAAGCTGGGAGCTTAGGGGACAGCTCCCACCCCTGTGGGGGACACGGGGTTTTCATCACTCCTTGGCTCTGAGCAGTGATTTGTAAACGCCGACTTTCTGTCTTCCCTCTGGGATGTGGCAAGCTCTGTCTCAGACGTGGTTAGGAGGGTTTTGCTCCCAGGACACCCATTAGAAGTTTTTTCTGGAGTTTCTGCTCAGGCTGGAACCCACTAGCACAGCTTTTATTTCAGCCTCTCTGGTGACACCGGCCAGGAGGCAGCAGCTCCCCCTGCCCGGGGGAGATGAGGGAGGGGTGATGGAGCCAAGGTGTGGTAGGACATGTGAGAGTCCCCCTGCCTGAGCTCCCAGCCTGTCCCACTCCCCAGTAAGTGTGAATTATTGCTCCAGATGCCTCAGCTGAGCACAACTGTTTGCTTCTTTTTGTAAACTCTGATCCTGGTGCATTAATAGGATCATTGGGAACACCCCAACTTCTGCAGCTCCAACCTGAGCTGCAGGGACAGAACCTTCACCTGTGACAGGGGAGATCAGCCTCTGCTGTGGATTGAGGCAGGAGGTGCTGGTTTAAACACAGCAGGGGCTGCTCCTCACTCCAGCCAGGCACTTTCTGCAGTGAAAGGAGATTCCTGCAGGATTTGTGGCAGGGAGTTCATTCCCACTCACAGTGAACCAGCTGTAGCTGACAGAGGAGCCCACAGGGCCAGAGACAGAGGTGAGCACCTCTGAGGCTCTCCAGACCTGTGCAGCAAGTTCCCAAAGCCAGGCCTGTGTTGCAGGGGATGAGGCTGCTGAGCACAACTTTGTGGGCAGGCAAGAGAGCCATGGGATTATTAGTGAGAATGTGAGAGGGCCAGGACACCCCACACAGCCCTGCCACTGCCACCGAGCCCTTCTCTGGCAGATCTGCACCCTTCATTTCACCACTCAATGGAGCATCCAGGAGCTCTGGGTGTGAGCAGCATCAGAGCTGCTGCAAAGAGTCTCTGCTGAGGACGTGGGTGTCATTACCAGCATCCTGGATGGGTCATTTCAGCAAAGAAACGAGGGTAGAAAGACAAGCCCCTGACTGATGACCCTCCTGGAGCACAGTTCTGCTCTCCCCCGAGCAGCCAGAAGACAATAAATTTCTGGGTCACTGAGTCACTATAAATAGAGCTTTGTGGCTGAACTGCATCCAGCCATGAGCCACCATGTATTACTAGGTACTTAAAGGTACTGTTTACATTCTTTTCTCATACCCCTGGTGCTTATTTCTAATAAAAAGCATCGAAGCCAAGCAGGCCTGAGAGAGTGTGGCTGGCACACAGCAATCCCCAGCAGCTCATTTGCTGCTGCTGGCACAAAAGAGCTCTGCTCCAGCCCCCGGGCAGGGCTGGGAGGAAGACATTGAAGAGGATGCTCTGTGAGGAAACCCTGCTGATTTAGTGATCCAGGAGGCTTGGGTAGGAGCTGGCTGGGTTCCCAGCTAGCCTAAAACTCCAGAAAATTGACACTGAGGTAAATATTGGTGTAATTAATTCAGGGCAGTAACGCTTGCTGCAGAGAGGCAGCAACCTGAGTACAGGGAACAAATGAATGGGGAGGAGAAGAGAAGATGCAGGTTTTTAGGATCACACCTGGGATAGTTCTCTGAGCCCCAGCTGGATCTGCAGGATGCAGCCAGCCGGGATAGCAACAGATCTCTGCCTGGTCAGATTTCTGTAATCCCCCCTTTAGGGCACATCACAAGGAGTCTGATCCTGGGGGAGATCCCAGAGCAGGAAGGGGGAATCCCTGTGATGCTGCAGGGGGTGAGACCCCGGCAGTGCCAGCTGAGAAAGGGACCCAGGCAGTGCCAGCTGAGGAAGGGACCCAGACAGTGCCAGCCAGGCTGTGCTGGTTGAAAGAGGGACCCAGGCAGTGCCAGCTGAGGAAGGGACCCAGGCAGTGCCAGCTGAGGAAGGGACCCAGGCAGTGCCAGCCAGGCTGTGCTGGTTGAAAGAGGGACCCAGGCAGTGCCAGCTGAGGAAGGGACCCAGTGCCAGCTGAGGAAGGGACCCCGTGCCAGCTGAGAAAGGGACCCAGGCAGTGCCAGCTGAGGATGGGACCCAGGCAGTGCAGGCTGAGGAAGGGACCCAGTGCCAGCTGAGGAAGGGACCCAGGCAGTGCCAGCTGAGGAAGGGACCCAGTGCCAGCTGAGAAAGGGACCCAGGCAGTGCCAGCTGAGGATGGGACCCAGGCAGTGCCAGCCAGGCTGTGCTGCTGAGGAAGGGGTGATCCCCATGTCAGTGATGTTCCTGCCCACCTCTGGTGCCAAGGTCTGGCCCTGAGCACAGCCCAGCCCCGGGGCTGTTGTCAGGTGCTCAGATAAGGCAGATTTTAGGAGGGTTTGCTCCTCTGTCCTTGTCTGGCCAGGAGGTGACCAGCCAGCCTAAGGCAGGCAGGCAGCTGACAGGGCAGAGTTAGATTCCTGCTGCTCAGGAATCACATCCTGAGACAGAATTGTTTCCCTCCCTTCCTGCACAGGCACTCTGCTGACCTCCTGAGCCTGGCAAAAAGGACATCAGTGCAGGGAGCATAAAAAGCTCTTTCTCTGCTGAGGAAGAGGTGCTCAGTGTGATATAGAGGAGAACAAGGGCAAGTCCAACTGCTGGGAAAAAAATCCTGCAGGGTTTGCTTGTCCATATCCCCCTGTCCCTCAGTATCACACAGTTTTTATCTGCATTGAGACATGCATTGGAGAGATTTTCCTCACTGTTTCTAAGTCCCACACAGTGAGAATTTATCTCAACAAGCCCAGTGGTGTGGTATGGAAACCTGGGACATGGCTGTGGCTGGCAGGGACCTCCCTGCAGGACTGGGCACCTGGGTGAGATTTTCAGGAGTAGCCACAGAAACCTGTGCCACAGAACGACCCAGGCAGCTGAGAGTTAATGTTTTATGGGAATTAGAGGGTCTACAAGAATTAGTCATGCATCTGGCCACACCAGCTGGTGTCCAGCAGAGGAGTCAGACACTGAAGTGCTTTTGAAGAGCTCCTGAGATAGTTGTTGGTGTGATAAGGATTCTGAGCCACTTTGCCAGTCTGGCTGTAAATGGTATCTCAACTCCAAAGATGTGTTGAAAAAATGCTGCCTTATGTATCAAACTTGGACATGAGGCAAATTTATCTCCTGGAAGGAGTTCAGACCAAAACCAAAACCTTCACTTTCAGGCTTCACGTGGAAATCAGCCCCTCTCCAGTGTTAGCAGTGACTCCCTCAAACCCAGAGACTTTGGGCACTTCCAGCTGCATTTAGAATAGTTTGGGCTGGAAGGGACCTTAAAGATCATCTCACAGCCCTTGCCATGTGCAGAGATGTGTCCCACTCAAGCAGGTTGCTCCAGGCCCTAAGAGCTGAGCATTGAGTGATTTCTGTATCTCCCTGCTCTGCACCCCTGAGCCCAGCAGCAGCAGCAGCAGCAGTGAACAGCAAAGAGCACAAAACACCCAGCTGGGTGCCACAGAGAAGCAGGATTAGGTCTGGACTGGCAGATCTTTCTTTTTTGAGTGCCTCAAAGAGCAGTGACTATACACAGCCCCCTCCTCTGAGACCCTGGCTGGGTTATTAGAGCCTGCAGGACTCGGGCTGGGGAATTATCGTTATTACAGGTAATTTATTAAAATCAGGAAATGCTTTAAAAAAAAAAAAAAAGAGGAAGAGCCATTTCCATGAGAACAAGATCTTCTAGTGTTAGGCAGTAATTGCCAAAAGTTGTAAACAAGGCCTGTGTGAGGCTGTAAATCCACATGCCTCACACCCCTGGGAGCCTTTAATTGCTGTGAGGGAGCAGGATGAGCTCGGAGAGGCTGCTTATCTCCCAGCCCTCTGCAGGCAGGCATGGATGCTCCAGCCACGCTGCAGCCAAGGCACTGGCACGGGGTGAAAAAGGATCACAGGAGGTGAAACTGGCTCAGGCAGCAGCTTCCCTGTGTGCTGAGTGCCACATTCCCAACCTGCCTGACACGGTTCATGGAGGTGCTGCCTCTCGTTTTGCCACTCCTGTCCATTTAGCTGGAATACGTGAGCCCTGTGTGGGACTTACCCCAGCTGGCAGCAGAGCTGCAGGACTGGTATAACAGGAACTCACAGATCTGGGCTGTGGAGGAGCTCTGCCACAGTTTTCTCACTGGGAATCAACCCCACACACACCAGAAGGGCCTCTGACCCCAGCATGTTTTGGGGAGCAACAAAAGTCCCGTGATTTACCTGAAGCTCAGAAAACACTCCCCATACCAGCACCCTCCAGCAGCAGGGAGTTCAAAGGAGCGAGGAGGAGGAAAGAAAACAGGGATGTCCCATCCTGTCTGGATCCCCAGAGCAGCTCCTGGGGGCCTGGAGCTGCCCCAGCCTCCCTGAGCACTCACGGTGTTGTAGTACTCGGCGATCACCGCCGAGCGCACGAAGTTGCTCTCACACCAATCCACCTCAGCACTCTGGTAGGAGAATATGCTCGGCATCCTCAGGCACCTCGGGAAAAAGGAGAGGAGCAGGTTAGTGGTGGGTCAGGGGAGGAGAGGGATGCACACCCAAAGAGGACCCTGATCCTCACACGTGTGGCACCAGCCAGCCCAGCACGGCGCCTTACCCGGCTACCAAGGACTCATCCTCTTCCCCACACACATCCTGCTGCACAAGAGTTCTCTCTCCCCTTGATGCAGGAGTTGCAAATCACCCCTGAAAATGTTCTTAGACTCTGAGGATGGTCACCAATCCATGGCATTAACATCTCTCCTCAGGTGCCGTGGCTGCCACGCGACGTTTCCCCATTTCAGCCCAGTCCTTGTCACCTTGTCTTCTCCCTTCTCGTCACTTTCTTTGTGACTCAGACCTTCCTGCCAGGAGGACTTCCCTGTGCTCTGTGAGTTACCTCTGGGGAGTGGACAACCCTGCAGAGGTTGGTGCTCATTGGCTCTGTTCTCCACCATCATCCCTCAGCATCTCCCCGAGGGCTGGAACTCGGCCCGTGGGAGCTCAGCCCTGGAGCACCAGCACAGACCCTGGGCATGACCAGAGTCCTGGGGCACTGGGAGCACTGGGAGCACTGGGAGCACTGGGAGCACTGGGAGGTGCCTCTTCCCTCTGGTTTGGATTTCACTTGGAGTCCCAGGCAATCTCCACCCTGCTTTGCCAGTGAAAGGGATCAGAGTTTGACACCTCCAGTGGGTTCTCCACTGCCAGACCCAACCTCTGGTGGCAGTGCAGCTGCAAATGGGACTCCAAACAAAAGGAAATTCTAACCTTCTGCCTGGTTTTTGTTCCCCATGTTAAAAACTTTACTGTCCTCAGCACTCTTTCATCAATTTGAAAAAGCAATTCTGATCTTATTTTGATCAGAAGTTTCCTATTTGCCATAATTTTTTTTCAGATCCTTGAGACTTTAGAGCTGTTTTTGAAGACAGGTGCCAACCTTAGAGGCATCTGGAAGCATGGTAGCTGGATTTTTGGTACAAAACAGAGACAGAAATTCCCTGGAGCTGAGCAGTTCAGTCCCTGGATGTGGTGTGGGACTAACCCAGCCACCCGTGCTGCTCCAGCCCTGCAGAGTGAGCAGGTTTGGGGTGACACCAGGCAGGTATGAGGTGACACTGCCTCAGTGGCATCTCTGAGCTGTGAGGCACGGGTGGCAAACAGCTTTCTTTGCTTCACTTTGAAAATCTGTTCAGCTCTAAGGCAGGGAAGGGAAGTTTGTCTCAAACCCTCTCATCAGCTGATGATGTTCTTGAGGAGAAACTCCCTGTTTGTAGAGGGGTGAGCTGAGCCACCACCGTGTCCAGCAGTCCCCTGGGTGTGCAGCAGGGAGGGACTCCCACAGCTCCCTCTGCCTCCCTTCCCAAGCAGTTCAAAGGGAGAGAACACAGGAGAGGAACACAACACAAACGAGCTCGTCTGCAGCTCCTGCTCCGACCAGACAGCCCAACTGGAGGGTGAGTGAATCCACACTTAACCACGGCCTCTCCTCAATCCAGGCTGGCTGCTTCCCAGAGCAGCTGAGATCACAGCCACAGGAGGAAAATAGGTGACAGCAGAAGGGTTTGAGGGCTGACTCTTCATGGTCCTGGGTTTCCATGTGCTCCTCCACACCACAGGGACCCTCCCCTCATCCCTCATCGCCTCTACAGCGATGGGAGGTGAAAAAACAATCAGACTCAGGATGGCAAATCCCACCTCATGGCTCAAGAGATGTCAGTTGAGAGATGGTGAAGGGATGGAGAGAGAGAAGAAGAAGAAGAAGAAGAGAAGATGAAGAATACAAAGAAGAAGAAGAAGAAAAATGGAAGCAGTGATGGAGTGCCCAGCACTGGCTGCTGGTGCCTCCTCCCAGCCTGGCTTACCTGTGATCCCTGGCTGGACCAGCACTGCTTCCACACGCTCCAGGAGCTCCAAGGTTTCCAGCAAAGCTGGAGCAGCAACCTGCCCTGCTGCTCTAGCTCCTAAGGAGTGCCCACAGTGTGAGCTCACCACCAGCAGCCACCAGAAAATCCCTTTGCTCTGTCCTTAGGGAAAGAGTTGGGATGGGACAGAGGCCATGTGCACCCTCCAGGCAAACCTGGGCCCCCACAGGAAACATATTGGCTGGAGGGGTTTATATCCATGCCCCAAGATGGGCAGGGGCAAGGAGGCAGGGCAGGGAAGTGTGAGCTGGAAGGGTTGGAAGAGTGGGGTGGAAATGCAGCCTGAAATCATCCCAGTGCCCTCAGGCAGGTTCCCTGCGCAGGCGCAGCTGCACCTGGGCCTGGCCCTTCTTCTCCAGGGGAGGGAACATCCACACAACCTGCCCTGCACAGGGAGAAAAATACAACAATTTTCACCAAAAAGTGTGGAGCAAGGTGATGCTGCCTATTTCAGGAGGTAAATTCAAGCCACTTGTCAAATTTTTTCCCCAAAAGCTGTTTTATTATCAAAAAAGAATGTTGTTATCAAATCTCACATCTCCTAGCTGGTTTATTTTGTTATTTAGTTAAAGAACTATCTGAACAGGACACCTTTGCTTGACTGCTTTGCAAATATTTTCCTCCTGGGCCTCGTTCAGGCGTTCAAGACATTTGGCAGCAATTAAGCTTTTCCCCCCAAAACAACATTTTTTCCCTCTGTGTAGAGTTGAGAGAAATATGTTGTTTTCTTAAACATGAAACTTACCATTTGGCCACTGCTTCCTGGTGGAGACACCACAGGCAGGGTGTGACCAAGGTCTAAGGTGTCCCTGTCCCTGTCCCTGTCCCTGTCCCTGTCCCTGTCCTTCCTGAAGTGTAGGGATCAAGCCTTTGCCCTGGAGAGAAGCCCTTGGGGAAACTCAGCCATTTATTTTGCTGCTGCTGTCAAAAGGAGCATCCCTGGGAGACCTGGGCTGTGCCAGGGCTTATGAAAGTCTCACAAATCCCCCTGGGTTTGGAAATGAGGGTAATTAACCACTGCAGCAGCAGCTAATATTGCACCATGGGGGATCCTCTGTCACCAAATCCAGGCTGGGTGTCCTGGTATTACAGACTTGGAGCAGAGGGTCTGAGGGGATCCCAGAGAGCTGCTCCCACCCCTGCATGGTGAGGGAATCTGGGATGGATTTGCTTTTTATCCACCTGGAACTCTCAGTGGACTCTGCAAGCAGGAGATTGAGCTCCCAGGCTGAAAGGAGCTCCCCAATTCCACAGGGAATCTCAGTGAGAAACAAGTGGTGGCTTGCCCATCCCACTGGGAAGAGAGGCAGGGAGGGTGGCAGAGATGGATTTGGGAAGAAGAACCCACACGGGTGATGCCTTATCTGTGTGAACATCTTCAAAAAGAACGAGTTTTCCCACCCCAAAACCTCTGGCATCCTTGGGGTGAGCAAAGTGTCCAAACATCCCTGATACATCCTGTGCCGTGCAGTGGGGAAATAACTGGGGAGGGTGTCACAGCTCTGCACCTCCCCTGATTCATCAATAACTAGGTCGTGAGGAGAGCTTGGTTTCCTGCTGAGTCCTCACTCCAAAATCCTGCTAATGTTTACATCCTCCTGCCTGTGGTCAGCAGAGCCTGGGATGCTGAGGGTGCTGAGGGTGCTGAGGGTGCTGAGGGTGCTGAGGGTGCTGAGGATGCTGAGGGTGCTGAGGATGCTGAGGGTGTTGAGGATACTGAGGATGCTGAGGATGCTGAGGGTGTTGAGGATGCTGAGGGTGCTGAGGGTGCTGAGGATGCTGAGGGTGCTGAGGGTGCTGAGGATGCTGACACAGGGGTGGGCTGGGGGCAGGAGGGAGCACAGGGTGAACCTTCTGGGCCTCGTGAGAGTAACACAGAGACCCCCCCAGTGCTGGCACTGCCGAGGCCACACCTCAAATCCTGGGGCAGATTTGGGCCCCTCAGGACAAGAAGGACACTGAGGAGTGTGTCCAGGGAAGGGAACGGAGCTGGGGAAGGGGCTGGAGCCCAAGGAGAGGCTGAGGGAGCTGGGAAGGTTCTGGAGCCCCAGGAGGGGCTGAGGGAGCTGGGAAAGCGGCTCAGCCTGGAGAAAAGGAGGCTCAGGGGGGACCTGGTGGCTCTGCACAAGTCCCTGACAGGAGGGGACAGCCGGGGGAGGATCAGGCTCTGCCCCCAGGGAACAGGGACAGGGGGAGAGGGAACAGCCTCAGGCTGGGCCAGGGGAGGTTTAGATTGGAAATTAGAGGCTTTTTTTCCCACAGGAAGACTGTAATGCATTGGAATGGGCAGTGGTGGAGTCACCATCCATGGCGATGCTCCAAAGCAGTGTGGATGTGGCACCTGGGGACATGGGTCAGTGATGAACTCAGTGGCAGTGCTGAAGGTTGGACTTGATCACCTGAAAGGTTTTTCCAGCCTTCAGGACTCTGTGCTTCTGATCCTCCCTGTATTTGAAACTTCTCTTCTCTCAAAGCTTCCCTGGAGTCCTCACCTTGCTGAGCCCTGCTGCCTCCTCCCCAGCTGGCTCCTCACAGGAGACACAGCCCAGCTCCGTGAGGGTCAGTGACACGTGCCACTCCTCAGGGACTGTCCTGTCCCCTCAGCTGCTCCCTTCCTGCTCCCTGGCACTGATCCCCTCTTGCAAGGCCCCACATCCCAGGCAATGTCCCAGGTTTTGTGACACAGGATTTCACCTGGACAGCCCCATCCCAGCTCCTTTTCCTCCCCGTGATCCCTGGGACAGGCACTGAGGGTGCTGAGGTTCTCACTGGGACAGCTGAGAGCAGCAGCCACAGAATCCCAGATGGTTTTGGTTGGGGGGGACATTAAATCCCATCCAGTGCCACCCCCTGCATGGGCAGGGACACCTTGCACCATCCCAGGGTGTCCCAAACCTTGTCCAAGTTGAGGGATGGAGCAGGGGCTTCACAGGAGCTGAACCAGCAGCCTCAGGGCCCAGCTGCCAGGGGTTTACAGCTGTGTGCCCACAAGCCATGCTGGGCAGGCAGTTCTGCTGCTGCTGCCACCAAAAACTGGCAAGAGGAGACTCTGACAGGTGAGTTTGGGAGAATCCAGTTGCTAAACTCCAGGCTGGTCCTGCCTGCTTTGTCCTGTGGCACCTTGGATGGAGATTTCCATCCAAACTGCTGCTGAGGAGGGATTTTTTTCAAAAGAAATTCACCAATTGCACCCGTGGTTCAGGGCCACGTGTGTTTATTTATTCCTTGGGCTGCTGTGGGCAGGGGGACAGCAGGAGCAGGGCAGGGAGGATGGGGTGGGAGTGCTCATCCCACATTCCCACTTCTGTTGGCTCAGCACGAGTGAGTCAGAGCCCAGGGGTGGATGGAGACAAATGACTTTGCTCCATTCTCACAGCGAGGGTTAGGGCAAGTCAGGAAGGGGAATCAGGCATTTTGGCTCCTTGTTGCCCTGCTGCAGCAATCTGTCCATGCCCAGGAAGGCCCTGGAGCTGCCTGGACAGGCTCCATCCCACTGCCACCCTCAGCTTTTGGTACTTCAGCTTCCAGGGCTGCAATCTCCTGCTTCCAGGGATAAAAACACAGGCAGGTGAGCTGGGAGCCTTGCTAAAGATGAACAGGCAGATAATCCCTCTCCTTCCGGGCTCCACAAGGCAGAAATCTGTCCTCTGCCTGCCTGGGAAGCTGTTTAACAAATTGTGGTCAGGAAGAAATGACAAGAGCAGCAGGAGATGTGCCAATGCTGGATGAGCCTTGCTCAGCCAAAGGGGAGCATTTGCCTCCAGTGCTGCCTCAGAGCTCTGTGGGGTCCCTCATGGCATTAAAGGAATTTCCAACTGGAAAAGGGAAGATCAAAGATACCCCAGGTGTAACAAAGGCTTCTCCCCCATGGACCCTTGCAGACACTGTGCAATCTTCTCTCTGGGTTTGGCAAGTCCATCACCCACCCCA
>JBBMKD010000103.1:3483800-3499609 GCA_037834095.1 Argya squamiceps
GGGCTGGGTTGGACTTGATGATCTTGAAGGTCTCTTCCAACCTCCACATTCTGTGATTCTGTGATTCTGTGATTCTGTGATTCTGTGATTCTGTGAGGGGGTTTTTCTGAGGGGCACAAGCCCCACACACACATCCCACCCACGGGAAGCCACCAGGAGCTGCAGCCCCAGCCCCGGGGGTGTCCCTGTACCTTGAACCTGCGGTCGTATTTGGTGATGGAGTCGGCGAAGTCGACGCGCTCCCGCTTGGCCAGGAACTGCCGCAGCTCCGGCCGCTCCTCCATGCCCAGGTAATCCCCCACGAAATTCCTGTTGATGCTGTTCCTCCGCCGCTCCTTGAAGTTGTAGAGGATGCTGGCGGCTGGGAGGGAGCCCAGAGAGGGGCAGGTTGGACATGGCTCTGCGCTGGTGGCTCAGAGTCACCCCAAACCAGCTGTAGGAGCTGTCACATGGATTGTGGCAGCAAAAGTGGGGCTTGTTTCATGCCATGGGAAGGATCCCAGCTGCTCAAGCTTGGCTGGCTTTGAAACCCATTGATAGCCTTCAGTAAACCTTGTGGTGGGGAGGGAGGGATGGACCCAGCTGTTTTCTGGGTTTTCCTCTTTGATTTTTTTCTGCATGCTTGGGAGGGTGGGAAAACCCTTCATGGGATCAGGCAGGGACCAGTGACTTGTCCCACCTTTCTGCCAACATTGACTCCCAGCTACTCCCCCCCATCCCTGTGCAGGCCATGAAATGCAGAGTGAGACAGCACAAAGATCCCAGAGCTGGAAACAGGAGCAGGAAATCTGTGCTCTCCTTTCAGAGTGGGAAAAGACTCCCAACAACTCATGGGCCAGTTGTTCCATCACCTAATCACCATTAGTACCATGATTAGGAGCCAGGCTGCTGCTCTGCCAGCGGGGCTGTCCCAGTGAAAGGCACCCTTATAGGGCTGCTGGGGTGCCACTGTCCCTGCCCCTGCCCAGCCTTACCCTCCTCTCTCATCTGCTCGTATTTCCGGATGGCGATGTGCCGGCGCCACGCCTTCTGGATCACCCGGGCGAAGCTGTCAAACTTCCTCTCCCGCATCTCCTCGAGCAGGAAGAGCTGCGAGGGACAGGCAGTGCTGAGCCAGGACACCCCAAACCCTCCCCAGGTTTCCTCTCCCGCATCTCCAAGAGCAGGAAGAGCTGGGAGGGACAGGCAGTGCTGAGCCAAGACACCCCAAACCCTCCCCAGGTTTCCCCTCCTGCTGCGAGGGACAGGCAGTGCTGAGCCAGGGCACCCTAAACCCTTCCCAGGTTTCCTCTCCTGCATCTCCTTGGGCAGGAAGAGCTGGGAGGGACAGGCAGTGCTGAGCCAGGGCACCCTAAACCCTTCCCAGGTTTCCTCTCCCGCATCTCCTCGAGCAGGAAGAACTGGGAGGGACAGGCAGTGCTGAGCCAGGACATCCCAAACCCTCCCCAGGTTTCCCCTCCTGCAACTCCTCAAACAGGAAGAACTGGGAGGGACAGGCAGTGGTGAGCCAGGACACCCCAAACTCTCCCCAGGTTTCCTCTCCTGCGACTCCTCGAGCAGGAAGAGATGGGAGGGACAGGCAGTGCTGAGCCAGGACACCCCAAACCCTCCCCAGCAATGCCCAGCCATGGGCAGTGTCCCCCAGCATGGAGCCCATCCAATCCCTTGAGGGAATTCCCAGGGTCTTGCCTTGGAAGGATGGACCATAGAGTCTACCCCGCCTAGGCTGAGAGAAAGCCCTCCCCCATAGTGCTGTGCACACTTGTGTGGTCTGCCCTGGTCCCTTCTCTCCCCATGCCCCTGGTTCTCGTGGTTTCTCCTTTCCCTGTTTCCCCACTGGGTGTGGTATCCTGGGTGGCCAGCCCTGTTTTCCCTATAGGTCACTGACCTTTGCCTTGCCCTTGTACTGCCCCCGTGCCCTCAGACCATTGGTTCCTGACCCCTATTTAGGCCTGAGGACAGCACAAGGCCAGGTCTTTATTCCTGATTTTCCTTCAGCACCAGGAATAAACCTTTGCTGGAACTGATCATACAAAGGCCCTTCTTGCCTCTCTTTGCTGAGTTCATTGTGGTGTGTGAGATGTGTGAGCTTGGCTGCTTTGCCTGAATTCCCCCCAGGCAGCTTTTCCACAGGAGATGCTTATTGGGATATAGGTGGCAGCTCCACCATCTCAAAAACAAACTGCTACACCCCAGGGGCCAGGGCCACCCACCGACTCGGGGTTCTTGACGAACACCTTGCTCTGGCCCATCTGGTACTGGTCTGGCTCCATGTTGACCGAGCGCAGCAGGTGCTGCACCCCTTGGCGCTCGTCCCCGCGCCACGACGGCCACGTCTCGGGGGTGAGGATGGCGTAGCTGTGGGAGAGATCAGGGTCACAGAACCCACAAAGGTTTGGGTGGGAAGGGACCTTAAAGCCCATCTTGTTCCAAACCCTTGCCATGGGCAGGGACATCTTTCACTATCCCAGGCTGCTCCAAACCCCATCCCAACCTGGCCTTGGACACTTCCAGGGATCCAGGGGCAGCCACAGCTGTGCCAGGGCCTCCCCACCCTCACAGCCAACAATTTCTTCCCAATATCCCATCTATCCCTGCCCTCTGGCACTGGGAAGCCATTCCCTGTGTCCTGTCCTTCCATCCCTTGTTCCATTCCCTCTCCAGCTCCCTTTAGTCCCTGGAAGGGGCTCTAAGGTCATGAACGCCCCCAGCTCTCTTCAACCTGTGAAGCTGTGCCAGGGCCTCTCCACCCTCACAAGGAACAATTCCTTCCCAATATCCCATCTATCCCTGCCCTCTGGCACTGGGAAGCCATTCCCTGTGTCCTGTCCCTCCATTCCTTGTCCCATTCCCTCTCCAGCTCCCTTTAATCCCTGGAAGGGGCTCTAAGGTCTCACTGAAGCTGTCTCTTCTCCAGATAGAACGCCCCCAGCTCTCTTCACCTGTGAAGCTATGCCAGGGCCTCTCTACCCTCACAGGGAACAATTCCATCCCATTATACCATCTAGCTCTGCCCTCTGGCACTGGGAAGCCATTCCCTGTGTCCTGTCCCTCCATCCCTTGTCTCAGCCCCTCTCCAGCTCTCTTTAGTCCCTGGCAGGGGTTCCAAGGTCTCACTGAAGCCATCTCTTCTCCAGGTTGAACACCCCCAGCTCTCTTCAACCTGTGAAGCTGTGCCAGGGCCTCCCCCCCCTCACAGGGAGGAATCTCCTCGTGCTGAGGTGCTGTGGGATCTGCCAGCCCCCTGGCAGTGGGCGCTCACCGTTGCAGGAACTTGTGGAAGAGGCGGCGGTAGGCGAACCCTGCCCGGCGCACACGGATGTTCTCCTTCAGCCCCAGGTACTCCACCTGGTGCTTCACCCTGTGCAGCAGGGAGGGACAGTGTGGGATGACAGCTTAGGAGGGGACCTAAAGATGCACCTAAAGCAGACAATGTGTCCCCACACACTCCTTGTGCTTCCCTGGGTTTGTGGACAGCTCGGAGGGACCAGCCCAGGGCTGCAGTTTTTGGAGGAAAGCTGGTCCTGGCCACATCTCCATGGTCAGGTCCAGTTCCCTGGGCTCTGTGGGCTCCCTGTTACCTGCTCTCCTCCCAGTCCCGGGGTTTCTTGGTCTCGTTGGGTTTGATGCAGCGGATGTAGTGTGGGGTGCACTTCATGAGCGTGTTCACCAGGTCGTTGGCCTGTTTCTGGTGCAAGGATCGACCTCTGTAGCATCAAAGGGGGTGGTGGGAGCACCGCCCCTGTCACTGCCCCAGAGGCAGCTGCTGCTCTGCAGCCCATGGGACACACCTTGATTTTGGAGCCCGCGGTGGTCGGTCGTCCCTTTTTGTCAGAATCAAGTTTTTCTGGGAAAAGCATCCGGATGAAACCGCTGGAAGGGAGGTGACAGTCCCCAGGTGAGAGCTGCCAGGCTCCCCAGGCTCAGCACGGCCTGGGCTGGGGCCAGCTCCAGCTCTGCCTTCTGCTGCTGGGAAATCCTCTACTCTGGGGCTGAGTCCCTCCTTCCTGACCAGCCCCAGGAGCAGGTGCAGGAGCAGGAGCAGAAGCAGAAGCAGGAGCAGGAGGAGGAGCAGGAGCAGGAGGAGGAGGAAGAGCAGGAGCAGGAGGAGGAGGAAGAGCAGGAGCAGGTGCAGGAGGAAGAGCAGGAGCAGGAGCAGCAGCAGGAGCAGAAGCAGGAGGAGGAGCAGGAGCAGAAGCAGGAGGAGGAGCAGGAGGAGGAGCAGGAGCAGAAGCAGAAGCAGGAGCAGAAGCAGAAGCAGAAGCAGGAGCAGAGCTGGTGGATGATCCCACTCTGCCCATCCCTGCAATCCTGGGATAGTCCTGGTGCCCCTGGGGCCATGCAGGACTGAGCACCCCAACCTGTGATGCCCACAAAAGCAGGACCAACCTTTCAGATATGGATGTTGAGGACTCTGCCCTTTCCCCCAGCCCTTTTGGGGTGCCCCAGGTGCCCAGCCCTGCCAGACTCACTATTCACTGCTCTGCATGAGCTCGATCAGGTCGGTGAAGAGCACATCCCGGTTGCGCTCACAGAAGCCGTTCACGTCATAGGACACCTTGGGACAGGAGGGGACCTCAGCTGCGGTGGGTGGGGCCGTGGGGTGCAGGGTGTGGAGTTTGGGGTGCCCTACCCACCTTGCCAGCGTAGTGGTGGATGACAAAGCCCGAGTTCCAGCTGTTGAAGTGCTCGTGGGTGCCCACGGCCGCCTGCAGCTTCTGCAGCAGGGTCTGGTCGGCGCCCTCGCCCGTGGCGTGCATGGTGGCACACACGTCATCCAGGACACTCATGATCCCAGGAGGGTTCTGGCACAGGGAAAGGGAAGCCATGGGTGGGGCAGGCATCAATCCTGCACCTGCTGCTTCATGCTGAGCCACAGCTTAGAGCTGCTGCCCTCCCACGGGTGCTGGAAGTGCCCAAGGCCAGGCTGGATGGGGCTTGGAACACCCTGGGATAGTGGAAAATGTCCCTGCCCATGACAGGGAGGGGGACAAGATGGTCTTTAAGGTTCCTGCTAACCCAAACCAATCTGGGATTCTCTGCTGTTTGGCAGGACCAGCTTTTGCCACCTCAACAACCCACCCAGCCCCTGTCCCTGGGTGCTCCCCAAAAAGCCTCCCCAGCAGAGGGGACCCCACTCACCAGCTTGTTCTCTATCAGGTCACACACCACCTTGTTGTTGAAGTACTGGATCTGCGTCCACTTGATCCCCTCCTGCACATATTCCTCCTGGGGAAGCACAGGGAGAGCTGGGTGAGCCCTGAGCCCTGGGATGTGCTGCAGACCCCCTGCTCCAGAGGCTGTGCTCTGGGGAGGAGGGGGGTGCAGGAATTGGGGTGCTGGCACAGCCCCACAGCCCCCAGCCCAGCCCCCCGTACCTGCTCTGCCTTCAGGGTCAGCTCGATGAAGATCTGCTGCAGCTTCTCGTTCACAAAGTTAATGCAGAACTGCTCAAAGCCATTTTTCTGCATGAAAGATGGAAGAGAAAATGGTGCTGAGTTGTCTTCTGCTCCTCTGGCTCGTGGGGGGGACCCCAGCCAGCAGTGCTTGGGTGCTCCTCCAGGGACCCTTCTCGGGGCCAGCTGACCCAGGTGCTGTCCTTGCTGTGGGAGCAGGGCAGTGTTGCCCTGAATTTTCCTGCTTTTCAGTGTTTGCAGTTTGTAGTGGAGATTCTCACACAGCTTCATATAAACTATGTATATGTTTAGAACTTATCTATTTTGTTTACATATTTCTCCTCTCAGAGGAGGAATATGATTGATGGTGAGGTGTGACAGTTTCAGGGCATCCGAGGAACAAGGCAGACACAGCAGGTCAAGGGAAAGCTTCTCTTCCTTTATTCTATCCTAATTATCTGACTCCATTACTTATATACATTTGTACAGAGGTCAAGAGATTGGCCACACAGGTTGCCACCTCTTCGACCTGGATGGTGAACATCACCGTCCATCACATTTCTCCACCCAGAGTAGAAAAATAGATAAAAAACAATAGATAAATGCTAAAAATATACATTGTTTTTGTGAAGCTGTGTGAGAATCTGCACTGCAAGATTTCAAACACTTGCAAGCAAGAAAACTGAGGGCAGCAGTGATGTTCACCAATGAGGTCAAGAAGGTGGCGACTTGTCTAGCCAACCCTTTGCCTTCTGGCCAAAATGTATAAAAGATGGAGTCAGAAATTAAAGTAGAAGCTTTTCCTGCCTGACCTTCTGTGTCTACCTCATCCTTCGTGTGCCTGAAATTGCCACAGGGCAGGACATTCCCAGCTGGGCTCCCAGAGCACAGCCACACACACCTGGAATATCTCGAAGCCGTAGATGTCCAGCACGCCCACGCTGTACTCCTCGTACGGCTTCTGCATCGCCCGGTTGATGGACTGCGGGGACAGAGGGGACAAGGTGGGGACAGAGTGTTGGCACTGGCTGTCTCCTGGAGCAGGGGGGGACCATCCCCTC
This sequence comes from Argya squamiceps, assembly GCA_037834095.1. Classification (NCBI taxonomy): domain Eukaryota; kingdom Metazoa; phylum Chordata; class Aves; order Passeriformes; family Leiothrichidae; genus Argya; species Argya squamiceps. The sequence continues at coordinate 3,490,258 of JBBMKD010000103.1, forward strand.
TGAGGATCCCCACACACCTCCACAAGGAAGTCGAAGACACGGGCGTAGAGCCCCTTGGCCAGGGCGTCGCGGGTGTAGGCCGCCTGCTCCACGTTGAGGGTGACGGTGATGGACTCGGAGCGCCCGCCCCACTTGCTGTCCATTTTCCTGCTGGTGACCTTCTCGTTGAGGCGCTCCTGGTCGACCCCCAGCAGGTAGGCAGGGAAGGCCAGGGCTGGGCAGATGGGGCTGGTCAGGGCTGTGGCCTCCCCACCTGGCTCCGGCCACGGTTGAAACCCTCAGCCCCATCCAAGTGTGAAGGACAGCAGTGGGACAATGACAGGGGACATGGGGTGGGTCCTTCCTCTCCCAAAGTGATACCTGGCTTTAAGGTTCCTGAAGCCCCATCCAAGTGTGAAGGACAGCAGTGGGACAATGACAGGGGACCGAAGCTGTGATGGTCGGTCCTGTGAAGGACCCAACCCAATGGGATGGGTCCTTCCTCTCCCAAAGTGACACCTGCCTTTAAGGTTCCTGAAGCCTCATCCAAGTGTGAAGGACAGCAGTGGGACAATGACAGGGGACATAGGATGGGTCCTTCCTCTCCAAAGTGACACCTGGCTTTAAGGTTCCTGAAGCCCCATCCAAGTGTGAAGGACAGCAATGGGACAATGACAGGGGACATAGGATGGGTCGTTCCTCTCCCAAAGTGACTCCTGGCATCTGTCCCCTGGCTAATCCACCTCTGGCTGAGCCATTTGCTTGCTGCCTCAGTTTCCCCATATCTAACCTGGGGAAGGTGCCGGTGCTGCTTCCCTCCCCTGCCAGGGGATTTGTGACACAGCCAGTTTGTCACTCCTTCCCTGGGGCCACCCCCACCCATCCCCTGGAGCCACTGGGCCACTCACAGTCAGCGTTCTCCACCCGGGCGTAGTTGCCCTCCTCACGGAAGCTGATGTTGCCCAGGTGCAGGATCCCTGCCACGATCTGCAGCACCAGCTGCTGGTCCTCGCCGCGGATGCCGATCACCTGCATGGCGTTCTGGGGGTGCACAGACCTCCTGAGCCCCTGCCCAGCCCCAGAGCTTTCGGGGATTCCCTTCCCTCCTTCCCTGCCAGGCACTCACCATGGTCTCGTGGAAGTCACTGCGATCATCTGTGCCCTCCACCTGGTAGGTGTCTGTCTGGTTCAGGTAGAAGTAATAATCCGGGCTCATGATGCCCAAATTCTGCCTCTGCTCTTGGGATGCCCCTTGGATGAGCTGAGAGGGGGATAGAGGGCTGTGGTCACCCAGCTCCTGGTCCCCATCCTGCAGCCTGGTGGCTCCAGGCCACCCCCATACCTGATAGTAGATGTGGAAATTGCGCTCGCACTCGTTCTGGCTCACCACGCGTGATTTCTCCAGCAAGAAGTTGGAGATCTTGCCCCCGTCGGGTTCTCCGCCCCGGCTGAACTGGATCTCAAAGTATTTTCCCTGCTCCAACACAGATCCTGCTCAGAGCCCTGGCCCTGCCTCAGGGGATTCCTCATTCCCCCCAAATCCTTCCCCACCACACCAGGAGCTTTGTTGGGATGTGCAACCCCTGGCTGAAAACTTCGTGGGTTCTGTGGAGATCTCATTGTTCCCTCAACTGCCCAAAAGGAGGTTGGAGCCAAGTGAGGTTGCTCTCTTCTCCCAGGCAACAGGATGAGAAGAAATGGCCTCACACTGCCCCAGGGGAGATTTAGATTGGATATGAGGAAAAATTCCTTCACTGAAAAGGTGGTCAGGCACTGGAACAGCCTGTGGTGGAATCACCATCCCTGGAGGGATTTAAAAGCTGTGTGGATTTGGCATGTGGGGACATGGCCCAGTGATGGCCATGGAGGAATGGCTGGACTTGATCTTAAAGCTCAACTTTCCAACCCAGCTGGAAATGGTTCTCCTGCAGTGCTGAGCCCCTGGACCTGCCCTGTGACTTACAAAGCGGCTGGAATTGTTGTTCCGGACGGTTTTGGCATTTCCAAAGGCCTCCAGCAGCGGGTTGGACTGCAGGATGATGTCCTTCACGTGCTGGGGACAGAGGAGGGGAGGGCTCAGCACAGCTGTGTCCCACTCCAGGCCTGGGGACAGACCTGAGGCTTTGCGTGTCCCCAGCCCTGGAGTGACTGCGCTGTGTGTCACCATCAGCCAGGGGGATTGGGGGCCAGGGTGGTGGGGATCAGCTGGGAGGTGAAATGATGAGTGGCAGGGGGGACAACAGACCTACCTGGACTTTCTCCCCACCCCCAGACACTTTGGAGATGTAGCCCATGATGTATTTTGCTGCCACCGTTTTCCCGGCTCCGCTTTCCCCGCTGTGCAAATGGCAAAGCAGAGGAGATGTGAGATGGCCCCACCAGAGCCACCCACCCTGGGGGCTTTGGGGTGGCTCCTGGAGCAGGACCAGGGGATGACAGCGAGTTTTGGGGACTGTGGCCACCCCCTTGGATGGGGCTGCCCAGGGGTGTCAGTGTGAGCACAGTGTGGCTCGGTGGGGAGCTGCTGCTCCAGGAGATGTCTGATTTCTCATCACCGGATTTAGAAGTGGAGGAGGGGGACTTGGGAGCCTCAGAGGGAAGTCTCTGCCCTTGCCCCACATCCTGACCATTTCCCTTGCAACACTGCCCTGGAGAGCTGCATTGCACAAGGCTCTGTCCCTGCCTGGGATGCCCCTGGTCACAGCCTTGCCTGGTGCTTGTGGCCCTGGGGGTCCCTCCAGACACCCCAGAGCCCAGGAGCCAACTCTTCAGCCACCTCTTAGCTGGGACAGCCCAGGCTGGGGAGAAGGGGTGGTGGGGACTGATGTCCCCCAGGGGCAGTGACACCCCAGCTGTGCCCCGGTGCCCCCCAGTACCTGATGATGACACACTGGTTCTCCCCGTCGATCAGCATGTTCCGGTACATGTTGTCAGTCAGGGCGTAGATATGGGGGGGATTTTCATACTGGGCCTGACCAGGGGACGGGGACAGAGGGCTGAGCACAGGGCAGCCCCCAGCTGCCCTCCCCAAACCCCCTGAACTGCCCACAGGGGAAACAGCCTCTTCACACTGACCCCAAACAAGGGACAAGGACGGCAGTGCTGGGCACGGAGCAACCCCCAGCTCCCCAAATCCCCCTCCCGCTGCCCATGTGGGAATCAGCCTCTTCCCACCAACACCAGCTCAGCAGCAGCGTGGCTGGTGTTCTCCAGCTCTCCCCTCCTCCTTGGGAAGCTCGCTGGGGCACAGCCGCTCCGGCTGCATTTTACCATGTTTGGGTTTCTTTAGTGCTCGTTTCTGAGCTCAATTCCCCAGGAATGTGGATTTGCTGCCGGGTCTCTTGTTGGGAACACTGACCCCTGCAGCAGCCGAGGGGCTGTGGAGGATGGGGACCCTCAGGGGACAGAATTTAAACCCCGATTGCCCCCGGGGCAGCCTCACCGCGCCCTGGTACAGCTCGATCTCGCGGTCGGTGAAATACGGCATCTGCTTGAAGGGGTTCACGGAGATCAGCACGGGCCCGATGTAGGTCTGGGCAGCAGGTCAAGGGCCGTGTGTCCTTCCTGTGTGTCCCCTTCCCACTGCCCACTCCCACCCCGGGGGCAGGGAGGTGGTGATGGGGTCCCTGTCACGAGGGTTCCCAGCTCGGCACAGGCAGAGCTGCTCTGCTGCCCTGACCTGGGGCACTCCCGGAGTGTCCCCTGCAGTGTGAGGGGTGCAGGAGCATCCCCTCACCTCCTTGGGCTGAGGATCGGCTCCAAAAGCTTCTCCAGCATCCCTGGAATCCACCCTCTGCTCACGCTCCATTTGCAGCTTTTCCAGCCGGAGCCCATCCTGATTTTACATCCAGGGAAACTGAGGCACAGCGAGGAGAGGAACCGCGGCTCCTGCCTTTCCCTGCCCACCAGCCACTCTGCTGCTCTTCCTGCACCACCCCCGAGTCACTCAGTGAGGGAAAAACAGGGAATTGCACCTGGAAATGGTGCGGGTTCGGGATGGGGATGAGCCCCCAGCTGGGTGAGGAGATGGAGGCTGGGGATGGAGCCCTGCGGGTGGGATTATCCCAAGCCTTTGATGTCCTGTTTGTGTCCCACCTGCCAGCGGGGCAGGGGGAGAGCGGCCAAAGGGCAGGAAGAGGGAGCTTTTCTGGGAAATGCAGAAGCTTGGGATGTTGAGTCATGACTGGACTGGAGCCCTGCGTGCAGCAGCACAGAAAAAAAGGAAGAGAGAAGCTGCGTGGGGTATTGTTCCCCTCAAAAAAACCCAAAAAAACCAAACCAAATCAAAAAACCCAAAAAAAGTCAACCCCAAACCAAGCCCCAAAGGCATGTGAAGCCCCAGGGCTGTGGGGGGAGGCGGCTGAGTCACAGCGGGGACAGCGTCGCCTTGTAAGGACAGGGCCACATCTGCGGGGGAAATCAGCGGCGTGGGCAGCAGCCTCAGCCCCGGCGAGCCCTCCCCGTGCCCGGCTGTGCCCCGAGGGGCTCTGCTCCTTGTCCCCAGCCCCGGGGAGCAGGGCTGGTGCCAGGGCACCGAGCTGCCCACGGCCCCAGGCAGGGGTGGGGTGATCAGGGCGAGGCTTGGGGACACGTCCCTGTCCTCTCCCAGAGCTGTGGTGCTCAGCAGTGCCAGCTCCACGATGGCAGCTCTGTGTCCCCTGCGCTGGGATGATGTCCCAATGTCCTGGGATGGTGTCCCCAATGTCCTGGGATGGTGTCCCCAATGTCCTGGGATGATGTCCCAATGTCCTGGGATGGTGTCCCCAATGTCCCGGGATGGTGTCCCCAATGTCCTGGGATGGTGTCCCCAATGTCCTGGCACTGGTGGGTGTGGTGAGGACAAGGGGTGGCACCTCCTCCCCGTACTGCAGGGATGCTCCCGCTCCATCCAGGGATTCCCTGGATTTCTGGGGGGTTCAGAGCAGCCAGGACGTGCTGTGGGAATCGCTGGGGGTGGGTGACAGCGACAGGGGACAGTGGTCACGGCTGCCACCCCGCTCACAGGCAGTGTGCAGGAACAGAGGGAGGTGAGGGGCTTTGCGAGGGGCTTTGTGGCTACAAAGGGAGGAGCACAGTGGGTCCTGCAGCACGGCAGGACACGGGGTTTGGTTGTTGTGTCTCTGCCGAGCTCAGCTCAGCTCGGGAACGGCGACATTCCCGTCCCAGTGCTGTCCCCGCAGGGCACAGGACACGCTGCAAGGGCCGGGATAGCTTCAGTTTGCCCCACGCCCTGCCAAAGCCTTGAAGCCCATCCCTGCTGTCTGGGGAAGGATACGAAGATGAAATCATCCATGAAACGCTTCTTGAGGTTCTCCACGATGGCCTCCTCGGAGATCTTGGACAGCAGCACCATGTCGTCCACGCCGCTCTGCTTGACATTGTGGCTCTGCCAGTGGAAACGCTCCTTGCTGCCCTGAGGGGACAGGGACACCACTGTGCCGAGGCCACCTCCTGCCACCAGCGCTGCCTGTGACCCCCCCGAGCTGCCACCAGCTGGGGCTGGTCCTGGCTCAGATGTCACTGCAAACCTCGTGGTGCAAAAGGGAGGGGTTTGGCCACACTGGGAGCTCACAGAACTCAAAAATTCAGCGATCTGGGGTTTGTCCCAACCCTCTGGGTCCCTCCTCACCTCCTGGCACCCGCAGAGGAGTAGACAGGACCTGCCCCAGCCCTGCTGCTCCTCACGCAGGTTAATGAAGCCCTAACAAAGCAGTTGATGCACAGAGTGATAATGAGCCAGAAAAACACAGGGGAAGGGTGGTGGTGCATCCTCTGCACCCCCACATCCTCCTTGCATCACCGTGCCCCTGTTCCCCTTCCTCCTGCCCAGGGAGATGCCCGCACCCTCTGCCCAGCTGTCCCCAGCTCTGTCCCCCGGGGGCCGTGGGGCAGCAGAGCTGGGCTGTGATTTCAGCCCTTGTGGGGTGAGCACAGCCCTGGGCTGGGAGGGGGGATTTCATCCTGCAGAAACCACCCACAGGCCTCGTTTTCCCCTCTCTGTCCCCACAGACAGGCTGGTGGCCGTGTGGGCACAGTGCCCAGGAGGGGACTGCTCTGTGGCCCCTCTTTCCCCATGCCCCTGGTTCCTCTTTCACCCCCCGTGCTCCTGTCACCAATTTCACTTCTCCCCCATCAGCCCCGGCTTCTTTGCATTTCCCTTTTCTTTTTCTCTTCCCCTTTTGCTTGATTTTCCTGCAGGTTCTCAACATTTCAGGGCTCTGCATCCCCACACCTTCACAGGCTCCTGGCAGCCTCTCGTTTCTGCTGGGTGTCCCCAGCCCCAGCAGCCACCCTGGGGTGTCTGTCACAATCAGGTGCTGCTCCCCTGCCCACCTCCCTCCTCACTGGGCTCTGCAGCCCCAAACATCCCCTGTGCCCCCTCTCCAAACCCCAAATGCAAGTCAAGCCCATGGAGCTGCTGAAGGGATTTTTGGCTGTGTTGTCCCACCACCTTTTTTAGGGTGCACAGAGCTGGGTCAGCTCAGGGGGCTCAGGGGGTCCAGGGCTGCTCACACAGCCTGAAATCACCCAGGGAGCTTCTCCTCTTCCTCCTGGGCCTTTTTCTTGCCTTCATCCTAATATCCCCGAGGAAATCCAGCTGGATAAACACAGGCAGGCTCAGCCATCCTCCCCAGGTCACTGTGGTGTCACCCAGGGACCTCAGGAGCTGCTCAGCTTCACCCCAACCTGCCCCAACCCTGGTCTTCAGGAGGAGAAGAGTGGGAAGAGCCCATGGGCAGCCAAACTCCTCTGTGCCCTGTCCCCACCACCCCAAACCTGCTGACCCTGGGCTGCTGAGCGAGGCCAAATTAAGGCAAAATTAGCATTTCCTGCAGTGAGAACTCAAAGTCTGTGAGCTGACACCCAGAGAGTGTCCTTCAGTCACACGACTGCTCAGAGCTGTCTGTGGTGAGTGTGTCTTCACCTTCTCTTCCTCTGGGCCAGCTCAGGGGCTTTCCTGGCCCAGCTGGGAGGAAAACACCAGCTCCCAGGTGCTGAATGAAGGGTTTGTCCTGGGGATCTGCAGAGCTCTGCCTGTCCCTGCCTGCCTGCCCTGAGCGTGTCACAGAGGGTTTGCAAGGCCAGGGCTCACAAAAAATTCAGGTAAAATCAGATTAAAATCAGGATGAAGAGGAATTAGGATCCCTTAAAGCTCTGGAATTGCCCCATCTTGGTGCCCAGAGAGTTGACATCCCTGTGGGGAGTGGGAGCACAAGTTAATTTGCTTCCAGAGGTTTGGGGCAGCAGTTTCTCCATCCCCTGCTCTGTCCACTCCCCTCTGTCCAGTGCCCCAGGCCAAAGCTGCCCAGGGAAGGGCACCTGGACTGAGACATGCCATCCTCATGCCAAGCAGGGAGAAGCTTTTGTCCCCTCTCCACCTCCCAGGTGCCCTTTTCACCCCAGGTGCCCTTTTCACCCCCTGTGCATGGGGGGCTTTGCTCCAAGGGTGGTGGGTGACACCTGAGGAGCCCCTCAGCAGCCCCAGCTGTGGGAGGGGCACTGTCCCCACCCTGTGCGTGGGGACAGGATGCTCCTGGCACTCAAGACAGGATCTCTGGGCAGGAAGGGGAGCAGCCCTGTGGCAGCACTTACAAAATATCATGTTTTCTTCAAAGCTGTGGTCTAAACCACAAAAGAAACTCTGAGCAAGGAGAGGATGCAGCCCAAGGAGGCACCTTTGGAGCTGAGATCAGCCAAGCCCGGAAGCACCAACACCTTTAAACCACACGAAGCCTTGAAACAAAACTTGTTTGTCACATCCTGTCCCAGGCAGGCACAGGCAGGAGCTGGGGATGGGGCTGGCCCTGGAGCTGGGCCTGGCAGGGTCAGGGGCACGGCTGCACAGCCCTTTTTGTCCTCCAGCCACAGAACAGCTGCAGGTGGCAAGGAGGGGACTGTGCAAGTGGTTTTGGAGACAGCATCTGAGCAGCCTCCTGGAGGTGACAACCACAAGTGTGGGTGGCAGAAGGGCTGTGCAGCCTGGCCACTGTCCCCTTCCTGTCAGGGTGGAAATAGCTGGGGACAGGCAGCATCACCCCAGGGGACACAGGAAACAGAGCTGAGAGCTGTGGCATGAGCTCTTTACCCCATGTCTGAGCATCTTCCCAATTTTGAACGCTTTCATCTTCCTCTTCTGCCTCCAGACCAGCTCCCAGGAGTGGCTGCTGCCCTCCCTGCAGCCCCTGTCCCCTGCCAGGCCTGACCGTGGGCACCCAGAGGGTCCCTCCTGGCCTGGCCCATGTGGCTGCCACCCCTCTGCACTGTCCCACCACCAGTGCTGGGACCAGCAGCACCAGTGGGAGCACAAAATTCATCCCCTGGGTACCACAGCAGTGACAGCACAATCCAAACCTCTCTGTGTCAGCACAGAGCCATCCCCATCCCATCCCCATCCCCATCCCCATCCCCATCTCCTGGCTGTCCCCACCCTCCCCTGGGGGACACCACCCCCCAGCACCCCACAGCCACCCCAGTGCCTCACCCAGCCCTGTCCCCAGGCTGGGGAACACTGTCCCCTCTGCAGCAGGGACAGGGGGCAGGCCCCTGGCACCTCCCAAAGCAGCAAGGGAGCAGGCTGGGCACAGGGGAGGGCAGGGCTGAGGTGGCCCTGAGGTGACAGGAGGAGGAGGAGACACCCAGGGTGTCCCGAGGGGAGCAGGGTGTGTCCCCATGGCACTCACCATGCTGTCCCTGTGTCCCTCCCCAGGCAGGGCTGTTTGGGGCTCCTGTCACCGACAGCTCAGGGCCATCCCTGAGCACTTGGGCTTTGCCTCTGCTGTAAAAAATCGTGACGAATTTTTTTACCCTCCCACCACTTCCTCATTTGGGGGTGGGGAGGACAACGGTAACTTGACTGCCAGGGCACTTGGGGGTGGCCCTGCTCAGGCTGTCCCCACCTCTGCTGCTGGCTGTCCCTGAGCTGGGTGAGGGAGAGGATGCTGGGCACAGCCTGGCAGGGATGCTCAGAGCCTTGGTGACCTTTCCCCTGACCCTGTGGTGACAGTGGGATGGCACCTGTGCACAGGTGGTCAGACAGTGCTTGGATGTGGTTTTAGGAGCAAGATGGTTGCTGGGTTTTTGGTTTTTGGTTTTTTTTTTTTGTTTTGTTTGGTTTTTTGTTTTGTTTTGGTTTTGGTTTTTTTTTGTTTTTGTTTTTGTTTTTTTTTCCCAGGTCTTTTAAATAGAAGAGGCCCCACTTGAGGTGCAGAGAAAAGTGGGGTTGCTGCAGGAAGCTGAGGCCTGAGAGAGTTCTTGGCCACCCTGTCCCCACTGTCCCCTGCAGTTACAGCATGATTTGGGTTGGAAGGGACCTTAAAGCCCATCCAGTGCCACCCCTGCCATGGCAGGGACACCTCCCACTGTCCCAGGCTGC
>JBBMKD010000103.1:3594342-3604754 GCA_037834095.1 Argya squamiceps
CTGGCTCTCTAGCCCTCTCTTAGCTCTCTTCCCCCTGCGCTCTGACCCCTGCCACTTCTCTCTGACTCTCTTGCTCCGTCCTCTCTCACCTCTCTTACCTCTTACCCTCTTGTTCTCTCTCTCCTTCACTCTTTGGGACTTCCCCTCAGCCAAGGCTGGTGGCTGAAGGCAAGGCCCTTCTTACCCACGACCAATAAACCCCCGTGTTCTAGAATGTCTCAGGTCTGCAGAGTTCCCTCTCCCTGCCGTCCACGGATGCTCTTACACCCAGCTTTATCAGACAGGTTCTTCCTCTGCTAGAAAGAGCACGTGGGACCCCAGAGACACGAGCACAGGGAAATAGGAGCTGAGTTTGTGCAGGTGCAGAAGGATTCCCACCTCCCCTGCCCCTCCCAGAGCCCTCCTGCTGCAGGGTCCTCACTGAGGCTGCTCCCTGCCCTGTGTGAGCTCCTCACAGGAATTCTGCCCCAGTTCTGTGGGGAGGCACTGAGAAAACCCAGAGGAAATGGGGTGACATCAAAAAGAAGCTTTGTGGGGACCAAAACGCTGCTTTCTGGCAGTGCCAGTGTCAGAGAAACCCAGGCTGACGTGAGCAGGCACGGAGCAGCCCCAGGGCAGGTGGCCTGCTGGACAAACCCTTCTTCTGACTCACAGACGGGGCTCCTGAGAGGTGTTTGAAAATATTTCATTCTATTCTCAGCCCCATGAGAAGGGTGAGACGGTAACAGAGGTTACAATTCACGCCATCAAAGTGAGAAGCCAAACTATTTCCTAATTACAACACATTATAAGCATTTTTTTTTGACCTATCAGCTTTTACCACACAATGCTACTAATGCTTTCAAGCCAATCATCTAAAAATACCTCACGTAGAACCTACTACAAAACATCTGTCATGGTTCCATTTCTCCAAAATGTCTGCTCTATTTACAAATTATATAATTCATTAATAGAATTCATTAATAGAATTCATTAATAGAATCTCCTCATTAATAGAATTCACAGTTCTATTTCTCCAAAATGTCTAGTCTATTTACAAAATTAATAGAATTCATAGTTCTATTTCTCCAAAATATGTAGTCTATTTACAAAATAATAGAATTCATAATTCTATTTCTCCAAAATGTCTACTCTATTGATAAAATTAATAGAATTCATAGTTCTATTTCTCCAAAATATCTAGTCTATTTACAAATTATAGAATTCATTAATACAATCTCCTCATTAATAGATTTCATAGTTCTATTTCTCCAAAATGTCTAGTCTATTTACAAAATTAATAGAATTCATAATTCTATTTCTCCAAAATGTCTACTCCATTTATAAATTATAGAATTCATTAATAGAATTCATTAATAGAATCTCCTCATTAATAGAATTAATAGTTCTATTTCTCCAAAATGTCTACTCTATCTACGAAATTAATGGAATTCATAGTTCTATTTCTCCAAAATGTCTACTCTATTTACAAAATTATCATTTGAAACTTGTTTCTAGTTTAATTTCTCTCTCCACAACGACAGAGGAATCTATCCTATTCCCTGGCCTTTCTAAGTCAGCACACTTTATGTCAGAGTTTGCACACAACTGCACCCTGTGGGCCTTTGAAAATTCTCTACAAACACATTTCCCTCAGTGTCCCGTCCCTGCCCTCCCCTGCTCCCGGGGCAAATCGCTCCCTTTCATCACAAATAACCCAAAACCAGGAACAATCCCCGGCAGGAGCTGCGGGAGCCCGGCCCTTCAGTGCCCCCCGAGGGCACCAGACCCTCCCGCTGGGGATTCCTGGCACGGATTTTCCAGGTTCTGCCCTTGGGGAAGGAAGGAGGAGCACTCAGAGGCAGAGCCTGAGTGGCCCAGAGCAGAGCAGGAGGTGGCCCAGAGGTGACACAGGGCACAGGTGACACCGGGCAGAGAGCAGGAGGTGGCCCAGAGGTGACACAGGGCACAGGTGACACCAGGCAGAGAGCAGGAGGTGGCCCAGAGGTGGCACAGGGCACAGGTGACACCAGGCAGAGAGCAGGAGGTGGCCCAGAGGTGGCACAGGTGACACCAGGCAGAGAGCAGGAGGTGGCCCAGAGGTGGCACAGGGCACAGGTGACACCAGGCAGAGGTGGCAGTGTCACAGGGAGGGCTCTGGGAGCCCCTCCAGCACTCACCACAAGCACAGACTCGAGGGAATGAATGTTTCCCCAAACTGAGGGAGCCTGGGCAGCCTGGGCTCAGCTCAGCTGCTGGCTGGGAAGTGACAGCAGACCTTTCACCCCTCACTGGCTGCTCCAGCACAGTGTGGCTCAATCACAGCATTGCTGAAGGTGGAAAAGGCCTTTAAGGTCCTTTAACCCAATAATAAACCCAGCACTGGGAAAGCCACCCCTAATCCTGTCCCCAAGTGCCACATCTTTGTAATCCCTCCAGGGATGGGGGCTCCACCCCTGCCCTGGGCTCTGTAACCCTGATATTCAGTCTGAGCCTCCCCTGGCACAGCTTGAGGCTGTTTCCTCTTGTCCCATCACTTTTTATCTGGGAGAAATTACTGACCTCACCCAGCTCCACCTTCCTGTGAGGAGAAGGGAGAAGGTTCCCCATGAGCCTCCTTTTCTCTGAGCCTCACAAACACTTGGACAGAACCTCCCCCTCTCTTTTGGACCCCCACTAACACTGGGATGGGGTGGCACAAAGTCTCTGGAAAGGATTTAGAAGGGGGTAGAGGGACACTGAGCTCCCCAGGACCAACTTTTCCCTGGTCCTGCCACTGCCAGGAGCCTTCCCACATCACCAGGTCCCTCCATGGGCCTTGCAAGTGTTGTGGAATTCAACATTTTTCCTTCTGAAAAGGACTTGGGGATTGTCCCTGGGGGCAAATGGCTCCCACGTTTCACTTCAGTGGGGCAGGAGGGTATCAGGAAGGATTTCTTCATGGAAAATCAGGCACTGTAATGGGTTGTCCTGGGAGCAGAGAAACACCTGGGAAGTGTTCAGGAAAAAACTGGACTCAGTGACTGGCTGGTGTTGGGTCAAAGGTTGATCTTGGAGGTCTTTTCCACCCTTGGTGATGTTTTTATGGAGCATTTCTGCACCAGGCAGGGCTGGGGTACCAAGAACTCATCTTGGATCAAGGCCAGCAAGAGCAGAGCAGGTTCTTGGTGGGAATCAGGGAGGTTTTCCTGCAGATTTACTGTAAACTCCCCCATTTTGGGGCAGCTGTGAGTCAGTGAGCTCCCTGAGCAGGAGAGCAGATCGTTATCTGCACACGCAGCCCGTGTTTGTGAGCACAAACACAAACTCAGCTCTCACCAACTCCCACTCCCACACAGCTCAAGTGTTAATCAAGGGCTGAGCAGCTGAGGCTTTAATGAGCAGCCAGCAGGGAGGGCAGAACAGCAGCTCCAGCCAGGAATGTGAGTGTTCCTAAAGGTTGGGAAGAGCCGCCATGGAGTGCATAAATAATTAAACATTAGTAATTAAAAGAATGCAGCCAGGCTGAGGCAAAGTGAAAATTTTCAGGCTTTTTCTTTGAACTAAGGAACATTGCATTGAATCAAAGTTATTGCAAGTGAAATCAAATTTATTGCAAGTATTCTGTTATTTAAGATTAAAAAGAAGAAAAAACAACCCCAGGAATCCTCCAGGAATCAGCTCCTCAGTTCCTCCTCTTGCACAGTCCCAGCCAGTCCTGGGATGAAGGGTCTGGAAAGGCAACTTGGACACTGCAGGTGTTTTCCAGCTTTTCTTCTCTTTGACCATAAATCAGAACCAAGAGAATGAAATGCAGGGAAGGGAAGGGGACAGGCAGAAGGTCCCTGGCTGTGCCCATCACCTCTGCAGCAAACAGCACTGGAACAAAGTGCATTTATTCTGGCATTAAATGCAGGTGGGTCCAGGCAAGGCACCACCAGAAGGAGCTTTGTGGCCATTTGGCATCAGGAGGGGACAAGGAGGCAGCAGAGGCTGGGGGAGCTCAGGGCAGAGCCAGTGCCCCACACCCACCCCTGCCTCCACCCATGGTGCTCCTGCAGGATGGGCAGTCCCAAAAGTGGTTCATCCCCTGTCCATCAGGAATGACCCCAGAGCAACCCCAAACCCACCCTGTCCCCTGTCCATCAGGAATGTCCTTGGAGCAATCCCAAACCTGAGCTCTCCCCTGTCCATCAGGAATGACCCCAGAGCAATCCCAAACCTGGGCTGTCTCCTGTCTATCAGGACTGACCCCAGAGCAATCCCAAACCTGGGCTGTCCCCTGTCCATCAGGAATGGCCCCAGAGCAATCCCAAACCTGGGCTGTCCCCTGTCCATCAGGACTGACCCCAGAGCAATCCCAAACCTGGGCTGTCCCCTGTCCATCAGGAATGACCCCAGAGCAATCCCAAACCTGGGCTGTCCCCTGTCCATCAGGAATGGCCCCAGAGCAATCCCAAACCCTGGTCCATCCCCTGTCCATTAGGAATGACCCCAGAGCAATCCCAAACCCACCCTGTCCCCTGTCCATCAGGAATGACCCCAGAGCAATCCCAAACCCACCCCGTCCCCCTGCCCATCAGCAATCCCAAACCAGGCTGTCCCCTGTCCATCAGGAACCCACTCTGCAGCCATCCCAATCCTGGTCCATCCCTGTGCCCCTCAGAACCCACCCTGGGGCCTCTTCACGGGACCCCCCAGTCCTGAGGGGCACAGAAGGAACCCCCAGAGCAGTTCAGAGCCCCCAGGCCCCATCCCAGGTTGAATTCCCCTCTCAGCCATCCCCAGGCACATTTTACTTGATCTTCTCTTGAGCTGCCTCCCCCCCATCCCTTCCCCAATTAAACTCCATTTAGGGAATTGTTGAAAACACCCCAGACTGGCAGCACAAACCACCCCAAACTACACCACCCCCAAAGGACAGAAACCCCCCAGATCTCTTTTTTTACCTCTCCTGGCTGGTTCCCCATCACAATTCCCATCCTTCTGCCCTTCCCCACCTGATCCCCTCCAGGCAGGTCCCTGCTCCCCCCAGAATGTCCCAATGCCCCTAAAGGCAGAGCTGAGAGCTGTGTTATCAGGGATTATTTGTGTTATCAGGGATTATTTGTGTTATCAGGGATTATTTGTGGGGTGTGGCATTATTGCTGCCAGGACAAGGAGACACAAAACATGGTCCTAACAGGGTGCTGAACCCTGCCAGTGCTGCCTCCAGTTTCACCAGGACAACCCCCTGCTCTCAGGAGCTGGTCTGGATTGGCACCAAGTGCTATTTCTGGGAAATCATACAATCAAACCAGTTCCTGTTGGTTCTTGTCTGATCTGAGTAAAAAACGAGTGGCCAGCTATAAATAGATCTGATTGAGTGACATCTCCAGGGCTTCCTGCCTGCCTTTCCTGTGTCTTGGGGCACAGACCTGACTGATTTCATGTGGGAGTTGTTTTTTTAGGCTGCATCTTCACGTCATGACACCAACCTGCCAACGTGGCCATCACCAGAGGAGCCCTGGGCTTCCTGCCCTGCCCCTGTGCCCAACCTGGGGGACACCCAGCACCTGCAGCCCCAGGGGCACAGATTAAGCTGGAAAAATGGAATCCTGTGAATTGAAATCAGTAATGGTGGAGGGTCCCTTGCACAGGTTCTTTCTGGTGTTGGTCCATGGAATTGGTTCTCATTTTTGGCTGCATTTGGCAGTGTGGGAGAATAAAGTTGAAACAGATTTGTGCAGATCTGTTGGGAGAACAAAGCTGAAGGAGATTTGAGCAGGTCTGTTGGGAGAACAAAGCTGAAGGAGATTTGAGCAGGTCTGCTGAGGTTGTTCAGGGTTGCTCAGGTCCACCCAGAAATGGTGCCAAGGAACAGAGCTGGAGTTTGGGAGAGGAATTAGAGGAGACCCTGAGCTGGTGTGTGGGCAATAAAACCAGCCAGGACAGCAGGACAAACATTGAAAAGCAAGAGCTTTAGAGGGGATTATAAATCTTCCTGTTCAGATCTGCTCTCAGGCTTCAGAGAGTGACTTTCCTTTGTGTCTCAGGACTGGGAAGGTTTTTCTCAGCAGAGTAATTTCCTGTCAGGGTTGATCTGAGACAGCAAGGCTTGGGTGGCAGCACCTGACCCAACCTCTGAGCCCTGGGTCCCCCTCCTATTTCTGTGAGTGTTTCTTCACTCCCACCTCTGTGTTTGGAGAAGAAAACCAGCTTGTTTATAACAGAGCAGCCTGTGTGGGCAGCTGGAAATTCTGTGAGGGCTCTCATGTCATCAATAACTTCTTCCCTCTCATTTTCTCCTGGCTGAGCTACTGACAAAGGTGTTCCATTTGCTGTGATGTTTTGCTCCTGGACTTCCCAGAGAAGAGATTCAGCATGTTTGGGTGCAGGTCCCATGGCTGTTTATCCCAGGGGAAAGCAGCAGCTCACAAAGGAGGCCATCAGCATCCCTCTGCCCACTCAGAATTTGCTCTTCCTCATGAACCTGACTGCAGCTAAACCCAAGAGCTGCAATCCTCACTGCTCACCCCCTTCAGCCCGTTTTCCTGGGAGCTGCCCTCCCCTGGGAGCAGGCTGAGGTCAGGCAGAGCTGGCAGCCAGCTGGTCTCAGGAGCTGAACCTGGGGAACCAGCTCTGGGAGCAAGTCTGGGCTTTGGTGCCTGGAGGCATCCCAGGATTAGGATTCTTTGCTTTGGTCCCAAGCATCAACTCCAGTTTGGGTTTGAGCCTCAGGCTGTTCCCATCCACCTCCACGTTCCAGACTGGCAGCCGTGCCAAGACCCCACTTTGCTCCATTTGGTGAATCTGGTGACAGGGCCTTCACAATTTGGGCTGATTTGAGCTGTGCCTGGGATGGTTTCTGCTGGTCCCTCAGCCTGGCTGTGAACCACTGGTGCTTCCTGTTGTGGTTTCCTGCCTCAGCTGAGACGCCTCCTCTCTGCTCTCCCTTCCTGTTCTCATCAGGGCCATTTCTGAGCTTCATGGGGACAACAAATGGGTAGAGGAGACTCTGGTTGCCATAAATCCAGCTCCTGGGCAGGCCTTTGCTGCTGAGGGCTGAGCAGGGCAGGGTGCGCAGGGCAGAACTGAGTCCTTCCAGCACAGAGATCCAGCCAAGCCCTTCCCAGCTCCAGTGATGCCAGGGCATGGCAGGAGAGCCCTGTGCTGCTGGGAGGGGTGAACCAGGCTGGAACGGGCCAGAGCAGGGCTGACCATGAGGACAGGACTGACCACCAGGGCAGGGGTGACCACCAGGACAGGGCTGACCACCAGGCCAGGGCTGACCACCAGGGCAGGGCTGACCACCAAGGCAGGGCTGACCACCAAGGCAGGGGTGACCACCAGGACAGGGCTGACCACCAAGGCAGGGCTGACCACCAGAGCAGGACTGACCACCAGGCCAGGGCTGACCACCAGGACAGGGCTGACCGCCAGGACAGAGCTGACCGCCAGGATAGGGCTGACCACCAGAGCAGGGCTGACCACCAGGCCAGGGCTGACCACCAGGACAGGGCTGACCACCAGGACAGGAGTGACCACCAGAGCAGGGCTGACCACCAGGGCAGGGCTGACCACCAGAGCAGGACTGACCACCAGGGCAGGGCTGACCACCAGGACAGGGCTGAACACCAGGACAGGGCTGAACACCAGGACGGGGTGACCACCAGAGCAGGGCTGACCACCAGGGCAGGGCTGACCACCAGGACAGGGCTGACCACAAGCCCAGGCACAGCAGTGGGGCTCAGCCCATGGGGAAGTGACTTCTCCCACCATGCCCAGAAGAGTCAAACTGGGAAGAATCAGGGCAAATACCCAGTGTGCTGCCCCAAAATCTGACGTTTCTTTGCTCCTCATACGAGTGATGCATTTGCAGGAGGCGCAGATAGAGAAAATCTCTCTGATCTTTTTGGGGTCATCGTCTGCGCAGGAGCAACCCCAGAGTTCAGGCTCCGGGGAACAAATGAGACCCTTTAGTCATGATAATGTTTCCATTGATTACAGCAAACTGGGCTCTGTCAACACCCTCTGAGTGGGATTTTAGATGATTCAAGATAGAGATATAAGCCCTGTACAGAGATAAACCCTGAAATTCTTCGGCATCAGGGGCTCTGCAGGGACTTGGTCAACGAAGGGCCTTCTCTGCCAAGGGGATCAGAGCATCAGGAACCAGCCAGAGCCAGGTATTGTGGGGAAAAATTCCACAGATTGTTTGAAAAAACAATTCAAGGAAGGTTTCTTCTTGTTCCTGCTGACTGAGGGTTGATGTCTGCCCAGAAGCACTTGGGTTTCTCTCCTTTCGCTGTGCTTGGTGCAGTTGTTTATCTAAATGTTGTTTTAGACATTTCATATCCATCTCGTGTTTTAATCTTAATGCATTTAAGGTTTTGGCCTTCTAGACCTCCATGGCAAAACTCATTTATTCAGAGAGGCCAAAGAATTTCCTTTTATTGTGAACAGGGCTGGAGAGAAAATGGTAGGAAGTCAAGGCTAAAAACATCAGGATGGATTTAAGGAGCACATTTTTAATAGTGAAGGTAATCAAGCACTGGAGGAACTCACTGAAGGAGTTGGAGCATTCTCTCTTGCTTGAGATCTTTAAATCAGGACCAGGTGGTTTTTCTATTCCTTGGTGTCTGTAAATCAAGATCGAGTGGACTCTCTGTTGCTGGAACCCTGGAGGATGAGAATTTCAGGCTTTCTGTGCTGAGGGGTATGGACCCTTAGGCAGGCATTGCATTTGACCTGAGGCCGTGGAACAGGCTTCTGAAATTGAGTGACAGCACTGGGGTTGTGGATGTGTAGTTTGAATAGAATTGTGTGATATCACTGGGTGAAAAACTTAGGATTTGGGCTTTTAGTATATAGTGATATACATGGGGCAAGATGGAGGATTTAAGGCATTGTCTAGGTCCTTCTTCTTCACCTTCTTCTTCTTGGTTTCGGGTGTTTTTTTCTAATTGGGTGAAAGATGTCCCCATTACAGACCTTGGGTGGTCATTATTGGGTCAAAAGTATAAATAATATAGGTGTCATCTCATTATTGGATGATTAGTGCTTAAATAACCTTGGAAAGAGTTAGAGGCACCTCCATTTTCTACCTTGTTAGTTAGAGCTGTGAGGCTGTAATATAGATAAGAGTTAATAAACACTGAGTTGGAACACGAGAACTGCGACTCCCGTGTGTTAATCCTGGCTTTAACATGAAGAAAAGAAGATAAAAACCTCACACTCTGTTGCTTGGGATCTTTAAATCAAGATCAGGTGGATTTTTATTTACACTTCCCAGCTCCAGCAAGGGCAGAACAGAGTGATGTGGGATGCTGTGAGTTTGAAACAAGCTCACAGAGAGCCAGCGGGAGAACCTCTAGACAGGAAAATTTGAACCCAAACTAAATCACTTTGCAAAGTGATGCTTCAGGGCCCCATTTTCCCCGGCAGGATGAGCCCCAGCAGCACTCGAGCCATTGTTACTGTATTGGGGACAGCTGAAATAATGAAATTACTCCAATCTGCTTGGAGGGCAAATAGCAATGTTCATTTAAAACATTAAAAATGTTCCTTTTTATGCATTGTTCCTAAACACTGAACATGATCAGTCCTTGGAACCAACATCTCTTCATAAACATCTTTGCAAGTAAACAGGTTGGAAAAGCAGCAGGTGCAAAGATTAGAAATGGTTCGGAATGTCTTCCCCCAGCTCCTCCAGAGCAACCTGTGGACCCAATATTTTCTGAGCCTGAGCTCTTCCCAAAGGGAAACTCTTCAACAGTTTTCTTTTTCCCAAAACAACCCTGTGTAAACAATATTCTTTTCCCATAACAAGAGGTGTTGTTTGCTATTTCTGTTACTTAGCCAATGGGAGAGATGTCACCCCTATGGACCAGTAACGTGTCTTCTTAGTGCAGTGTGGCAATTTCAGGCACACAAAGAACGAGGCAGGCACAGCAGGTCAAGGGAAAGCTTCTCTCTTTTAATTATCTGACTCCAATACTTATATTCATTTTGTACAGAGGTCAAGAGATTGGTTACACAGGTTGCCACCTCTTCGGCCTGGATGGTGAACATCACCGTCCATCACATTTCTCCACCCAGAGCAGAAATATGTAAACAACAGATAATTTCTAAAAATATACATTGTTTTCTTGAATCTGCACCGCAAGATTTCAAACACTTGCAAGCAAGAAAACTGAGGGGCAACAGCACGGCATGTTATAAAAAGGCTGAATGAATTGTAAATAAAACCTTCTGATTTCTACTGCCTCCTGACTGGAGTCAAGTGTATCAGGCGCAGGACAACCCGAGGAATGAGACAGACGCAGCAGGTCAAGGGAAAGCTTCTCTTCCTTCTATTTTAATTATCTGACTCCAATACTTATATACATTTTGTACAGAGGTCAAGAGATTGGTTACACAGGTTGCCACCTCTTCGACCTGGATGGTGAACATCACCGTCCATCACATTTCTC
>JBBMKD010000103.1:3621057-3632179 GCA_037834095.1 Argya squamiceps
GGG
This sequence comes from Argya squamiceps, assembly GCA_037834095.1. Classification (NCBI taxonomy): domain Eukaryota; kingdom Metazoa; phylum Chordata; class Aves; order Passeriformes; family Leiothrichidae; genus Argya; species Argya squamiceps. Next base: position 3,621,061 of record JBBMKD010000103.1, read on the forward strand.
GTCTGCAGGGTGGGGTCTGTGGGATGGGATCTGCAGGGTGGGATCTGCAGGGTGGGATCTGCAGGGTGGGATCTGCGGGATGGGATCTGCAGGATGGCTGGGATGGGATCTGTGGGATGAGGTCTGTGGGATGGGATCTGCAGGGTGGGATCTGCGGGATGGGATCCTGCAGGATGGGGTCTATGGGATGGGATCTGCAGGATGGCTGGGATGGGGTTTGTGGGATGGGATCTGCAGGATGGGATGGGATCTGCAGGGTGGGATCTGCAGGATGGGGTCTATGGGATGGGATCTGCAGGATGGGATCTGCAGGGTGAGATCTGCGGGGTGGCCTGGCCACAGCGTGTGACACCAGTTCTGGCTGCTGGGGTGGGAACAGTGATTCTGCTGGGTGTGGGGGGTGTGAGACTAAAGCTCCACCCCAGGTCCAGCTCTAACCTGTCTCCTCTAACCCCCCTGCCAGCTCTGAACACATTAATCCCTTTCCTGCTTGCTCCCATCCCAGAAAATGAAGGGCCCCGAGGTGATCAGCTTCATAGAGCAGGGCAAGCGCATGGACTGTCCCCAGGAGTGCCCGGCTGAGATGTACTCCCTGATGCAGCAGTGCTGGACATACAGGTGAGCATTTCACCAGGGTGTCCATCAGCTCCACCAGAGTCACCAAATCCCAGAATGAGATTGGAAATTTGGGTTGGAAAGGAGCTTAAAGCCCATCCAGTCCAACCCCCTGCCATGGGCGGGGACACCTTCACCACACGGTTTGCACGGTGACAGCACAAAGCCAATGGTGTCTCCTGCCTTTGTTTGTGATGATTCCCCAACCCAAGAAGAATTTTTTATTATCAGACCCCCTCATTTGCCTGTGCCAATCCTGTAAGATCCCCAAGGCTCAGTGTCTTTGCCCCTCTCCATCCCAGGAAAGTCTCAGCTGCCTCCTGAGCCCTGGCACAGCCAGGCTGCTGCTCTCCCCCAGGGTCTCTGTGTGTCCCCTCATTACATCAGGCCAGTTTTGTCCTCTCTGATGACTTTATTTGTTCCTCTCTGCCCTTGCAGATGGGAAGAACGTCCAGGATTTGTGGCTGTGGAAAACATCATCCGCTCCTACTACTACAGCATTGCTGCCAAGCCTGAAAATGGGCCAGACAAAGGGGACAAAGCCAAAGCAGCTCTTCCTTGAGATCCCTTCCCTGCTCCTCCACCTGCCCTGTATGGACCTGGAAAGGCTCTTTGTGAAGTTTTGCTTTAATTTCTCAAATGCTCTTCAGGAACTGAGGATGTGGGGGACGTGGTGTCCCCACAGACAGGGACACCCAGCTGTGCCTCCCAGCTCCTCCAGCCTGACTCAGCCCAGGAGAACAGACACTGGCAGAGCTCCTTCCCAATTCCAGAGCTGGATTTCCCCAATTTCAAAGCTGCCCCAGGATCCCAGAGCTTTGTGCCTCCCAGGCTCACTGAGGATGAACTGTGTTGGCTCCAGAAAACCTGGATTTTCTCAGATCCTTTAACAAACAATGCTTTCCCAGGAAACCACCACGTCAACTTTTCTGGTGGGGTTTGCATGGGGTGGGACAGAGCACAGGGAGACACTGAGTCCTTTTCCCCTTGGATTAAGGCAAGAAGCAGCTGGTTTGCAGCTGGGATGGGGAGGAGCAGTGGGACAGAGCTGGTTTGTCCCACTGGTTTGTCCCCCTGCACCCCTGGCCAGCACGGAGCAGCTGTCACCCAGCCCTCCAAGGTGGCTCCCAAACAATTCCAGGACCAATCCCTCCCCTCCTGGATCCCCACCTGGCCCTCCTGTGCTGATGAAATATTGTTTTTCAAGCTTAAAAACCGGTCAGTCTATAAATAAACTATTCTATGTTCTGAACATCCCATGGCTCAGATCATTGAACTTTGAGAAATGCTGGCAAACTGCTTCAGGCTCGTTGCCAAAACCCCCAAACCCATCGGGGTAAGAGAACCCTCCAACGCTGCATTTTTAGTGTTAAAAATTGCTTTATTCTCAGCTCAGGGTGTGGATGGGGCTGACAAAATCCCAGCCTCCACACAGCCCCTGATCCAAAACTTCCTCACCTTCTTCTACATTTTTAGCAAACAAAGCAGTGAATGTTCATTGCAGCATATCGAGGTTAGCTCAACAAACTTTACAGTTTTAGTCGTTTTTCCAGGCTGTGTTCCCACAAAACGAGCTTTGCTATATGCTAAAAGTAATTTAAGAATAACACATGGTCTATAATTAATATATTAGTTGTTATCAATTATTATCCATAAATAATAATCCATAAAATGAGTAATATTCTGGATAATAATAATTTAAAATTTATAATAATAATAGATCATAACATATAAGATATAAGATGCATATTATATACTTTATATATAATATAAATATTATATATATAGTTATAATGATAATTTAAATTTTGGATAATAATAATTTAGAAAATCCAAATCATCCATAACTGTAAAACATATACTACAATCAAACAAACCAAACAAATAAAACTCCTATAATACAACAAACAATAGTCCAAATATAAATATAAAAAACCCCAACAAATTGATTACATTACACTACCCCAAACACATAAAAATAAACACTATGTACTCACAAGAATAAAAACCACCATAAAATAACTAAAAATCTACCCCATACCTCACACTACATCCCATAACACCACTAATTAACTAAAACCTAATTAAAACCAGTTACTAAAAGCTATTTTGAGAGTTTTATCATTTCCAACAGGCTGACAAAGAAAATCAATGTAATTTCCCTCCTTGATGCTCTCCTCGCCCAACCCGGCAATCTTTGGGCTGGTTTTGCTGCACAGCTGGAAGGTTTTTGCATGTTTTCTTGCAAAAAAAAAGGAATTGCTCAGCTGAGTCTGCAGTGGGCCCAGCTGCCCCCGGTGCAGGATCGCCCGTGGTGGGGCCGTGCTGCAGAGAACACCGAGGCTGTGAAGGCTGCGGGAGCGGAGAAAGCTGGAGGTGGGAGCCCCGCGATGCAGCGAACACAAGAATTTATCTCTCACCATCTCCTGGTAGCTAAAGCCACAGAGCAGCACCTTGTCCTGGGGGAAAACAAACAGCCTCAGGCCAGGGCACAGCCAAAAGTCCCTCGCTGAGAGCGGGGATTTGGGCTGAAAACAGAGTTCTGGGGAGCATTTCAGGTAATTAACCTTATCGACATCTGAATTAACCTCGGTCCCAGCAGTCACTGAGCCGGATTGGAGGAAAAACAAGTCCTAAATTTCCTTGCTTAGACAGAAGCCTTCAGAGACACCGACTTCATGGGGCATTTTCTCCCTCAACCCCATCAACTTGTCCTGAATGTTGAACTCTGGGTGTATGACCCCTCCCAGCAGAGAGGAAAACAGGTACCCAGGAGAACCTGCCTTGCTCTTGTTTGTTCTGTCACTTAGTGCAGGAAAAGCTTCTCCTCTCTGTCATGTTTTCCTCCCAGAGCAAGCAGCTCTTTAGCTGGAAAAGAGACGGGTCAATGTGTTTTCTACTTGAGAGCCGCTGCCAAAACATTTTGTTTAGACTTTGTTTTCAAAACAAATCCATTTTCTGGTTTGAAATTGTTTCTTCCATTAAATTTCTGGTTAACTAGATGCTGCTATATTTTTTTTTTCAAACAGGGAAGGAAAGCACCAGAGAAGTATTCCCAGAGAAACTTCTGCTTTAGTTAGAGACAGTGTTGAGTGTGTGTATCCACACCCCGACAGGCAGGACATAAATCCCTTGGGATTATGCCAGAGGACCAAGGTTTATCCTGCCTGGACTGGGGATGATTTGGGTTGGAAGCTGTCTGTTCCAAGAGCATTGGAAAATATCAGGAGTCACTGGAAGGGGAAAAAGGAGTGAGATGAGCAGGACCTGAAGTCACAGGGCTCCTGTGAATCTGTGATTCCTGCTTTTGGGATGAGCAGGGTCTGACAGGCACCCCTGAGGGAATTTCCTTAGAATTGAGGCCCTGATCATCCCCACTCTGCAATTCCAGAGGGACTCAGCCCTCTCAGTGGGAACAACTCCAGGTCTCCAGGGCCTGCAGCCTCTCCTCTCTCCCATCCACAGCAGGGATTTATCCAGCTCTGCCTCTCTCTCTGCTGCAGGTGAAAACCCTGCTGGACCTGCAGCCCCTTCCCTGTCTGAGCCCAGGGATCTGGGCTTGGATAAGGGCTGAGTCACTGATAAAGGCAGCAGTTGGAGACTCGAGGCTCTGTGGCAGCTCTTCCAGAAACTTCCCCAAATCCTCTCTTTTCTTCCTTCCCTCCTTCCCTGCACTCATCCACCTCCCTCTGTTCTACCCAAACCTTTCAGGCTCTTTGGAATTTTCCACTCTCCGTGTTGCGAGGGAAGGGATGAACTTCACTTTCTGAGCACCCACAGCGATAAGGTGACAGTGTTGGTACTCATCTGATCATCACTGTGACACCTCAACAGATCCCCCAGCCTGATCTGGCTCATCCCAACCTCTCTTATCACCAACACATCTATCTTATCACCAGCACGCCCCTGGTTATCAGTTGCACACAGCACAAGGACAAAGTGACCTTTCCATCCTTCTCAGGTTTTGTTCAGCAGCACAAAAATGCAACCAAGCCCAGCTCTGGGCTCCCTGCAGCAGCACAAAAATGCAACCAGCCCAGCTCTGGGCTCCCTGACCTCTGTTTCAAAGCCCTGAGGAATTCCCTGAACCCAGGGAAAAGGAGATTTTCCAAGCTATTTTCCCTTCTCCCACTGGGCTGTTCCCTCCTTGGCCAGCAGTGAAATGTCTGGCAACTAGGAAGGCACAGAGAGCTTTGGGCCTGCCAGAAATACACTTCCAAATCTGACACTTCTCCATGGAATTCAGGTGAACCTCTGGTCCTACACTGTCCCCTCCTCTCCCTGCATGGCAGGAGATGATCTTGTTCCTAAATCCATCAGCAGGACGTGAGGCAGGGAAGGCTCTGACTTGTCAGGGGTTGTCAGGGGCATGGAAGAAAAGCTCCCACCCACATTTTTTTGTTTTTCTTTCCCCCTCAGGTGATGCCTCCTTTTTATATTCCAAGGCTTTCCCAGCCCACAGCAGTTAAACCACACCCAGCACAACCAGTGTATCCATGGACTGAGCCATGGCCACCCCTGCTCTGCTCCCAGAAGATCCCAGCTGGAATTCTGTGCCTGGTTCTGGTGTTCCCAGCATGAGAAGGACATGGAACTGTCCTTGGGACAAGTCCAGAGGAGACCACAAAGCTGACAAGGGGACTGGAGCACCTCTGGGTGGTGTTCTCAGGGAGAAGGTTGTGTGGAGAACTCAGATCCCTTCCAGGACATGAAGGGGCTCCAGGGAAGCCAGAATGGGATTCTGCATCAGGAATTGGAGTGTCAGGACAAGGAGAATGGGGTTAAACTGGAAGAGGGGAAATTTAGATGGGATATTGGGAAGGAATTGTTCCCTCTGAGGGTGGGGAGGCCTTGGAATGGATTTCCTAGAGAAGCTGTGGCTGCCCCTGGAGCCCTGGAAGTGTCCAAGGCCAGGCTGGACAGGGCTTGGAGCAGCTGGGGTAGTGAAAGGTGTCCCTGCCCATGGCAGGGGTGGAATGAGATGGGATTTAAGGCCCCTTCCCACCCAAACCACTCCAGGATTCTAATTAGCCCCTAATTAGCCCTCTAATGAGCCAAATCTCATTGCAGAGGTTTCTGCCATGGACCCAGGAAGAAAAAAAGGATGTGCCAGGGCCTGGAAGATGCAAACTGAGGTGCAAAATTAGAAGTTTCTCTGACAAGAGGAGTGCAGATGGTGGGGATGGTTTAGGTATTAACAAATATCCAAGGCCTGGGGAAAATCACCTTTTCTCACAGCAGGAGGAAATTACTTTGTTTGCCATCAGGAAATCTGGTGGAGCAGACAAGAATTGGACTCAGCCAAAAGGTATTCTCTTCTTTTCTCTCTCTTTGTTTGTTTTTTTTTTATTTTTGTTTTTGTGGATTTTTTATTTTTTGTTTGTTTGTTTGGGTTTTGTTTTTGGATTTCTTTGTTTTTGTTTTTGTTTTGGTTTTGGTTTTGTTTTTTGTTTGTTGGTGTTTTTGTTTGGTTTTCTGGTTTTGGGGTTTTGGTTTGAGGTTTGTTTGTTTGGCTTGGTTTTGGGTTTGTTTGTTTGTTTTGTTTGGGGTTGTTTGTTTTCTTGTTTTTAAAATTTTATTCTGGTTTTCCCTGTTAGAAATCTCTGTCCTTCATGTGCATTTTCTTCAGAAAAGAATAAAAAAACCCCTTTTCCTGTCATGAAGGGAGAGGAGGGGACAGTGTAGGACCAGTGATTCACCCGAATTCCATGAAAAAATGTGAGATTTGAACGTGTATTTTTGGCCTTCCTGGTTGTCAGACATTTCACTGCTGGTCAGGGATGGGACAGCCCAATGGGAGAAGGGAAAATAGCCAGGAACAGCTTGGAAAATATCCTTCAGAAATCCTTCAGGTGGATTGTTTTGTTTTTTTTAATCAACAACAGAAACCTTGGAAAAGAAGAGAGGTGCTGGTACTGATCCTTATGGGACCCTTCCAGCATGATGGAGAGTAGGAAATCCATCCTCACTCATCTTTTCCAACTTCCCGAGATCCCCATGTGGGGACAGGAGCACCCTGTGGGGTGGGGAAAGGCACTGGGACACTGCTGGCAGGTCCTGCAGTGAGCCAGGAGGTGCAGAGAGCCTCGATGACACCCATGTCACAAAGAGAGGCTATTTTTGTCCCTAACTGCCACCAGCCAGCAGAGGCAGTGACAGTGGCTTCAGCAGCTGATTCTCTGGGCTGGTTCATGTGACCATCACCCATGAGCTTTGGCCACTGGGAGATGTGCCCAGGGGACAGTGCCTGGTGTCCCCCCGGCCTCCTCAAGGCCTCTGCTCTGCTCTGGTGGCACTTTTGGGGCCTTGTTCTTACAACCTGGAGGATTTGTGGGTACCCAAGGATTTGGGTCTTGATTTGTGGTCCCTTTGGATCCCATCCTCCTTCTCTCCTCCACTTCTGGGCTCTCCCTGCTGTGACCTCCAACCCTCCTTCCTGTGAGCTCCAACTCTCCCTACCTGTGAGCTCCAACCCTCCTTCCTGTGACCTCCAACCCTCCCTCCTGTGATCTCCAAATTTCCCTACCTGTGACCTTCAACTCTTCCTCCTCTGACCCCCAGCCTGGGCTTGTGGCTCTGGGCCAGGGTGAGGAACCCTCAAACTGAGCAGAAAAATAACTGGGTGTCAACAGGTTAAAAAACGCCTTCAGTAAATACATTTTGCTATAAAATCAATTAATTAAATTAATCTACAAAGTTATTGCTGAAGGAACTGGTTCTCTTTGCTGCCCTGGCTCATGCATCAGCTGGGAAATGCTGTGCCCACAGCTCCAGGGAGGCCAGGGCTGTGTGGGCAGGGGGCTGTGCTGGTTTGAGGGCCCATCTGAGAGAGGACTGGCCAGGCCCTGCTTTGTTTCCACCGAAAGCTCTGATGGAATAAAAACCTTCCCCCAGAACTCTTCGGTTGGGCCTCGTCAGCGTTCTCAGGTGGAAAACTCTTCTGTTGGAGATTTCCTGCCCAACCCAAGTCACTTATTCCTGGGGTCAGGAGTGGGTGTAGAGCAGTCCTGGCAGGGACGTGGCACTCCCCACATGCTTTGGCACGATGGAAACAGAGATGTGGTGGAGCAGCTCCTTCCCCAGATCTACAAAATCCACATCAGCCTGGGCAGGATTTTGGCCATGTGCCAGTGAATTTTGGGAAATAGACTGGAAAGACAAATAGTCAACAGCCCTTGACCTAAAAAGAATGAAAAATCCTGTCGAGGTGGGAAGCATCTGAGGAGGGGGTTGATATCTCCTTATCTTCTCCCAGGGAAAAAGGGACAGGATGAGAGGAAACGGCCTCAAGCTGCTCCAGGGGAGGTTTAGATTGGATATTGGGTGGAATTTCTTCATGGAAACAGTGGTCAGGCATTGGAAGGGGCTGTTCAGGGCAGTGGTGGAGTCACCATCCCTGGAAATGCTCAGTGAACCTTTACAGTGTGGCACTTGGGGACACGGAGTAGTGGTGACCATGGTGCTGTTGGGTTGATGGTTGGACTTGATGATCTTAAAGGTCTTTTCCAACCTTAATTCCATGATTCTGTGTGGAATTCTGTGATCCTCTGATTTATCCCTCTGCCTTTGTTGTTCCCAGAGCTGTGATTCCAGAAATACACAGTTAATCCTTTGGGAATTGGCCTTATTGCTGCACAGCAATGCCTCAATGTAAAATAATATTCATTAATTTGCAAGGTTTAGCACATTTTGCCCTACTGTAGCAAATCTCAGAGAAAATGATGATTTTATTTGCTATTAAGAAGCACCTGTGCAAGAGACACCTTCAGGAAGGAACTCAAGGTGTCTGTGGTACAAATATAAGGGAATCACAAAAATAAGGGAATCACAGAAATAAGGGAATCACAAAATCTCCTATCTTCCTCCAACTTTTTAAATTGAAATTTTAACTGGTAGATATTCATCAATTTAAAAAACAAAATGAAAATACTGATTGGAAAAAAGTGGTTGCAATGATTAATAAAAGATCAAGCATCTCCTGCAACCAGTGGAAAAGGGGAAAGTATTTCCTTTTATGTGTTTTTGCTTCAACAAAGAAAAAGAAAAAAGGATGGAAAAAGTGCTTGATGTACCAAAACTGGGTTAAAAACAGACACAGGAAGGCAGATGTCAAATCCTGCCAGCAGATCCCCAAATTCAGCACCCATTTTCCCAAATGTGAAGCAGGCAAAGACTCAGCAAAGAGGGAAAAATACTGTACAGAAGGCTGAGAGCTGCTATTTAGGGCAGCCTGTTTAACACCCCAGAGCTGTGCTGGCACAGTCAGAAAAATCACAACTGAACTGACACTGGGAGGAGCTGCAAAGACACAGCAAAGGTGGGGAAGCAGCAGAGCAGCTGCTAAGTAAGAGCAGAAATAATGACACAGGCTCAGGTAATGAAAGTGGAACGAAAGGAGGAATTTTTGGGGGTAGAATATAAAAATCTATTCACAGACAGAGCACGGAATTGAGCAAAGGGCAGTGGAGCCTCAGCATAGGGAATATTTCAGAGAATACTCCAAGTATAATCTACAGGGACCAGGTTTTAAAGGGGGTATTGAATTTTACTTTGTTATGTTTAATTCTGATTGATAATCATCTGGTTTATCTCTATTATTTTAATTTTAGGAGTGAACCAAAAAATCTTGTTTTCTTAATTTGTTTTTCTAAATCAAGGATTTAATTGTAGCTTCCCCTGACCAAGAATTCCTGCTTTTTCATTAGGATTTAGGGATTTTTGACCATTTTTCTCTGGTAATTGAAGAGGCAAAGGCTATTCCTCTGAAATGGGTCACATTTGCCTCCACATCCGACCAGTTTTGCCCTCAGGGATCAGAGCCCATGAGAGGATGGAGAAATCCAGCTGGACAGGATGGAAATGGGAGCTCACACTCCTGGAGGAGATCACTCCTTCCACAGTTGTCCCTTTGTCCCTGGGACCAAGATGGATCAAGATGCCTCAACACAGCCCCAGGCTCAGGAAAACCAATGTAAGGGAAACTCAGATTCATAGGCAGAGTTAAATGAAGAGGGGATGAAGTGATGGGAATTTGTGGAGGTCATTCTTCCCAGCAAGTCAGTGGAAGGAGGATGTCAATGTTCCCTCTGACCAGTTTCCAAAGGACAATGTGACTTAGGGCAGATTTAATCCTCATTTTCCCTTCTGGGATTTTTGTGTTGGAGCTTTCTGAGTGGGGAATGAGATCCCTGGGGAGCCTGGGAATTGTCAGGTGTGTCCTGGTTTTGTAGGAAAGGTTTTGTGTGTCTAAAGTCACCCAGGACTGAGTGTCCTGCACAGGGACAGAGCTGGGCCTCTGCTGCCACTGGGCCTGCACCAGTTTGTTATGGGATCATGGAATGGTTTGGGTTGGAAGGAACCTTAAAGTTCATCCCATTCCACCCCCTGCCACAGGCAGGGACACCTTCCACTGTCCCAGGCTGCTCCAAGCCCTGTCCAGTCTGGCCTGGGACACTGCCAGGGATCCAGGGGCAGCCACAGCTGCTCTGGGCACCCTGTGCCAGGGCCTGCCCACCCTGACATTGTCTGTGCCCCTTCCTGCAGCACCTTCACTCCTGTCTGCACAAATCCACACCATCCCTTCTGCTGGGAATGGCCATGGGGACTCTCTGGGAATCCTGTGGGAAGGAATAACCCAGTGAAAACCCCTCTGCTCCCAAAGCTGCTGCAGTCAGGGAGCCACGGGGCTCTTGTGCTGCCCCATTCCCTGTCCAGGGCTGGGAGGGAATCATCCTCCAGTGAGTAACCAAGGAGTAAAGTGGTGGCACGGCCCAGCCCTGGGGTGACACAGCAGATGTCACAGTGGTTTAGTCCCAGGAGCTGCTGCCAGCCCTCAAACAATGGCTCAGGCGTGACAGAAGGGACCAGGGAGCTTTCCAGCCCCTCAGGCCAGCTACTCCCCAGGGGTGAGCCCTGCCAAGACCCTGAGCTGACTGTGCATGCCAGCAAATCCATCCCAACCCCAAACCCCTCCAGGAGCACAGGAGAGGGAACCCAGCTCAGTGCTGGATCATCCCTCCAGCCCAAACCCAAATCACCTCCCCCAGTTGTGTGAATGCTGAGGGTCCCTCTCCAGTTCTGGCTGAGTTTCCTTTTCTCCTGTGGCAGCAACTTCCAGAGCGTTTCTTTCCTACAGGATGGGTTTTGCTTCATTTAGGATAAAATGTTATTAAAGCCCCGCAGGAATTGGCAGGATGGGCTGAGGAGCTGCAGACAGGCTCTATTCTTCTGGGCAGCTGGGTGGGTGAGCACTGAAAATGCTGTCGTGGCACTTCCTACTCCCTCCCAACACACAAATAATGCCTTCTTAACTCAGTGAAATGTCAAAATAAAGGTAAAAAAGTTATAAACCCCAGCTGAGCTGGACTCAAGGCGGTGGCAGAGCAGTGATTTGGCTCCTGTGGGCACTGGGTGAGCTGAGGGATTGAAGATGAGGTTCAGATGGAACATCTCGGGAGGGGAGGGGAGGGGAGGGGAGGGAAGGGAAGGGAAGGGAAGGGAAGGG
>JBBMKD010000103.1:3633038-3648435 GCA_037834095.1 Argya squamiceps
GGAAAGGAAAGGAAAGGAAAGGAAAGGAAAGGAAAGGAAAGGAAAGGAAAGGAAAGGAAAGGAAAGGAAAGGAGCAGCTCTGAGGAGGTTCAGCCCTGCCTTGAGTTAGGAAGGGAAACAGAGCAGGACAACACAATCTGAACCACAAAAATCCCCTGGGGGAGGAGGGAGATGTTTCTGCAGAGAAAAGTCTGGTGGTGCCACTGCTTTGTGGAGCTGCTTTGAAATTCTCAGCTCCTGGCAATGATTTTGTCAACAGAAAAATGGGTTTGGGTTTGGAGGTTTTTTTTTTTTTTTTTTTTTTGCAACCTTTGGAGGGTTTCTTCAAACAATACATCTGGAAAGTAAAGAGTATTTTGGGGATTTTTTTTTGGCTGTGATGTTTTGATTGTCCAAGCTGGAAACCACTGGGGAGAGGGAAAACAACTGAGGGTGGTTCCCCAACTGCTGTTATGAAATTCAGTTTGAAATGAAAATTGAGTGTTGCTGTTGAAAATTCTCCTTGGTGAAAATTCACATTTCTGTGGAAAACCTGTTTGGAACAAAATATTTCACAGGGCTTTTTTCATGACAGACTGCCCAGGGATGAAGTTACCTGATCCCTGAAAATCTGAAAGGCAGGAAATCTCCTTTTACAGTTGGATGTGATTGGCTCATCCCTGTTCCCTGCACTTCCTTAAAATCACTGTATTTCCTTAAAAAAGCTTTTTATCCCTCTTTTCACAACAATCCATTTTAAGTGTTGAATTTCAATTCTAGTTTTAGGAGCTAGCAAGGATCTTTATGTCACAATCTCATTCCTTCACAGATAAAAACCATTTCTTGCAAAATCGGCATTTTCTGAAGGAAAATTTCTATATTGCCAGAGCAAAAACAAACAAACAAAAAACCAACCAAAAAACCAAACCAAACCAAAACAACCCCAAAAAACCAAAAAAAACCCCACAAAAAAACCAAACCAAAACAAAACCAAAAAACCCAAAAAAAAACAAAAACAAAAAACCCCCAAAAAACAAAAACCCCACCACCGTTAAAGTATTATATTATATTATATTATATTATATTATATTATATTATATTATATTATATTACCAATAAAAAGATGAGAGGATGCGTTTCTTCTTCTCAAGATAAAAATCTAAAATAAACCAGAACCTTACAAAAGTCTGTTTCTCTCCATTCACTAGAAGAGCAAACTTACAGGATCTTTCCATATGGAGAAACCCTTCAGGAGCAGATAACTAAAATTCAGTGCAACCAGGAGTCTCCCAATTCCCACTTTTGGGAGCAGTAAGAGAGAAGAGTTACCTCCACAGCCCAGCCCTGATTTCGTGGGGAGAAAGAGTGCCTCTCTCTCCCTTGCTCACACTCATCATGTCAGAACCAGAGTAAAATAAAATAGAATAAAATAAAAAGCTGACACCCACTGCTGTGAATGAAAGTGGAATCTCTGCAGAGATTTGGATCAGATATTGGGCAGGAATTGTTCCCTGGGAGGGTGGGGAGGCCCTGGAATGGATTTCCCAGAAAAGCTGCCCCTGGATCCCTGGCAGTGTCCGAGGCCAGGCTGGGGCTTGGAGCAGCCTGGGACAGTGGAAAGTGTCCCTGCCATGGCAGGGGTGGCACTGGATGGGCTCTGAAGTCCTTTCCAACCCAAACTATTCCATGATTCTGTGATCAATCCAGTGAGGCTGATCATTATTACGTGGCAGATTTTTCCTTGCTGCTCCTGCCTTGGCAGCACCAGGATCTTCTGGGTGCTTTTCTGTCCTGCAGAATGCAGGGATGGAAGAGCTGCCAGAGGTGCAAAACCTGTGCACACCTGGGGACAAGGAACTGGCTCTGCTGAGGTCTGGGTGCAGTGCAGAGAAGAAGAAATCCCCTCTGGGCTTTGCTGCCCCTTTCCCTCTTTGTGCCCCTGCCAGGACCCTCTGACACCTGCTGGACACCGAACAGGGCCTGGATTGTACCCAGAGTGGGCTGGGAAAAAACGTGGAATATTTCATACTTGAGTTTGAATCGTCCCAGAGGAAGCTTTTATTCACAGAATCATGGAATGGTTTGGGCTGGAACTGAAGGATCATCCAGTGTCACCCATGACAGGGACTCCTTCCACTGTCCCAGGCTGCTCCCAGCCCCATCCAGCCTGGCCTTGGGCACTGCCAGGGATCCAGGGGCAGCCACAGCTGCTCTGTGGACCAGAAGCAGATCCAGCACCCACCTCAAACTGCACAGGAAGCTCAGGGAGGGGTTCTGTGACCCTCAGAGCTGAAGAATTCAGAGGGGGAATTTAATTGATTGGAATCAACTCATTAAGTGGAGCTGTCTTCAGCACAGATTTTGCCGTGTCCCAGTGGTCGATTTGTCAATAATGAAAATGAAATGTCAATAATCTCAAAACCCCAGCCCTGAATGTCCCTGTTTGTTTGTGCCAATCTTGTTTAAACTGAGATTTAAATTGAGATTTATTTTGTTTTTATGGCTGCATCCATCAAGCCCTTCTCATCTTCCTCCTCTTCCTCTCCGTGTCCCCCCCTACGTGGGTCCCGTGCCACCCTCAGGGCGCTGCTGTCACCCTCAGGGAGCTGCTGTCACCCTCAGGGCGCTGCTGTCACCTCCCCGGGGCTCCTCACTCGCTGCTGGGTGACTCCACACCTTGAGCAGCGCTTTGAGGCTCGAATTCAGCACAAAATCCTCCCCCTCGCTGCCTGTCGGCTGCAGATGTTGACGGGGAGCTCGAAAGCAGCGGGGCTGCTGCAGGAGCCACCTGCCCCCCCCCGCTCTGTCCCCGCATGTCACCGCCTCTTACGTAATCGCGACATCGCTGCAGCTTCCCCGGGGCTGCTCGTGCAAAAAAAAAAAAAAAAAAAAAAAAAAAAAAAGAAAAAAAAAAGAAAAAAAAGATAAAAAGAAAAAAGAAAAAGCCAAAAAAGGAGCCAGGGCCATGTGTGGGGGTGTGGGGCTGTCACAGGGCCGGGAGGTGAGGGACACTTGGGGACACGTCCCCCTGTCGCCCTGCCCGGGTGGCTCCCGCAGGAGCCGGGGGTTGCAGGGCTTGGTGCCATCCTCGAGGTAAGTCCTGCCCAGGTGCTGCGGGGAATCCACGGAACTGGGGCTTTTCCCGGTGGTGGAGGGCAAAGGAGGCAAAGGAGGAAACCGTTGCTGGGCTTGTCCCCAGAGCCCCGCGGCTCTCCTGGGATGGGGCTGGCTCGTGGCAGGAAAATCGCTGCTTTTTTTAATTTTTAAAAATATTTTTTCATCTTTTTATTCCTTTTAAAATCTTTTTATATTCTCCCCACAGATTTTCCTTTTCATATTTTGAAGTCTTTATCTAATCTCATTTTTTCTTTTCTTCTTTCTCTCTTCCTTTTTTCTTTTTTTCTTCTTTTTTTTCTTCTTTTTTTCTCTTTCCCTTTTTACTTTTTCCATCCTCCTTTTCTCTGTCTCCCCCCCTTTTTTATTACCTCTTTGCATTCTCTGCTTTCCCCCATCTGTCCCTGAATTTCTGCTTCTAAACTGGCACCCAGCACCCTCCCTTCCGCTGACCCCTGAATGCACAAATATTCACTGTACTGCCATGTCCAATGTCCTCCTCCCTAATTCCTTTTCCAATCCTCACATGGAAGTGTTGATATTTGTGGATTTTGTTGTATTACTCCACTTTATTTTCCTTTTCGTCAAAGTTGGACACTTTTGCTGCCTCTTCTTTCCACTGTGCTTATTTGAGCAGCCAGCATTGTTTGGGATTTCAAGGAGGCTGGAGAATAAATAATTATTCTGTTGATAAAAAAACCTGCAAAAATGACATTTCTTGGGTCTTCCCAGACTAAAAAAGTCTTAACTGGGCACCCACCCAAAAGTTGGAACCTCCAGTTCTACAGGTGAAAAAAGCCCTTGGTTGTAGCATAGGGAATAAAAGACTTAATTTATTTTTAAATATTTAAGTTTTATTAAATTTTGGCCATTTTAAAATTGAATTTTGTTGTGCTCTGGCTTTTCACTGGCTGGATTTTTTGGAGGCAGACAAAGATTTGTTGGGATGGAAATGCAGTTCCTAAGTGTCCTACGTGGCAGTTATCCCACATTAGAACCCTGCTCATAATAATTGTTGCAATAATTAATTATAGACTGACTTCCATGCCAGCACAAGTGGAAGAACCTGCAGATATGAGGCAGAAAATATTAATTCCTCCAATTTCTGGCATTTCTGGTTGCCAAATGCAGCAGGTTTCACTTCAAAAACACCGCTGTCAAAATTCAGGCATCTTTAAGGTGCCTCAGAACTTCAGTGCTCTTTTAAAGAGTCTAAACCCTCAACTGTATCCAGAAAATATTCCAATCCAATTTGAATTTTCTTTACAGTAAGCCCTTAAAAGTTAAATTCAAATGATACTGAGTTAGGAAATCAAATGTGAAGGACTTTTGGTTTTGTTTTGTTTGTGGGGTTGGGTTTTTGCTGTTGTTTTCTGCCCGTCTGGTTTTTGAGGCCGCACATTTTTCTTTAATTAAAAGGTGACACTTCTCTAATGAGGCACCTTTAGCTCACAGAGGCTTCCAGAAAAACAGCAGATATTGGGAAAATCTTATAAACTCCAGGATTTCTTTTCCTGAGCAGCTCTAAAACATCTTGGAAGCAACAACACTCCCAACTTTGCCCTTGGGGGTCCCTGCCCTGGTTTATCCTGAGGTGGAAACCTCTAGAACACAGCCCAGTTTCTGCTGTTCACAAATTATTTCTGTCCCTCACTGTAATTAATTAATTAATTAATAATTGATCTTCCAGCTTGCCCTGGCTGCAGGGGTATTTTCACTGGGCAGGATTGGTTTGAGGGGAGCTTTTACTGTGCTACCACATCAGTGTGGCCTCAGCAACTGGGGGTGAAGTGTCCCCTTAAATTTGGATTTTGGGGAGTTGGGGACTTTCCCATCTCCTGTGGGTCCCTCAGACCTAAAAGATGAGGTGAGTGAAACTCTTTGGGGGAATAGCCTGCCCTGAATCTGCTGAAATTGTTGCCAGGCCACAGCTCCCTCCTTTTCCAAAGCTGTGCAATATTTCAGGTAGTTAAAATGAATCAGGTAAGGTGTAATTAATAACAACAACAACAAAAAAAATCAGGTAAGGGTTAATTAATAGCAGAAAGTCTAATAAGGTGGAGTTAAGAGCAGATTTTGCCTTTGTGTCTCTAAAAGGAAAAGTACCTTTATTTTCTTGTGGAGTCAAGAAACTCCTCCTGCTTCTGCCTTGTGGATGTTTACTCTGATTGTTAATATTGCAATAATTGGAATAGTGCAAAGATTGGAATAAGGAGGGGATGGAAGAGAGAGTTCATTGATTTTTGCTTTTTTCTGTCATAGTCTGGCTGTTTGTTTCTGCTGTTTGGTTGCAAACCTGGAAGGAGTTGAGCAGCTTTAGTGGAAACCAGATTTGGCTCGAGTGCAGTTTCAGACAAAACCCAAATCCTAATTTAGAGCCTTGACTTTATTTAAACAGCATTTTGAGATTGATAAAGCCCTGATAAGGACCCTGCTGCCTTGGGCAAGAGGAATCAAGATTTGGGGTTGAAATGAGCAGTTTCAGCTTTCATGGGTTGCCAGTAGCTCTGTGTGTTACGGAAACGCAGCAGCGCTGACTGTGCCTGAAAAATCTTCAGAAGTTTCATTTATTTCCTGTGATGGCAGCATGAAAGGGAAACCTCTGAGAGAAAATCTTGATATTAGCAATTAATGACTGAGAGACGTGATCAGGCTAGGCTGAAAATGCCTTTGGCACATGCATGAGTGGAGGAGGCCTGGCAGCCTCCAGGCCTGGCTGGTGGTGATGATTTGCTTCCTTTCAAAAGGAAAAAGGAAGTTTTTAGAGGACTTTAGGTCCTGTGACAGGATTTCTGCAAAAGAACTCAAGGACAGGAGTGTTCCTGCTGGAAAATTACCATAAAATCACAGAATCTCAGACTGGTTTGGGTTGGAAGGGACCTTAAAGCCCATCCAGTGCCACCCCCTGCCATGGGACACCTCCCACTATCCCGGTGTGCTCCAAACCCTGTCCAGCCTGGCCTTGGACACTTCCAGGGGTCCAGGGGCAGCCACAGTTTGTAACCATAAGGAGACAATGACAAAGGTGCTCCATGTGCAGAAATTTGTGGTCCTTGAGATGCTCCAGTCCCAATCTGCTGAATATTCTGCACATCTCAGTGGGAATGGTCTGGGACAGGAGGGGAAGCAATGAAGGGAGTTTTATTTAGGTTCTGCAGAAACTCTTGTAAATGGGAGCCTCTAGCCCTGAGTTCTGGAAGTGCTTGTGCTGGCTTAGGCACAGCAAACTACTGGGAGAAAGAGAGGGAGAGCTGGAATTGGTTTCAGTTTGTCTTCTTAAAGCTAAATAACTTCTCAGGGCTGGAATCTGGCTGGGTTTGCAAAATTCCATGGGATCCACTGGCTGTGTGTGCCTCTGGGGCTCTGGGATAAGGTCAGGGCCTGGTTCAGGTAAATCAGGAATAATTTGCAGCTGCTGCTGTGAGGAATCACACAAGGAGCAGGAGGATGGGGATCCTGGAAGTTTCATGGGCTGTACAAAATATTTTGGGTTGGGAGTTGTGAAACAGATTCATTGAAAGATGAAGGAAGAAATCAGGAACATCAAATACAGGAGAAAGCTTTTTCCTGAGTAGTGTTTGCTGGAGGATGGATTTGGAAAATGAGGGGAAGTCCTTGTTCTTATAAGGATTTGTTCTGCTTTTCCTCTGGAAGTGTTGTCATGGACTTGGTGACAGTGGCACCTTTTCAGCTTCTGCAGAGCAGGAGGATTTTGTCATTTGCAAATGATAAAGAAATTACCAAAATGACAGAGTTCCACCTTGCTTTTAAAATAGGGATTTCATGTGCTAAGACCTGCTGGCCAGGGATAATCACACCTCCAAAAGAATAGAAATGTGGTCAATTATTTCCTGGTGGGTCTTGACTTCTGAACTGGAGACAAGACAGAAACCCCTGACTCATTAAGGCCGATGGCAGCTTTTGCTTGAGCCAGCATTTCTGGCCTTGTCTCAGAAAAAACCCTTAGGCTGTGCTTAATTTTAGATTTCAGTTTAGACCTCCTGGATTTCAGGGCCTGCAGCAGTGACGTTCTGTGGGGAGGAAGGGACTTACCTTGGGCTCGTGGCCGCCTCTCACTTCTTCCTCCTGCCCAGGCATCACCATAACCTGTGGGGTAACCTTCAGGCAATAATGAGCTTTATCTCTGCCCATCGATCTTCACTTTTTAAAAAAACCCTATTGTGACAGCAGTTTTGGTCACATTCAGTATGAAGCAGATGGAATTTTCCATCCCTCTGGGTAGGCAGAGGGGAGGAGGGCGGAAGCCGGGCTGCACTCGCCGCACGTCGCTCACGGGCATCCAACTGCTCCTCCAAGGAGCTCCTTCAGTTCCTGGGCTCCTTCTCTTCTCCTCCCATCGTGAGAGTGAAGATCCAGTGCCTGGAAAAGCTTTCCTGAAGTGCCATCAAGGTAAATGCAGACACACTCTGCAGGTTCCTGTCTGCAGCCCCAGAGTGGCTGCTTGGAAATATCCCAGGAATTGCCAGGCTCATCCTTGCCCTCTGTGCTGCTGAGGGGCACAAAGGCTTTGTGTGTTCTTTCCTTTCTCATAAATGATGTCATAGATGATATTTTAAATGAGACAGGTCTGACATGAAGGGGCTGCTCCTGCAATCTGGGCCCTGTGATGTGCTCGAGTGTGATCTCAGTGAGGGGCAGTGTCAGGAGTTCTTGGCCAGGTTGGGTTTGTTGCCATTAATCAGCTCGGGGGAATTCCCGCCTCTCTCAGCACCGTTTGATCTGAATGAAACAGCTCAGACAGCTCAAAGAAACGGCCAGGGGAAAAAGAATCAGTTATTGATGTTCTGTGCTCCCAGGGCAGGGCCCAACAAATGGGTGCTGAAACTGAAGGAACAACTAAAGATGTTTGTAAATGCTCCGTAGTGTCCAGGCTGTTTTTCTGACATAATTGGCTTCCAAGGAGAGTTTTAATTGTTTAAAAATAATAAGCAGAAAAAATATGAAAGTACTGAGATCTGAATTGTTTTGAGTTTTCATAGAATCACAGAATGATGGAATGATTTGGGCTGGAACGGACCTTAAATTCCATCTCATTCCACCCCTGCCATGGTCAGGGACACCTCCCACTGTCCCAGGTCATTCCAAGCCCTGTCCAGCCTGGCCTTGGGCACTGCCAGGGATCCAGGGGCAGCCACAGCTGCTCTGGGCACCCTGTGCCAGGGCCTGCCCACCCTCACAGCCAACAATTCCTGCCCAATATCCCATCCAGCCCTGCCCTCTGGCAGTGGGAAGCCATTCCCTGTGTCCTGTCCCTCCATCCCTCGGAAATATTATCTATCCATCTTTCTTGGAGCTCCTTCAAGTCCTGGAAGGCCACAATTAGTTTACCTTCTCTTCTCCAGGCTGAACATTCCCAGTTCTCTCAGCCTTTCCTCCCAGAGCTGCTCTACCCCTCTGATCATCCTGATACCTCCTCTGGGCTCACTCCAGCAGCTCCATGTCCATCCCATCTTGAGGACTCCAGAGCTGATTTCAGTTTTTGGCTGAAATACTCGAATCTTTGGTTCCACTATTTCTAAACTGTCCCAGAGTCAATACTATCCATCCAAATGATGAAATAGAACCGGGGAAGAAAAAGGATTTCTTGAAAACCCTTTCCCAGAGGAAAAAAAACCCCCAACATTTATGAATATCTTGCATTGAACCAGGGTGGGACAGGTCATATTTCATGTGGCGCAGTAGCAAACGAAGTGGTGCAAACACTGTGAAAACTGCATTATTTTCTGATTCTGTGATTATTCAGCAGCTCTCACTGAGGCATTTGCAGACCAAGAAATGCAAAACTCGGCCACTTGTAAAGGTTCAGCAGCACCTCAGGGCTTTTCAGGGCTTTTGCAGCACATTTCCAGCCTTATGGTCTGTCTCAGACACACAGTCAAACTTAGAGGTCAGGTTGTTCCAACCTGAGCTGCTTTTTTTGAGGCTTCTTACCCCGCACAGAGCAGCCTCAGAGCTGTGGGCTTGGACCACAGGGCCTGGGGAATCAAGGAAGCCGCTGCTTTTATAACCCAGAGTGGGTTCCCAGGCTTTGAACTCTCCTACCTCAAGACCAAAAAGACAAAATTAATTCTACCGAGCTTCCAACAAGCCACCTGTTGTGATTAGGCTGTTGGAGACAGGCCCTATTTTTGCCAGCAAAAATGAAACATTGTTTTATTCACAATTTGCTTTTTGTTCATTTCTTTAAAAAGGTGCTTTTTCATTTCACAAAATTATAATCATTAATTGGGCACTGACGTGCAACCTTAGTAAATGGAATTATTCTTGCACTGCATAACATTTCACATTGAAACAGGTATTTTCAAACTGCTGTGTGTGTGTTTTAGTACTCTAATATTACATTTTTGATCCACTTAATTCACTGTGGAGCAGCGAATTAATAACTTAGAGCTTAAAATTTTAGCACACCAGGAAGTTCATCGTGTCCTTTGGACCTGGAACCTGTGGAGGAAAACGTGATTTTGGGGAGTTCAGCATCCATGGTTGTAATAGTAACAGTAATAATAATAGTAATAGTAATAGTAATAAATAGTAACTGTAATTTGCTCCAGAGAATCCTTCTGGGATCTTGAAATCTGAATTTCCAAGAAAGGAATGCAAAGCTTGAGTGATTTTAGAAAAGCTGAAGGTGAAAATGCCTAATTTTGGAAATTAAAGGCCCTGCAATCCATTGCCAGACCTGCAGCAATAGTTTACACCTGGAACCAACAATCATTTTGTGTTTTCAAAATAGACACGCTCCAAACTGGGGCTTTGGCACACTGGGGTTGTATCAGAGTCAATTTTGGTTTGAGTTTGAGTTTAAAGCTCTCAGGCTGCCACAGGTCACTGGGTTCTTCTGTTTTCTCCTTTTGTGCCTCCTTTCATCACCAGACCACGTTATTTCCCACTGAGACGTAAGAAGTGAGTAATAGCTGTTCCTCAACAGCTCCTGTTAACCACTGTGCAGTGTGAATGTCAAATACTCAGGAATATGAGTAATTAGAGTGGAGCCCTTTCATCTTAAACAGGCTGGGAGGTTTAGAGAGCACCCTGAGATACCACCAAACCACAGGGTAACTTTTTTCTTACTGCTCGACTGAAGAAGCAGCAGCAGCAGGGATCAAGGCTTGTTTGCTGCTTGCAGTGTTTGTACAGCACAGAGTCCTCAGGAGAAGTTTTCAGAGGTTTCTGATGTAAATCAGCACCTGGGCCTCACTTTATCACTGTAAGTTCTCATATCACTGAATAATATCAGAGTTATCTCATTTTATCACAGCAAATTCTGAATAACTCCTGTGGGTTTGATATTGACATGCTGGAGTGGCTTGAGATTAAGAGCTGAATTTTGATTTAGTTTAGGATGAGATGATTTAAAAGACAAAAAATAAGCAGCTCTCAAGCCTTTATATTGGTGTGAAACAAGGGCAACTTGGCTTAAACTGTTTCCTTTAAATTCCAAATTCCAGATTCTGACCCCAGTTTAATACAGGTAAATTCCAGTGGTGTTCCCATGGATTGGTGCTTATATATCTGTGTGATGAAGCCAGTGGGATCAGGAAACTGGGAATGAAAATTTGATCTAAAGATTGTCTGTGGGGCAGTGAATTTCATAATGGAATTGGGTGTTTTATGGAAAACAATTGGAAGTTTCCTTCCCTTTGCTTGTTTAAAATCGACCATTTTCACTTCAGAGGTAAGACCAGAAATCTCCAACACATGGAGGTTCTGCCAAGTCACTCTGTGCCTTTTATATTACATTGACTGTCCTATTTAATTAAAATATATGTAGACTTATGCTTGGATTTTCATTTTTGACGTTTTAGTGATGAATGTTCCTCTTGGCTGTCCTTTTAAATGAGACTTCAAACACAAATTTTTTATTGATTGTTGTAGATATAATTGTTTAAATATAAAGATAAGCAGGTGCAAAGATTTAAGAAAAAATTTGCAGCTTAGAGAAGCCATCGAGAGAGACAGCAAAATTTAGAGTCACGCATTAAAAATGGAGGAAACTGAGAATAATAAAATACAGATGTGATACTACAGGGATTGAATTTTGTATTTTATCCACATCATCCTTTCTAATCCTAAGGTAAGACCATGACTGTGGTTCAGTTGTATATCAGTAACCACTTGCTGCTGAACAAGGCCTGATCTTTGTCCTTTTTTGATGACTACATTATCCTGAGGCAAAGAACTCCAAATTTTAGTTGTGATATGAAGATTCCCTTTGTTTCTTTGAAATCCACTCCGTGATAATCCCAGTTCATTTTCTTTACTCCTGAGAAATAATGAGTTAAAATTTCTGTTCGGAGAAACTGTTCTGGTCGTCCTTTGCAGGATTTATTTTAATTTTACCACAGCCTTGAAACAAAAAGAATAATCTGAGTGTTGAGGGCTTGCCTTGGAGCAAAGGGAGATTCAGCAGCTGATTTCAGGGTGGTTTGATTGTGTATCAGCTCAGGGCTCAGCACTGAATCAGTTCCGCTGAGATATCGAGTTTTTCCTGGAGGGTTTTGCACACTCTGCTGGAAAGTCCAAATCATCAAAATCCCCTCTGATTTGTGGCTCAGGGGGTCAGATAAGGGAAAGGAGGGGAGATAGGGGTGAACAAAATCTCTGAAGCTGAGCCCTACAAGGGCCTTCTTTTAGTGGGAGGAAAAATTTTACCAAAAATGAGGCTCCTTCGAGCCGGGTGGTGGAGAGCAAATGCAAACCCCTGGCTACAGCACGTCCTCACCCTCACAGAGGTGCATATTAAACCAGGGCGCTGCACATTTGGCCCTTCCCAGCTGATCAGAGGCATTGCAGAAGTGATTAGGATGGGTTTTAGTGCTTATCTTAATGTATTTAGCAATCTTTATATAAAAACCATGTCTTGCTTTTGGCCTGCTCAGAAGTAAAACTCAAAGGCTCCTCTCTAGAGAAGCAGAGCTTCTGAGAGATGCTCTGTCTGAACAGAACCAGCAGATTTAGTGCAAAAAAGAGGTGAAAACCAAAGAAACAGCATAATTTTACAAATGTTTTGATGCTTTCTGTTCAGGATGCAGATCACAAAGAGCTCGGCCTACATTCAGGCAAGCCGCTGGTAAATAAATGTCTTTTATACTTCCAGCTGCAGAAACAACAGACACCAAAACACCTTAGAAACTCTTGGTTGCATAACTCACCTGAACAAAGTGCTCTAATGTCACTGTTAATGTTAATGTTTCCCCTGGGCCCTGTGGGATGGGCTCGGTGTCACTTTGTGATCTGCTGCAGGCCGTGCCGGCGAAGAGCCCCAAGACACTCGTGTGGGCACAGGTGTGACTCTGTGGGCTGCAGATAAATATATGTTAAAAATAACAGGTGGAGGTGAGACTCTGTGGCCTAAACCTTGATGCTTTCACACACTGGCCTGGCTCAGGCTTCATTCCCTGACCTTAAAAGGCCAGATCCCAACTCTGATAAGAGCTTCTTCCCCTGCCTCCCACTTCACGCCCGGCCTCTTTCCAGGCCTTCCCCACCTCCAAGGAAGTGGAAATGTTTGATTCCTCTCTTTTCCTCTGGGTTCAACCCACACTATTTCACTTCCATGTGCTTCAGGTGTTGAGTTCTGAAGGAAATTCCTACCTCGGCACCATCACTTGGAGTGTGAGGGGTTGGATCCATGTGGGAAAAGTTCAACAAAATCAGTTTTCAGGAAGGTTTGCTGCTCAGCTTCTGTCTCACAAATGCCTGTTTTGGGTCCCTTTTCCTGCTGTGCTTCCCAGGCTGACTGAACAGGGAATATTGGGAAAAGTAATCCTGAAACTTCCCATAGGATCCCCCTGTGATGGGCACCAGGAGCAAGGGAAGGATGGGGAGAGAACAACCTGCTCTGCACACTGTGGGTGAGGAGTTTACTCAGTGAAAAACCACCTGTAGATTTTTGACTCATTCAACAACAACTCACGTCACCTCCAAACCTGAAACATTCCTGCTAAGTGATTAAGCCCTGAAAAAAATTGCATTTCTGCCTCTTGACACTGTGAGAAACCAGAAATCCACTTGCTGAAATTCTCCTTTTGATGCTTTCAGGTCAGCAGTAATTTTGATCGAAAGCTGGAGGAATTACCCCAAAGTTATTCATGCTAAAGGACATTCTTTGTTTTGGTTTGTAGTTACCCTCAGAACTTTTGTGTACTCTTTGAGATCTCCAGGGCTTAGTGATAAATTAAAATAAATGCATTCCAAATGTATTTAATTACAAAATCCCACTGATTTGTGCAGAGAGTACTTTGATGGGACTTGCCCTATTTAAACTAGAACGAGACTCTGGTCATACTGGGCAAAGTGGGAGAGGAAATAGATGTGGCTTGGTCCGTTTGCAGGTCTAAGTTGTGCAGAGGTCACTGGTGGTGACAACTGGCCAGTACTGAAGGTTTCTAAATCTGCATAAATAAAGATTTTATCTACAAGCAGTAGAACACTGAATCAAAGGCCTTGAACAGCATTTCAGGCTCAGTGCTCACCTTTCTGCTGTACAATATTTGTGTAACTCAGCGTGTGTATGATGGAGCTCATTTAATCCATTCTCATTGTTTGATCCTCAAAATCCTCCAGAGATCTTTCCTGCTTCATTTGTTGGGTGTTTGGGATACCTTAAATAGAAATCTGATTTTCTGAAATACCTTTAAATGGACACTGAATAGGTTTAGATGGGATATGGGGAAGGAATTGTTCCCTGGGAGGGTGGGCAGGCCCTGGCACAGGGTGCCCAGAGCAGCTGGGGCTGCCCCTGGATCCCTGGCAGTGCCCAAGGCCAGGTTGGATGGGGCTTGGAATGACCTGGGACAGTGGAAGGTGTCCCTGCCCATGGCAGGGGGTGGCACAGGATGATCCTTAAGGTCCCTTCCAACCCAAACCATTCAGAGATTCTGGGATTTTATGATATTTTGCTTCCAAAATTTTGTCCTCTCTATGATTCATGAGGAATCCTGGAGGAATAACAGGTGACTCTTGGAAAATCAGACCATTCAAATGTAGTCCTTCACATGAAGCTCAGAAAGTGAAGAACCCTGGAAATTTTTCAACCTCCAGACACAAATTACAGCTGGACAATGTTTAGGAATTATTTCCCACAAAATGAGCTCTTTTGAGTCATGATGATGTGGGATGATGAAGATGAGAGGAAAGCCTGAACATGGTCCATGATTATTTCGGTTTCTGTGTGTCCTTCACTGAGATCTGTGCTCAGCTGATCCCTGCCCAGAGTGAGTTCTGGCGTGATTTGAAATTACATCTTTGTCTTTTGCTTGAGGTTGGTTCTCAGCCACAGAGAGAAGAGTGACTCGTGTTACTCACACAATAAATTGATTCAGCAGGAAGGTTGGAATTACTCATGTGCATTATTTGCCATGTGGATTCTCAGAAAGCTCACATGCCACATTTTCCCTAACTTGTGCAACCCTGACTCTGCAGGAGTTTGATCTCACACTTCACCTCAGTATCTTGGTTTCATTTCTAAATAGCTTTTTGAAAAATTCTGGCTAAAAAGTCGACAGTGGTTGACTTTTGGACGTCAGGGTGTGTTTATTGCCTCTCAATTTGGGCAGTGTTGAGCCTAAAATATTTTTTCTTGGGGGAAAAAAAAATGAAGTGGGGGAATTTTCAGCTGAAAGCATCAGCCAGTCCGTTTCCCCCCAGCAGTGTGAGCAGCCCTGCCAGGATCCTTGGATCCCCATGACTCAGAAAAGCCCTTGTCACTTATAGAACCAGCTGCTGGGATTATTCCATCTCCAAGGGGAACGAACCATGAGCACATTTCAGTGCTGATAAAGTGTCCTGGAACCAGCACACACTGAGAGAACACCTTGATCACTGTTTGTTGGTGTTGATGGATCACAACACTGTCAATCAGGAGATGAAGTGAAGGACCTTTTCCAAGCGCCCTGGGGATTGAAACTTGGCCAGTACCAAAACTTCAGTGCCTCAGTTGCTCATTGAAGTGAAACAATTATGATTTTCTTTACCATTTTAGAGCAATCCTGGAGAGGTGGTGGCTTATCAGGCTCGGTGCTTGCTGGTCCCTCTGGCCCAGCTTCCTGTTGGAAGGGACGTGGTCCTGAGCAGGGAAGAAGTTCTGAGTGAGAACTGTCACAACACCTCAGGGAGATTACTCACAATATCCTGTAGTGACAGGACAAGAGACAATGGCTTCAAACTGACACAGAGTAGGTTTAGGTTGGATATTAGGAAAAAATCCTTCTCTGTGAGGGTGGGCAAGCCCTGGCACAGGGTGCCCAGAGCAGCTGTGGCTGCCCCTGGATCCCTGGCAGTG
>JBBMKD010000103.1:3663571-3681776 GCA_037834095.1 Argya squamiceps
TTCCAGCCCCTGGCATCTTTCTGGGCTGTGTCCTTGTCTCCAGCCCCTGGCATCCTGCTGGGCTGTGCCCATGTCCCCAAATTCCAATTCATCTGCACAATTGTGTTGTGCAGGGCCCAAAGCACCAGGTGGGTGTTACTGTGCAGGCTTTGCCACAGGAGCTGCCCCCCCAAAGCCCCACAGCAATCACTGCTGCTGTGAAACCTCTTCCCAAACGCTCAAAGCAGCCTCCTCCTCCATGGGAAAGGGAAGATAAAGAAGTGCTGGAGGTGTTTGATCACCTGCAGTGGTGGCAGTGCCCAGGCCCCCACAGGAGGTGTGATAGAATGGGCACTCCCAGCTCGTGGGGACGGAGAGCACAAAGCAGAGATGAATTCCCTGCTCCTGCCTCCATCCCCACGGGGTGCTGGGGGTAAATCCACAGGGAAAGGAGCTGCTGCTGCAGCAGCAGAAGGAAAAAGGGGATTTGTGGGGCTGCAGCTGTGCTGTGGCTGCAGCTGTGCCTGCTCAGGGCTGTGGTCACTGCAGCCATGACCAGGGGCACAAAGAGAGCCCTGACCATGATAAGCCTTTACCAGGAAAAGGACCAGCCTGAAAAACAAAGGTGTGATTCCTCAGCTGATACCAGGGGTACAGTAACACCCCGGGGTGTGCCTGGTCTCCTCCCCCACCCCGTGGCTCCCCTTGCAGCTCACAGGAAATAAATTGCAGCTTTTTGCTCCACAGGACACGGGCCGTGGTTTGTGTGACACGGTACCACAGCTCAGCCCTGGGGACAGCCCTGGGCTGTGTGGGGCTGTGTGGGGCTCTGGGGGATCCCAGGAGCTGCTCCTTCCTCCAGAGAGCTCAGACTGGGGTTTTTAAGGAAAGGTGAACTGATTTTCTCTGGAAGTTCAGGGGAAATGAAGTGACTGCTTGGAGTATTTGAGAATGAAACACTCTTTGCTAGTCAGAAATCCCTGGGAAAGTGTCCTGCCAGATGCCTCCAGCATCCCTGACCCCTCCTCCCTGCATCCCTCAGGCCTCCCTACATCCCTCCCACATTCCTGCGGCCTCCCCTCTGCCCCCTGCCCTGTCCCTGTGACACCCCTGTCCCATCCCATGGCCCTGCCACGTTCCCCGCAGTGCCCAGCCCCTGGCAGGGCCTTTCCTGGCTCCTGGGGCAGCTCTGGGAGAGGTGTCCTGCAGCTGTGGTGCTGCCAGGGTGATCCCAGTGATTTATTAAAAAAATATGGATATTGATCTAATATCGATATCCAACTATGACGGACAAAGACTCTCTAACAGTTCAAAGTCAGAAAGTGGATGTTTATTACATTTATTATGTTTATTATGACACCAGGCAGCGTGTGGGGATAGCTCCCAAATACACACCACAATTTACAGATGATCACAGGGGTTTTTTATGTACAGGAATATTGAATACCCAAAACACAAATACATATTCAGAACTCTGGTACATCCCATTCTCCTCTCCGTATGGTAATTAGTTAAAAAGCCATTAAGCATGAGTAGTTTGTTCTTTGAAATGGGTCGGTGGTCCTTTTTATGGGGTGGGGTCTCAAAATTATGAAGTAAGATGGGTCTTCCTCGCTTTGACTTTTTAACCTTTTAGTGCTACGTGACAACTGAATCCTGTTTTTCCAGGACTGATTTATGATGGTATTGTATTCTTGGAGTCTATTGATTAGTCAGGATACATAAACAGGCCTCATGATTTATCAGTTCCTTAAATCTGGCTCCTGTTAATAGAGGGAAATTTATCTACCTTACCTCAGCAATATCTAGTTTAACTAAAGTTTTTAATTCTTAAAAATTAATGTCTCACCAGAGCATGTGTGGTCCTGGGGCCATCTGAGCAGGGCAGGGACTGGGGGGAGTCCCTGCTCCAGGCTGGGTCTGAGCCCGGGACTGGGGAGCCCCATCCCTGCAGGGCTGGACAACTCCCTGGGGCAGGGAACACATCCCCTGGGGTTAGAACTCCCCATGGAATCCAGTGGAATTGTCCCCAAGGGCGCTGTGACATCACCCGGGTCAGGGTGGGGCCAGTGGAAGCCCTGCCCTGGCAACCCCGGTGTTGGGGGTCCCTGAGGGCACCTCTGCCCTGCCCCAAAGGGGACCCAGCTGGGGCTGGCAGGGGCTCCGTGTCCCCAGGGCCGGCAGTGGTGGCCCCGCTGCTCAGCCCAGCCCCTGGCAGGGCCAGCTGGGGCAGAGGCAGCAGCAGGATGTCCCCAGCCCCAGGATGGCCTTGGCAGGGCCACCTTTGGGGCTCCGGGTGGCCACAGGATGGGGCTGCAGGACTGGAGTGTCAGCGAGTGCCACGGTGAGAGGGACAGGGACAGGGACAGGGACACAGGGACAGGGACAGGGGGACAGGGACAGGGACAGGGACGGGGACACAGGGACATGGGGACAGGAACAGGTGTGGGGACAGGGACAGGGGTGGGGACAGGGACAGGGACACAGGGACATGGGGACAGGGACAGGGGTGGGGACAGGGACAGGGGTGGGGACAGGGACAGGGACACAGGGACACAGGGACACAGGGACACAGGGACACAGGGACAGGGACGGGGACAGGGATGGGGACAGGGGACAGGGGATATGGACACAGGGACAGGGACAGGGACAGGGATGGGGACAGGGGACAGGGACACAGGGACAGGGACACAGGGGCAGGGACAGGGACACAGGGATGGGGACAGGGACAGGGACACAGGGACAGGGACAGGGACAAGGGAGGCACCTCCAGCCCCAGATTTCCCAGCTCTGTGCAGGTTTAGCACCCCCAGGATGCTCCATGGGATCCTCTGCTTTGGGCAGAAATGTGGTGGGAAAACCACAAATGGTGCTCAAGGGTCCTGAGGGGTTTTGTGGTCTCATTTGGGGATTTTTTTGGTGGTGTTTCTTGCAATGCTGGGGCTCAGTGATGCCACCTCCAGCAGAGGTGACACCCATGGGGACACAGTGCCACAGCTCAGGCACGGTGGTTGGAGGATGCTGGTGGTGCTCAGAGGATGTTGAGGATGTTGAGTGTGGCTGCCCCGGGGATATGCTGAGGTGGGACCTGTCAGACCACATCCCCGCAGCTTAGAAGTCAGCTGGGAGATGGGGATTCACCTCCTGTAAACGCTCTGGGGGTTGTTTATATTTATTAGAATTAATTATTTGTTGTTATTGAATTTCTGAATCTCAATCCTGCCCCTCGCAGGTGCTGCTGTTCAGCCTTTGCTGCCAAAGCCGAAGGAGCTGAGCTGGATTTGGAGTGCAGATGTTGATGCTCTGCCCTCCCCGGGGCTGTGAAATCAGGCAGTGTAAGATTGAATTTATTTAGATTTTGAATACTTTTGGTTCTTGCAATGCTGGGGCTCAGCAGTGCCACCTACAGCAGAGGGGACACCCATGGGCACACGGTGCCACAGCTCAGGGCAGGGACAGCCCTGTGGCTCTGGGGCATCCCAGGGGCTGCTCCTTCCTGCAGGCAGCCCCGAGCTGGGGCTGGGTTTCCAGGGAGGGATGAAATGGTTTTTCTGGAAAGTTCCAGAGGTGTTGCAGTGACCACTTGGGGTCCATTTGAGCCTCAAGTTCTTTGCTGGTCAGAGAGTTGGGAGAAATTGTCCTGCAGGATCATTCCAGCATCCCTGGCCCCTCCTGCATCCCTTCTGCATCCCTGCAGCCTCCCCTGTGCCCGTGTCCAGTCCCTGTGACACCCCTAACCTCTCCCTGTGACACCCCTGCCCTGTGACACCCCTGCCCTGTCCCTGTCACACCCCCGCCCTGTCCCTGTCACACCCCTGCCCCATCCATGCCCTGCCACGTTCCCTGCAGTGCCCAGCCCCTGGCAGAGCCTTTCCTGGCTCCGGGAATGGAATGTGGGATGTTCCCGAGGGCGCTGTGACATCACCGCGGGCTGGGTGGGGTCAGTGGAGCCCCTTGCTGTGACATCCTGCTGGACGCTGCCCCGAGGCTGCACCGGCCACCAGCTGCCACCAAGTGTCCCTGCCCTGAGCCACGGGTGTCACCTTGCTGGGGGACTGGCATGGCTGAGCTGCCCTGGCTGAGCACAGGTAGGTGTCCCCTGGGCTGTTGGGCATCGTGGGGACACCAAACCCTGCAAGGGACACCAAACCCTGCAGGGGACACCAAACCCTGCAGGGGACACCAAACCATGGAGGTGACACCAAACCCTGCAGGGGACACGAAACCCTGCAGGGGACACCAAGCCATGGAGGTGGCACTAAACCCTGCAGGGGACACCAAACCCTGCAGGGGACACGAAACCCTACAGGGGACACCAAGCCATGGAGGTGGCACCAAAACCTACAGGGGACACAAAACCCTGCAGGTGGCACCAGCCATAGAGATGACACCAAACCCTGCAGGTGGCACCAACCCCCACAGGTAGCACCAAACCCTACAGGGGACACCAAGCCCTGCAGGGGACACCAAGCCATGGAGGTGACACCAGCCATGGAGGTGGCACCAAACCCTGCAGGTGGCACCAAACCCTATATGGGACACCAAACTCTGCAGGGGACACCAAACCCTGCAGGGGACACCAAACCATGGAGGTGACACCAAGCCATACAAGTAAATTCAGCAATTGGCACTAACAAAATGATGCATTTGCTGCCAAAACAACCAGTTCCCAAAGTAAATTCCTGGCTGGGGATGGTGGAGATCTCCTGGCTGCCCCAGGATGAGGTTTCCAGTGAAAAAATGTGGATGAGATGCAATTAGATTAATTAACTAATTAGGGGAAGGACTGAGGGGGGTGAGCAGGAGGGAGGAGCTCTTGCCTATGGAGCTGTAAATCCCAGCTGGGGCTGGGTGGTCTGGAGCCTGCTCTGGACAAGCAGCTCAGCTTGCCCCTGTTCTCTCCATGAAAGGTGGGGCAGGATAGAGTTCTGGCCCTGGGAAGTGGTGCTGGGTTGTTGCTGAGAGCAGGAGGTGGCAGAGGTGTCTGAAGATGGGCCTTGCTGCAACAAAGAGATTTCTGACAGCTGCTTCCAAAACAGGCAGAGCATTTTTTCATCTCTGAGAGCCAAATGGAATAGGAATTGCTGGGGAGGAGGATGAGGAGCAGCTGAATCTTCTCAGTGCAGCTCAGGATGGTTTCCAGTGCTCGAGAGACACTGATTCAGTGGCTGTGACCTGCAAGTCCCAGGCAGTGGCTGGGCAGGGTGGGATCGGTGCTGCCAGCAGCCAGTCCACCCTCTGGTGGCAGCAGGGACTCACCTGGGTGCCCTGGGGGACAAACACAAGGACAGGAACGCTGAGGAGCCGCCCTGGTGCAGCTGCAGGGGAAGGCAGAGGGAGGCAAAGGTTGTGCAGGGGGTTAAGGGAGGGGCTGCAGGAGGAGCTGGGAGCTCAAATTTAAGGCGTTGGGGTCACTCAGCTTTTCCTGGTCCGATTGTGAGCTGGGAATTCCTCCCCACTGCCCCGTCCCTGTCACAGGGTGGCAGCCGCGCTCAGGACGGGGACAGCTCAGGGTGACAGGGACACCGCGGAGGTGTTTTGCAAGAGCTTTGAGAGCTTTTAATCAACGTTTGCTGACATAATTGGTGCCTCAAGGCCTTTGTTTGAGCGAGCAAACAGATCCTAATCCTCTGCAGGAAACTCTGAGCTGGGGCCGAACTGGTCGGACCTGCCCCGGAGGAGTTTGGCTTTGAAAGCAAAACCCGCTTTGGTTGCGCGGAGACATCGCCCGCAGTGAAAGGATTAATGACTAATCGTGGGTTCGTTAATTCTGACTGAATGCTTTCACTTTCAGGGTGTTCCTTTCACGGTAGGATCAAATAATTGCAGAGAAACGGCCCCGAGTCTTGTGCTTGGCAGGAAATTGGGGCATGAAATGGGAGTTTTGGGGCAATTGTGGCCGGGTGAGAGGGGCAGGAAAAGGTGCTGAACTCTAAAAACAGATGTTGTGCTGTAGGATGGGAGCTGAGGAGCAAAACCTCCGGGATTTCTGCAGAGTTTCTGATTTGGGATGATAAAAATGCTGATACAGAGGAAACACAACTTCATAGCAGTAAAATATGGCATTTATTGAACTGAAATCAGCAGCAATCTCAAAAAACACAGCCTGGCTGTGTCACACTCAGATTTAACAACATCTCTTTACATCATAATTATAAATAGATGAAATATTTGAATTAATTTAAGATATTTACATTTTTAAAGCTCAGTGGTTTAAAAAGCTAAAAATCTAGGTGGGATTTCTAAGTCTACAACAGTCAGTCCCCAAAAATCTCTAAATTAGTATAATTTTAAGCCGTTTTCAGAAAACTGACTTTAACACTGAAGGGCTTTGCAAACTGCAGCTCCTGGTAGTTTTTATTTTCCTTTGGTTGTGTAATATTTATATAAAATTTATATCCATATAAAACACTGCAGTGCTTAAAAAAATATTTTCCTCAGCACCTGCACTGTTGGCAGTTTCCTGGAGTATGAAAAGAATCATGGCAATAGTGCAAAGATTTGTCTCAAGGCGAGAGAAAACGCTGAAATAATTTATAAAAGAAATGTTTTCTAGTTTTTGTAGCTATTTTTCCTTCATCAGTGGACAAACAGGTCTGGGAAAACCAAGCTGAGGTGTCAGTGAACCTTCCCTGTGCTCAGGTGGGGGAAGTACAGCCCATACAGGCCCTGCTGCACCTGGTACAGGTGGGATTTTCTCCTCAAGCAGGAGATGACCTGGTGGGGAAAGAACAAAAATTAATGTCAAAAAGACCAAAATTAACAGCAAAAAGTTGAACCTGTGCTCTGGCCACTATTAGGTGTCCCCAAATCACGTTGTCAGGTGGGAAGGGAGGAATTTTGGGAATAAAAATCCCAAAATGCCTGAAGTTTTTTTTAAAGAGGCAGCTCTGCAGCAGAGGGGGTTTCCTCTCCTAAATCCTGCTGGCTGTAAATTTTGTCTCCTGAACCTCCTGCTCTCTGCAGATTTAACTCTTCCCCTCAGCTGGTGCAAAGCAATGTTTTCAAGCAGTGCTGTTAAGGTGTTGCTCCCCATCAAAACAGCACCAGAGGTGGGCAGAGGATCTCTCTGCCTTTTCCAAGGATTTACAGCAGGGCCATGCCAGGCTGCAGCAGTCTGTGGGTTAACAGCCCTGAATACAAAATTCTCCATGTGGTTCCCACAGGATGTTAAAAATGTTGGTTTTGGCACTCCACACACCTGGAACCTGCTCATCCTGCAGGTATTTGGACAGGGAAGAGGTTTAGGAAATGCTGCAGAGGATTCCCTCTTTCCTCCTCTGGATTCCCTAATTCCTGCTCCTCATCTTGGTGTTGGCCTCACCTTTGGGTTTGTGTTTTTCCCTCTGCAAAAACCCAATGCCAGCCACGATCCTGCTGCTTTTCTAGAAGCAAAATTCTGCTTGCTTTTCTAAAAATCTGCTCAGCTGACTCAAAATTCCCTTCCCAATCCCCAGTGCTGGGAAGAGCTGGCAGGGACTGAAGGATTTGGGGTGTTTTTTGCTGTTTCCAGGCACTGCTCCCAGTGGGATCCTTGGGAATGTGTCTGAATGTCCCTCCTGTGGCTCTGCGGGAGTCAAGGGACAGGTGGGACAGTGGAGGGGACACTCACCAGGAAGCACAACAGGAGGAGGAGGATGAAGCCCAGCAGGGTGAAAAGGCAGATGAGGATGATGGCCCAGAACTGAAGCCCTGAAAAGGGGGGAAAAAAAAAAAAAAGGCACATGAGGTTTAGAGACTCTTCCATGTGGGGTTATGAGAGGGAGATCTCACCCTGGCAAAGTTCAGAAATGCTAAACGCTCTGTGGGTCAGGGAAAATTACAGAAATTTGGGAAAATGGAGTGAGGGTTCAGGGGTCCACAACCTTAAATGCCACTGCAGGGAGCAGCAGAGCCCCCAGCTGATTCCGGGGATGTTCAGAGGGACAATTTCTGGGATGTTCAGAGTGACAAAGTTCTGCCTTAACTGCTTCTGGACTCTTGGGGACAGGAGACAGGGCTCAGGGTGTCAGCAAAAGCTGTAGTTGTTTTACCAGAGTGTTTGTGGTGAATTGGAAAGTAACAATTCAGGGTATTTTTTTCTCTCTCTTGTTTGCTGTTAGTTCTGGGGTTGTAGCTAAGCTAAACTATATCTGGTCTTTTTTTAGAAATACTGTAATAATCAAAATTTATTGGTGCCAGAGTTTTCAAATAGTTCCCAAACTGTGCTGCTTTTGCCTGTCCTTCAATTTCATTCCCCTCAGGCTGGTGGCACCTGCTGTTTGCTGCCAAGAGCCCTGGATTTTTGGTCTTTTTCATGGGTTTAGTCCCATTCTAAGATATCTGATGCTGATTTATTACAGCTCAAGCATTTTTCAGGGTTCAATTATTTATTAGAGCTCAAGTATTCAGTGGCTGTTGGGTCAATCCTTGCCAAAAAAGCACCTACCAGATCTTGTGGACTCTGGTTCATCTGTCTTGAGTGGAGTGTAACCTGGAAATGAGGAGTGGGACAGATGAGGAATAGAACTCTGGAGCTGATTTAAACAAAATTAGGAAGAATTCCCCAAAATGTCCCTCCAGGAGCTCTCACCTTCCACCACCAGACTCTGCTCCTCCAGCTCATAGCTGGGGCCCAGCCTGGTGAAGCCCTGGGTCAGGAGTTTCAGCTCCTCAAACACCTCCTGCTCTTGTAAAGACCCTGAGAGGGGATCCAGGGTGAACTTGCAGGTTGAGGCAACCTCTGTGTGTCCTTTGCCGTGGACAGGCCTGGAGGGTGACAGGCAGAGAGGAGAGAAAATGAAACAGAGATGAGCAGAGCAGGGAGAGGGATCTGGAGTCTCAGGTTTACAACTGTCCCAGCAATGTTTTATTGGGATGGGACCACTTTTAGCAGCTTGTTCTGGGTGAGACAGGAACTCCTGCAGTCTTGTGAAATCCATCATTGATTTAATCCCCAGCAAGGCATTTTTAAGAGGTAAATCAGCTCTGTTTCTAAGAGGAAGATCAACTCTTTCTAAGAGTTAAATCAGCTTTATTTCTACAAGTTAAATCTACTCTGCTGCTTTGTTCCTCCAAAGAGTGGTTGGAGGACCCTCACACAGGCAGATTTTGTCCTCAGGCTGGTCAGTTGGTTTTCCTGCTGTGTGTCAGTGGAATTTGAGCTTATTTGAACACATTAAATGAGAGAATGAACGTGTTTGCTTTACCCTGGGATTGTTCATGCATGGAAACAGCTCCGCAAGCACCAAAACAAAACCAGCTCTGTTTGGGCAGAAACCTTTTGTGGTGAAGGCAAAACTGACTGAGGGAGAATAAAGTGACTCCCGTGTGTCACTGAGGGCACAGAGGTTGGCAGGGAGGGCTGGACACCCTAAATGTCCTCCTGAACTGCTCTTTTGGGACTGGAAAAAAGCACCTGGACTTACCCAAAGTTCTCCACAGTGCAGCCAACAAACTGATCCTTCAGGTGGCTCTTCCTGAACACCTCGAGCTGATGGGGAGAAACAAAACAGTTGAGGAAAGCTGAGTTAATGTAACACATCCTTTGGACAGGGAGCTCAAGCTGTTGCTGTTCATTTCACCTCTTTCTCAATCTTCTCTTTGTTCTCTTGGTACATCTGGGAGCTGGAATCCTGCAGTTCTGGCGAGTAGGGAAGGTTGGAGATTCGGAAATTTAATCCAAAGTTTTCCTTGCCAGACTCCAGGGGTGTCTTGTGAGTTGCTGCCTCAACTGAGAGTTCCAAGTCTGGAAATGGAGAGGAAAATTAAATTTTAGCAGAGAGAAAATGAGGCTTTCCTGCTAAGCAGCTCTGAGCTGCAGCCTTTTAGCTTGAGGTCTTAGATTGGCAGGACTTGAGTTGCACTGGGGTCTGCAGGAAACTCCAAATGTACCAGGCCATTCTTTTCTTTGGGATGCTGCACATTGGGAAAAAAAGCTGAAAGTCCGTTTAGCTCTAGATGGTTGAAGTTGTGATGAGCAGTTCACACTTCATTTTTCTGATTTTTTTTAATACTGAAAACACCTTAATTTTGAGTAACAATTTAATTTTGAATAACACCTTAAAATTAAAAAACATCTTAATGTTGAATAGCCCCTTAAGCCATCAATGACAAGAGGACAATGTGTGAATGGCCTAACTCAGAGTCCAGTTATTCAACTTAATTATAATAATAACAAATAATTAATTTTAAATAATTTAGAATTTTAAAAATTAAAATTTAAAATTATTTTTAAATTTTATTTGAAAATAATTATTTTAATTAAAATAATAAAATATTTAACAATAGTAATAATAAAATAAAGCAGCAGAATAAAATAAAGAGCAGAATTTGGGCAATCCTGGGTGTGCTTTGGCAAAGTGAGTTATCCATGTGGGCACAGGGAAGGGATTGGGTGCACGTACTGTCCACTGAGAATTCCTGCAGTCTGTAGCTGCTCCCCAGCCACAGCCCCGTGGTGTTGGAGGTCCTGTCCTGGAAAGTCCTTTCAACCACAGCCCTGTTGATGCTGGGGTCGGGCTGGAAGAAGCACTGGCAGTCGACCACTATGGATCCAGGCCTGTGGGCACAGGGACAGAGGTTTGGAGATAAATAGGATGGGCAGGAAGCTCCGTGTGGGAAGGAGTTTCCTGAAGGGTTCCTGCTGCTCTGAAGGTTGAGTGGTTTAAATGCGTGGTGGAATGATGTTGTGGAATGGGCTGGTTGGGGCTTTGGACAAGGACAGGAATTAAAATTTTACCTTTTCTCTGGACAAATTTAGCTTGTGTTGCATGAAGGCAAGGAAAGAGCAGCACTTTTAGGTTTTTTAAAGCTTTGGCCCTGCGGGAGGGTCCCTTGTCCAAGCCTCATTCCATCCTGAGCAAGACACCACAGCTCACTTTTGAAATCTAGTGGAGTTCAGGTGGGGAGAGGAGTGTAGAGGTCACAGGATCACCAATTCCCAGTAAAAAGATGGAATCTTTAATTCTTGGGATGCTCAGAGACCTGAGGGTGCCTTACAGAAACCCTGACTGAGAAACCCTAGTCCAAAATAAAATTCAATCTGACAAATTCTGGGAAGCCTGGAAATATCTCCTTAGGGCATCAGTTTCCAACAGGAGAAGGGAAGGGAGGAATTCCACATGGGCCAGTGGTGCTCAGCCATGGGGGAGCAGTGCCAGGGTGTAGCAATCTTTAAACAAAATCAGATTTTATCCCAGACCTCAGCCCAGTGATTCTGCAGGTCAGGAACTGGTCCCGCAGGTCGCTCTGACGGTACAGGTGATTCATCTGAAATTAAAATGTCACATTAAATATTAATGAGTTTGGGCACTGTGGAGGAGGGTTTAGGCTAGCAGGAGGGACTTGAGCTCTGGAGAAACAGCAGGGTGATTTTTTGCTGGTTGGATTTCATGGAGGTTGGGTTTTAGTTTGGAATTGGCACCTTCTGGTGGTTGTGTCTGACTTCCAGCCTGGCAAACATTCCTGCCTTATCCAAGCAGGATGCCAGTGGGGGAGAGCAGTGTCCTGACATCCCAACCTCACAGACCACAGCTCAAAGAGAGCAAAACCCACCCAATCAGGGCCTTATCAGGTTGATAAATTGGATTGGTGCTGAAGAGAAAATGTTGGATTCTAGGAATGGATCATGGATGTACTGACCAGGGATTTGCCAGCAGGGATTGGCTGTGGATGCACTTCTGGAGGTGGGAATGAAATGCTGAGGGTGTGTTCATTTAACAGATCAGCTCTAGCATTTTGCAGTCCATGTTTTTGGCTGGAGAGAGTTTCATAAGACCACAAGGAATCATAAAATGGTTTGGGTTGGAAAGGACCTTAAAGATCCTCCAATCCCAGTCCTGTGCCATGGGCAGAGATGACACCCACCAGGTACAACTTAAAACCAAAACTGAATCAAAAGTCAATCTTATCTTTCAGATTCTAGAATTTTTTCTTCCCAAATGTTGATTTTTAAATTTTTTTTCGATTCAGACATAAATCTTTGGTAGTTGCCTCAAAAACTGTCTAGCCAGACATATTCTTAAATACCTCCTTACCTTGTTGGTGATGCTTTCTACTGCTGCTTTGTATTCTGGAGACTGGGAGTCAGGGTTGGTGAGGTTTTCATTGACTATTCTAAAGCTCAGTCTGTAGCCCTGTGTGTCTGCCATCAAGAGAGGCTTTTTGGTGGCAGCTGTGTCCGTGAGGGAGAAACCTGAATAAAAAGGGTAGAGTGAATTTATTTTTACATCTGTTCATATCATAAAAGCAATATAGATACATCCCTGCTGAGATCATCCACTGTGACAGTGAAATTCGCCAGGAATTTGTCTGATTTAAGGAATGGAAATGCTGCCAGCATGGTAATGTCCTGTAGGATTGATTTTGTCATTGTGTCAAACTTAAAGAAAACCAGCAAACTAAAGGGTCCATCAATCTGAGGCCCCAGAGATGAGGAATCATCTCCAGGAGATCCCAAAGTCCTCCTTGTCCCCATGGATGCTTACCATCAACGTGCAGGCTGCTGCTGTCCAGGCTGTAGTGGCCCAGTTTGGTGACATTGTTTGTCATGGTGCTCAGCTCCTGGTAAAGGTTTTCTCTGTCAAACCTGGCCAGGCTGGCACTGTCCTTGTAGCTGCAGACAGCATCCACCTTTGTGTCATCCCTGTGCCTTCCAGACCTGGGGAGAAATGTCAGACACTTTCTTTGGGACACTGCTCTGCTGGCACAACTTCCTGTGGGGATTTTAGGACAGACACCAAACCCTCAGTGCCAATGGGCTCCTGCACCTTTCCTCAGGCTCTCCAGAATTGGGGTGATGGCATTTAGATACCAAAAGGATTTTACCAGCTAAAAAAATTTCTTGGCAGGACAGGGAGGTGTCCCTGGCTGCTGTTTCTGGCCTCAGAACAGCCATGAATTGAAGGTGTGTGAGAGTGGGTAAAGAAATGGTTCATTGCAATTTCAGGAGTATTTTAGGTGTTTTTTATTTAGGTATTTTAGTATTTCAGACACTTTTAGTGTTCTGTCAGGTATTTTTAGTGTCTGCAGGGAGGGCTCAGAGCAGGGATCAGGCTCTGCTCTTGGGTGCTGAGGAATAGGACAAGAGGAACAAGGCAGGAGCTGATGCCCAGGAAGTTCATGAGCATGAGGAAGAACTTCTTCCTAGTGCAGTGACCAGGCACTGGAACAGATTGTCCAGAAAATTTGTGGAATCTCCTCCCTGGAGATATTCCAGAGCCATCTGGACACAATCCATGTGTTCCCTAGGATGACCTTGCTGGAGCAGGGGGGTGGGACCAGGTGACCCACTGAGATCCCTTCAAACCTGACCCACCCTGTGATTCTGGAATTCCAATTCTTACCTAAACCTCATGGCTTTACATCCCACGTAGGCAGAGCTGATGCTGCTCCTCTTGAAAAGAGGGTCAAGCTGTCAAAAAAAAGAGGACAACTGAGAGCTGGGAATCACATCCTGAGTTTAAAGCAGGTGGATTGAGGTCCCCACCAAGACCCAACAGGGGCACAAGCAGAGCCAGACTCACGTAGTGGTTCATAACTTTCACTGTGGAAAGGAACCTGCGGGAATTTGGGGTGTCCAGGTCTGCAGTGTAACGGAGGTTGGTCAAGGTGAAGTTCAGGGTGAAATTCCTGGATGTTGGTTCTGGTGCAGCTGTGGTGCTCCAGGCTGCAATCAAAAGGGAGAAGGATTAGGAATCTCCTACCAAAAAAAAAAAAGCTGTTTTCACTTTCAAAACATTCCTAATCCCAGCACACCTCAAGGCTACTCTGAATAATCTCTTCCCCTCTGATTTTCTCAGGGCATTGCTCCCTTTGAGAGCTTCCCCTGAAAGGAACATGGCAAAATGAATTTGGCAAAATACTTACGGGCTCTCTCAAGGGGTTCGTTGTAACCTGGAAAGGAAATGCAAGAGAAAGAGTTATGTAAGAGAGCATCCACTTTGGAGAATGGAAGTGGAGAGGGGGTGATTAAAAGGATGACTTGGGAGTGAATCATCAGAACCAGGCCCCAAGGGTGTGAATGTGTTAAACAAACAAAGCTTAAGCAGAGCTACAATGAGACAATGTGTGTGCCAATGTTTAATTAAACACTGTGGAAAGGAATCAGGTGAAGTGTTCACAGGCAGGTGAATGATTGAGGTCAAGACTAAAATTAAGTTCACTCTTCAATGTATAATAGAAATTAAAATCTTAAAAAACATCAGCGTGGAAAGATTTTAAATCTTACACTTGATCTTATGCAGAAAAATTTTGCAGAAAACTTCAGACCTTCTCCTTAAGGTGACTTTTTAACATTGAGGTGATCCCTGAGAGCTAAGGTGGTCCCAAACTGCTCCAGTGCCTGGAGGAGTGGGAAAATCAAACGCTCACCATTGACATAGAGGCTCTTGTTGTCCAGGCTGTAGATTCCCAACTTGGTGATGCCATTTGTCATTCTCTTCAACTCTTGGTAAATCTCGGCTGGGTTAAACTTGGGCACCTGGGAGCCCTTTCCATAGCTGCAGATGGTGTCCACTCCTGTGCTATCCCTGTTCTTCCCAGGCCTGAGGAATTTAATATCATGGAGCTTCTGTTAGTTATTAAAAATATTTTGGGGGTGGAGTTTTTTGTTTGTTTTATTGTGATTAAAAACCCCTCCAAATAAATGTGCCCACAGTCCTCAGACCAGCTGCAGAAATCACTGAGATATGGCCTTACAAAGGAAAAGGCTGTGTAAGATAAAGACCATACAAAATGAAGCTTTGTTATAATGAAAGCAACTACTTGAAAAAGGAGAACTATTATTAAAGTGTCAGTCAAATGTAAGGAAATCCATTTGCTGCAGTTCCAAGTGGATCTCTGTGGTTAGTGCTCACCTGAATCCCGTCACTTTGCAGCCAGTGAAATGGGGGCCAATGCTGCTCTTCTGAAGCAGGGAGTCAGTCTGGCAAGGAAAAGTCTTTGTGAATAAGGGAGCCCCAAAATCCTGAGTGATTTCAGTGAAAAACAACAGAATTTTGGCTTACATAATGTTTCATTATTTTCTCAGAGGACCGGAATTTACGGGAGTTTGGTGTCTGCATGTCTGTGGTGAACATGAGGTTGGTTATGGTGAAGTTCAGGGTGAAGTGCTCTGTGGCTGCTCCTGGGCTTTGAGCGGTGGTTGATTTTACTGCTGCAACAGAGAACAAAAATGACAGTGATGAAGTAAGAACAGGATCTTCATAAGACATTGCTGTTGTTGGGTTTCTTAGAGAAAAAAAACCATGTGAACGGAGTCCCACCCTTCAGACATTTTGCAATGTTCCACACATTGCCAAATCAGCAGGTAAGAAAATCAATTTATGCCTCTAAGTAGCCTTAACCTGTATTTGGCTTTAGATATACTTACAGGATGGACTGTGAAGTTCATTGTAACCTGAAAGACAAATGGAAAATTATTAGGAAAATAATCCAAGAAAGTCTCAGCAGGACTAAATACAGGGGATTTTATTGCAAGATTGTGGTTACTGAATTCAAGACTTTTAACTTGGTGACTGATAGGGTTTTGCCCTCTAAT
Organism: Argya squamiceps; assembly: GCA_037834095.1. Classification (NCBI taxonomy): domain Eukaryota; kingdom Metazoa; phylum Chordata; class Aves; order Passeriformes; family Leiothrichidae; genus Argya; species Argya squamiceps. Next base: position 3,679,071 of record JBBMKD010000103.1, read on the forward strand.
TTTTGTTCTCTGTTTTGAGAAGTGAATTAAATCTTCTTCATTCAAATTTCAAATTAATCTGTGTCAACACCGAAGGTTGGACTTGATCTCAGAGGTCTTCTCCAGTCATAATGGTTCCATGATTCCAACACAGAATCCCAGAATGGTTTGAGACTGACAGGACCTTAAAGACCATCCAGTTCCACCCCTCTGCCCTGGACAGGGACAGCTTTAACCAGACCAGGATGCTCAGAGCACCCTCCCACATGGCCTTAAACACCTCCAGGGGCAGGGAATCCACAATTTCATTAAGAAAAATGCCTTGAGAAGGTCTCAGTACCATTGACATAGAGGCTCTGGCTGTTGAGGCTGTAGTGTCCCAGCTTGGTGATGCCATTGGTCATTTTGCTCAGCTCATGGTAAATGGTTGTTCTGTTGAATTTGGGATCTGAAGGCCCATCCCTACAGCTGCATACAGCATCTACTCCTGTGTCATCCCTGTTCTTCGTGGACCTAGGAAATGAAGTATTGAAGATTTAATCATTATTGAGAAATCTATCTTGAATTCCAGTATACAGTCAAAGAGAGGCATCAGAAAAACCCCTCAGACATTGCTACCACATAAGAAAATACCCAGAGATGAGTTAAATGTTGAGAAATGGGAATTTTAAGAAGCAGTGAATGGGGACTTCTCCCAGACATGGCTCTTACCTGAATGCCATTACTTTGCAGCCAATGTAAGCTGGGCCAATGCTGCTCCTTTGGAGTAAAGGATCAACCTGGAAATGGAATAACAACATGGAAGTAAGCAAAATGTCCACATGAAGGTAAGAGATGAGAGGCACTGAGAGAACTGTGCCCCAGCAGGGCATTGTTTGAGAGACTTACATAGTGGTACATGACTTTTTCTGTTGACTTGAATCTCCTGGAACTGGGGTTCTGCAGATCTGCAGTGAACCGGAGGTTGGTTATTGTGAAATTCAGAGTGAAGTTCTTTACTGCTGGTGCCAGAGGTCGGGTGCTTTGATCAGCAGCTGTATTGGGAAAGGAAGGTTACTGCTTGAAAATGACACTTATGTTCAACATCCCAAGAGGAAACACTCTAGGTATAAAATTCCCAGATATTCTAGGTGTTTCAAGGCTATATAAGCTGTGGTTCCCTAAGAGGCTCACAAATTATCTTAACACTGTTTTATAGACCAGCAGTGCTCTTGCTTGATTAATCAAACTTGCTGTTTTGGCTGTTGCTAATTAGTAATAATCTTCCCACCCCTCAATTTCTCTTTAACAGTACTTACATATTTCAGGCTGCACTTCATGATGACCTGTGGGGAGAAGAAAAGGGACAGGATTTGAGGAAGTGCCCGACAGTTGGAAAGCTTTGGCACACACTAGAATACAGAAAATGTCTGAGAGCTCTTGTGTACACATTTCCTAGGAAAGATTGATTTGGTGACTGTCCAGGCATAAATGAACATTACCTTGTTGGCAAGGTGCTGCTTTTCTTAGCAGTGCACAGAATTCTCCCTTTCCTTGGAATGTTTAAAGGGAATTTACAGATTCCCTAAATTCAGTTTAGAGTCACAGAATGGGTTGGGGTGGAAGGGAACTTAAAGATCATCAAGTTCCAACCACAGAGCCATGGCCAAGGCAACATTTAACTTCTACATGGAAAACTTGTGCATGATTTTGTCAAGTGGTGATAAGTTCTAGTGCTGTTCCTTGACCTTGAGAGGTCAATCCCTATATTTTCAGAGATGTTCGTAAATGGAATATTTTAAATTAGTGTAAGATATAAAAAAAAGTATACTTCAAAAAGGTTGATTTTAATATATTAAAAAAATACAGAGCAGGAAGTAAAATTGTATGTAGAGTGTATGAGAAGGCATTGTAAAAAACAGCAAAAAAATGAGAGATACAATAGAGTGAAAGAACAAAAAATACTAAAAACAAAGGAATGATTTAAAGTATGAATATAACGATATGAAACCATTTAAATATAGAAAATTAAGTATATGAAAACTAAACAAATCAATAAAATTGTCACCATTGACATAGAGGCTGTCCTTGTGCAGGCTGTAGGGGCCCAGCTGGGTGATGCCTCTGGTCTTGTTGCTGACTTGGTGGTACAGCCCCACCCTGTCCAAAGGCGCAGCCCAGGGCTCCTTGCTGTAGGTGCACACGGCGTCCACCCGGGTCTGGTCCCTGTGACTGCCCGGCCTGCAAAACACAGGGATCCCCTTGAGCCCCCGCCTCTGCACTCTCTCCCTTTAAGGCAATGTCTTCATGCTTTCATAGCCATTTGTAAGTTGAAATACTACGTCTGCCTTTATAAAATGTGTGTGTGTTTGGTGGACAGGTACTGCTCTTCATCTTTACTAATGCTCTGGGATTAAAGAGAGTACCCGGAAGGATGTAAAAAATATTCCTGAGTTTACTAAGTCAAGTGAGCCTACAGCTTGCCACGATGAGAGTAGGGGCGTAGAAGGGGACCTCTAAGAGGAAGTGGCATCAGGGAGAACATCCTGGAGTGGGACAGCATTAATGAGAAGGGCTGCCTCCACAAGGAGGGGAACATGGGTGTTCTGCAGCCCAGGCAGGGAGCTGTTATGGGAGTGTGGGCCTTGTGCAGGCACACTGGGGTGTAACACATACCTGAAGTCTGTTGTTTCACATCCATGGAAAACAGGGCCAATGCTGCTTTCCTTCAGCAGGCGGTCGAGCTGC
>JBBMKD010000103.1:3690619-3702716 GCA_037834095.1 Argya squamiceps
TGGACTGCACAGCCGAGGTGGTGCCTTCCGACTCTGTACTGGTGGACACAGTGGTGGACCTAACTGTGGATGTGTCCTGAGCAGCAGCTGAGGAGGTTTTCTCCGACTGGATGCTGGTGGTGGGTGAAGTTGTGGCGGAAGGTGGCAAACTGGTTTCCAGAGTAGAGCTGCTGGGAATTGCAGAGCTGGTGGCAGAAGTTGGGCTTGTCCCTGGAGCAGAGGTTGCCGTTGGTGCCAGGACCGTGGTGGTGGCAGATGGCTCCTCTGTTGCTGCTGCGGTGCTCTGCTCAGGCGTGGAAGTCTCAGTGGGGCTGGATTGCATTGTAGTGGTGGCTGCAGTCTTGAGTTTGGAGGTTTGTTCTGCTGTCGAGGCTGTGGCGCTTGTCTCCAATGGAGACGTGTCTGCTCTAGTGGAAGAGGCTGGAGCCGTTGTTTCGGGACGCGCTGTGGACTGTGCTGTCGAGGTGGAGAATTCCATTGTCATGGAGGTGGGCACAGTGCTGGGCTCAGAGGTTGAGCTTGATGTAGTAGCAGCAGTTGAGGTTGTCTCCAACGGGCTGGTGAGGCTTGTAGTTGTGGTGAGCAGTGGTGAGCTGGTCTCCAGAGTAGAGCTGCTAGGAAGAGATGAGGTGGTGGCAGAAGTTGGGCTTGTCCCTGGAGCTGAGGTTGCCGTTGCTGCAAGGACCATGATAGTGTTGGATGTGGCCTCTGTTGCTGCAGTGGTGACCTGGGAAAGAGTGGATGTCTCCGCAAGGCTGGATTGGGTTGGCGTGGTGGCTGAAGGCTTTAGGCTGGAGCTTTCTGACATGGTTGACAAGATGGTGGAGTTTACTGTTGTTGTATTTGTTGTCACATTGCTTTGGTGTTGGTGTGAAGTTCCTGTAAAACAAGTTGATTGTTTAGCTTGTTTTTAAAACCTCTTCTTTTCTCTATTTTCTATGTTTTTCAAATGAATTTTTTGGGGTTTTTTTAATATTCTATTTTATTGCATTTTTTTGGTTTTCTCCAAGTCACACTTTGATGGTTTCTTTTATCCAATTTTTCTCTGATATATGTCATTATATTTACATCACATTGAATATTAATGAGCAAAGAGACTTAAGAATCATTTGTTGATCAAGAACTTTCTTATATAATCTTAATATAGGGTCACTGAATTGTTTGTGTCGGAAGGGCTTCAGGAAATCCTTTCCTTCCTGACCCTGCCATGGTGAGTGACTCCTTACACTGTGCCAAGATGGCCTAAGTCCCATGCAACCTGGCCTTGGACACTTCCAAGGATCCAGGGTCTGCCACAGCTGCTCTGGGCACCCTGTACCACCACTCTCACAGGGAACAATTCCTTCCTGATACCTATCCTAAATCAACCCTCTCTAATCTTAAAGCCATTCCCCCTTGTCCTGTCCCTCATCCCTTTTCCCAAGTCCCTCTCCAGCTCTCTTGGGCTCCTTTTATTCACTGGGAGGATCTCTAAGGTCTCACTGGAACCTTCTCTTCTCCAGGCTGGGCAATCCCAGGTGCCTCAGCCTGACTCCGTATGAGAGCTTCTCTGTCATTCTGCTCATCTTGGTGGCTTCCTCTGGACTCAGTCCAACAGGCTGAATGATCACTGCACCTTTACCCCTTCAACAGTGGTGTTATCACAAAACCTCTTGCACTTCATCTGTTCCTTCCTGCACTCAAATCAATAGATATGTCCAGCTGGAGGTTCTCTGAGGAGATCTTTGAAGAACAGTAAAACCAGAATGTTCTTTGCAACTGAACATGTGCATTTGCATGTGCAAGGTATCCCAGTTTCCTCCACTGCAATTCGTAGAGCCATTCATTGTTTTTGCCAAATAATTTGAATTTTGATCCTATCTTCCAAAATATTTACAAGATTCCTTACATAGATAACCTTTCAAATTATTTAGGAGAAACTGTCCGTAAGGTGGAGAACTGATGGCATTTAAAATGTAATGTCACTTACTACTAGGCATTAATTGTTGCAGATGTTTTAATCCAAGTTTTTTCATCCAAACCCAGAAAAGAACAGTAACAGCTGTCTATGAGGACTTGCCTCCACCCTGGATGATTTCTTCTTTTAGGAAAGTGTTATGTCAATCACTGTTAAAATTTATTCTCTGATTAAATTCTTAGTCCAGCTGAAGGTTTCCCTTTGGCTGAAGCCTTTCGCCAAAAAGGAATTGAATCAGGCTGTACCAATTTGTTCCTTTTTTTACTTTTTAACACTTTATTATTTTAGTAATTAGTTTTAAGATTCTTCTGCTTTTTGCATTCCTACCCAGCCCCATCTTTTTGATGTCCCCAGTTTTCCATGGAAAAGAGGGTCAAAGACTCTTCTGAGTTTTCTGGAACAGCTTCTCAAGAACACTGAGCTGTTTCAGGATTTAAATATATGTTTCACTGAGAGACATCAGTCATGTCTGTAATTCCCAGATTTCAAAGGAGTAGCAAATACCTAAACAGGTGAATATAGGGGTCAAGAAAAACACTCTGAACAAGTCCAACATTTTTCAAAATACTCTAAACAAGTCCAACATTTTTCCAGCTGCTTTTTATGTAAGCATTACATATTCTTACTCGGTTTTTTTCAAGCTTTCTGAATTGGCAACACCTAAAAAAATCTGCTATTCATCCATGGCTCTTTCAGTGGTGACAACACAATAGCTGTGGGTTTGTCACCCCAATTAAATTCCCCTGTTCCCCTGAGGTGCACACAAATGTTCCAAAATGTCTCTATGGTGTGGTTCTAAGGAGGGGCTCATTCTATAATAATCCGTCACTGGAATCACACCCTGGTCTCTCCCCTGTCAGGTTGGTTGTGTCACCTCAGGAGATTCTCTTCTGGCAAAGCATTCCAGGCTCATTAGTAATGCTGGGGCTTGACACCCACCAGGAAATGAGCAGGGCTGGCATCCTGCCTCAGGTGGTGCTGTTAGGAGAGGAAGGATGGGGAGAGGGAGACAGGGACTCAGACAAAGCTCTTTCAAATGCAAGGAATCACTATCACATCCCAGCATCCTCACAAACAACTTCATGGGATCATGGAATCATAGTTTAGCCATAGTTTTGTTCCTCCCTGCCTTAAAGCCCATCTTGTTTCATCCCTATCTTCCACTATGGTCACTCCAAATCCTCTCCAACCTGACCATGGACACTTCCAGGCCAGGGGATAGAGCAGCCACAGCTCCACCTGTGCCAGGGCCTTATCATCCTCTGAATTCTTCACTAATATCTCTTCTCTATCACTTTGAAGCCTTCCCCCTTGTCCTGTCACTCCAGGCCCTCTCTCTCTCTCTCTCTCTCTCTCCATCTTTCTTGTTGGCTCCCTTCAGGTTTTGGAAGGCCACAGGGTCACCCCGAAGCTTCTCTTCTCCAGACTGAAGAGCCCCAATTCTCCCAGCAGGGCTGCTCTATCCCTTTGATCCTCCTGGTGCCTCCTCTGGACTCTTTCTCCTGTGCTGGGACCCCTGAACTGGAGGCAGCTCTACAGGTGGGGGTCTCACCTGAGCCAGGCAGAATCACACCAAATCTCTTTGTTGTCACAACTCACCAGCTACACAACAGAAGGGGACAATTTCTGTGGGGTTTTTGCAGGTACTTGTTCTACCTGCACTCCCTGAGTTTGCTGTGGACCCACCTGGAGCCACCTGCAGTGTCAGGGGCTCTGTGACCACATGAACACAGGGCAAAGCAAAGCACTGAGCAGGACTTGTCACCTGTGATCCAGCCCAGAGCAAGGCCCAGCTCTGTTATACACAAAAATAATGCCCTGTCTCTTCCCCATTCCTAAATCTTCGTTGTCTTTCTGGATTCCAGACTCAGTCAAGTGATGATCTGGTATTTTGTGCATGAGAGGGCTTAGAAAAGAGCAGAATATTACAAATAACAGGTGTGGTGATATTAATGTCAGAACAGAATGGAAGGTCAGAGGAGAGCCAGCAGAAGGAAGGGGCAGCCCGTGTGGCAATGAGTAAATTGGTAGTAGCTCCTGAAGCTTTGTTTCTACTCACAGACCTGTCCTTGTCTTTTTTATTCACATTCACGGTCACGATATTGAACATTGCAGAGTTTTCAGAATAAAGGATGCACATAAAAAACATTGGAGGGACAGGACGCAGGGAATGGCTTCCCACTGCCAGAGGACGGGGTTGGATGGGATATTGGGAAGGAATTGTTCCCTGGGAGGGTGGGGAGGGGTTGGGATGGAATTCCCAGAGCAGCTGTGGCTGCCCCTGGATCCCTGGAAGTGTCCAAGGCCAGGCTGGACAGGGCTTGGAGCAGCCTGGGACAGTGGAAGGTGTCCCTGCCCATGGCAGGGGGTGGCACTGGATGGCTTTAAGGTCCTTTACAATCCCAACCATTCTGTGCTATTAAAAAAAAAAAATTATATATAAAATGTAAATATAAATATACCTATAAATGTAAATATAACCATAAATATACCTATAAATATTAATCTATAAGTATATATATAAAAATATGTATTTCTTATTCAAAGAAGAACACAGATCTCTATAAATGTCAGTAATAAATAGGGTTTTTCCTAAAATGTGTAATACTGGAATCCTTATCGCTATAATATAAATATAAGTATAAGTATAAATATTTATTTCTTATTCAAAAAAGGATACAGCTCTCCATAAATGTCACTAATAATTAGGGGTTTTCCTAAAATGTGTAATACTGGAATCACTGTACCTTGATGCATTTATATTTTTATATATTATTTTCTATATTAACATACACATTATTTGCTATATAAAGATCTAGATTCCTCCTTTTTTTTTTTTTTTTTTTCTGTTCCACCTGGAGGTTTTAAGCCATTCCTGGCGATGCCTAGCAGACTTGTTATGAGGGATTTTTTAGAATACTAAAAGAGGGGACCAAACACTCCCCTGGCAGAGGGATCTGATGATCCACAGAGCTAAATTCTTCATATCCCATCTCTCTGTATCCCAAACTCCTCTGGGAAGCCACCTGGAACACACATTTCTAACACTAATTTGCTATATTCATATTTCAGCAGTAATTTTGCCGACATTAAAATATTCAGTTTGAATTGCAAACCCCAGAATTAGTGACCCTTGTTCTTCTAAAGGAACAATTGGTAAATGCACCGAGAATTCACCAAAATATCAAAGTTCCCTCACTGCAGCACAGCAGGGATTTCCTGATCCCAGCCAGAAATTCCTAACAGGACTTTCCATGCTCTACATCAAAGCTGGGTTTCTTTTGCAGTGCAGTGGGGAAAGTGGAATATTTTCACCTGCACTTAAAATCTGGCTCTGGGCAGGAATCCTCGTGCAGATTTCTATTCACCAGCTCAGACAAAAAACAGCCTAAATCTTACCAAGACATGGTAAATTAATTGAAATCAATATAACTTTATCAATATTAAAAACTCCAAGTGGTTTTGAGCCCATATACTTTAAAGCAATAAAGTTTAGCTCCAGTGCTTCCCCTCTAATTCAGAATTAAAACAGCCTTAATTGCCTTTTATTTAAAACTAATTTCAATTACGCTGCTGGTTGTGCGAACAAAGACATTTTATATGTTGGCACCAATGCACTTAAAATGTCTCTAGTAATTTGAATTAATTAATTAATTAATTAACTCTGGGAGAGTTCTGTAAGTCACTGGGACTTCAACTCCTACATGTCCTCTTTATTCCATAAAATGAAATTTATAAACCTTTGAGTAACTACTACCACAAAACTGCTTTTCCATTTGGAAATAAAGTAATTCCAGCTTGATTTAAAAAAAAAAATTGTAAATTTTAGATGATTAAATGCCTTCTAGATTTGAAATACAGAGACATTTCCAAAGCTAATTTTCATGTTATAAGAAATAGATTCAGAGACTGAAGAACTCCAGACCCTCTGTCATTTCATTGCCATTAAAAATGTTATTTTTACCCATTTTTTCAAAAAATACACAACTGAAAAATATTGTAGAATTCTCAAAATACTTTTAGCTTGATTATTTTCTATTAACAGTTATGAGTTGGATTTCACCCCCCTCCTCTTTTTATGATTTCAAAACTCAACTGAAGAATGTAGATGAGCTATTTATAAAGTAAATATTAACATCTCATTCATCTCTTTTCAGAAAACAAAACTAACTTTGCATGCTAAAACAAATGTGGCAATTTATATTTTGGCTTTTGCTACATGAAATTAGATCAGCTCAGCTTTGGCAATTCATCTGTATTTATATTCAATAAATCTGAAAAATAAATGTTGTCGTCTCTCTTATTTTCTTCTTTTAACTGATAAGTAGAAGTGCTAAAAATTGGCAAGACCATGAGCAAGATCACTCCAAGGTGATCAGGAGTTTTTCAGTTGTATCACAAATTCTGGATGGATTTAATCATCAGTGTTGTTTGAAGTGATTAGGTGGGAGTAAAACCTGCTTTGTTTTTAGTTTTAGTGGTCATCATTTAATTTACAAAATCTGTTCAACTGTACAAAAACATACTGACAAGTATTTCTAATAAAGTTTTTCTAATAAAAAAGTAAATTAGATGATTTTTTCAATTAAGCAATTAAATGAATTAAGTTTTCGATAAATTAAATAATTAAATACATTTTACTTACCAATGGAGCAGCACAATACAATGACAACACACAAAGCCTTCATCTTAGATCGGGATAAATTTATCGTCCAATCCATCCTTTTTTTTCCTTACACAGTTAGAAATTCCTGACAAGATTAGAAATTCTCCCAAACTCCCCTTGTGTTCTGCAGCTCTGGGCAGCACAGGAGTGACCCTCACACGGGAGAGGACGAGAGGAGTGTGATGGTCAAGGGGGAAATGCTCTTAAACTCCAGCCCCTTGCATAACGCCAGCCCTTGGTGGAGGCTTGGGCCACACCTGTACCTGACAGCCTGAGGATTTTCAAATTAGAACCTGGTACTTCCCCTCTAGGGAAGGTAAATAAGAAACTCTCTGCTTGAAAAGGTCAGCGGGAGTGAATCTGAGCATGAAATGAGCAGGAATGGGGACAGGTCTACACCCTTGAAGGCCACAATCACACATTCATCTCGCAGATATTTAAGTTGAGGGTGGACACGGAGGCAGGAGTTTGGCTGGGCTTTGAGTTTACATTTCAGTGGCACAGCTCTGCTCTGAACAACGAGTAAACATTTCCTGATGCTCTCTGGGGGTCGCTCTGAGCACCAGGAGCCCGGGGTGATCGACAAGAAATCCCCACTGGGCTCATCCTTCCTTCCTTCCCAGCACTGATTCCTCGGGACCAAAGGTACATCCACTGCCAAAACTGACAGCTTTGGCACAGTGTCAGTCATCCCCTGGGATTTCTCCCCTGGATGAGGGACAAGGGGATTCAGGAGAACAACTCTGAGGGAATGTCCTGAGGTAAAACCCACGGGAAAAGTGGCAAAATCCAGCAAATTCACGTGTTGCTCTTGCAAGTCCATGGGGCAGGGGATAAAGTTTAAGGAGGAACTGCCACACTTCTGAATCCAGATGACAATTAAAAGGTTTCCAATTATTTTGACCCATCACCAATATTGAGTTTGATGCTTTATCCTTTAAATTCTTGATCAGGATTGATCTGCAGGTGTACAAACTCTCTTTGGGTTTCGGTTCCTTCATCCCTCAAGGCTTGTCTATGTTCTCTTTCCAGAATCCTGCTCCTCTTTCCTCTCACACCTCTTCCAAACCCAACATTTCTTGTTCAAGGTGAACCCAGGAAAAAGAAATTCTCATTTGCATTTTCCTCTTTTTTTTAAATTCTCTTTTTTTAAATTTTTATTTAATTCTCACTAAACCTTGCACTCAGGAAAGACCCAAAACCTTTTTTATCCTTCATGGAGAGGCTTCATCACCAGGTCAGTTCTAAGTTTAGAGGGGCAGCTTTCCAACAGATGCCTGAAGAAAAGTAAAAGTTTGTCTGGATGACCTGGAAAATCTCTGAAAACCAATTCTAATTCACTCAGCTGGAGGTTTTTATGAGTTATTGATTAAATGTTTAGTTTGATTGGATTGGGAAGTTATTTTATGCTTGTACAACTTGTAGGGGGACCATTCTGCTTTGAATATCCAAGGGTTTTTTGTAAATGCTGGAGATAATTTATATTAAAAGTACCTTTTTCACAGGCAAAGAACCAGTAAACATTGGCATATACATTAATAACAAAATTAATGTAAATTTAGTTTTCCTAACTGAGAAGCTAAATAGGTTTTAGAAGCCTGGATTCATTCACATAAATGTTATTTATCTGTCAAATTCCTGTGATACAAAGACCTTCTTCATTGCTTGGATAACACAGAAAGATTCAAAGTTCCTCCCAGGGCTGCTGAAATTACCTCAAGCACACCTGTCACGACGTGAGGGACTGACGTGCGCCCATTCCCGCCTGGTTGTGCAAGAATTGGGTAAATTGAACATCCTTGACCTTTCCTCAAGTGTTACTAAGGGAGAAAAAATTTGTGATTCACGACTCATTTCTGCCTGGGTCGCCTCTTTGACGTGATCTGTCTTTGGCTTCATCTTCCTGCATTAAAAAAGGTTGATAAATTGGAGGGGAGAGGGGAAAATCATCCCAGCTTTGGAGAGGAGGCATCCCAGCTTTGGAGGTAAATAAACCAGGTGTAAATAAAATAATAAAATTGAAACAAAGGAGCTTTTGGGGTGATTCTGGGGGTCTCCAAGGTTAAGCAAAATGTCACAACTCCTCTGTTTTCACTGGGAATTTTAAGTACAAACCGCCTGGTGGACTCTGCTTGTTTTAATTTGAGTCTCAAAACCCTGGATGGAAGAGCTCCGCACACACCTGCACCAAGAGGGAGGCCTGATACTGTTAAAAATCAAGATTTCAATTAATTTTTGCAGGCAAAACCTCCTCGTGGCAATAGGTTCTATCCCAAACACCTCTGTGATATAAAGGTGATGGTTGCCACAGGGGATGACACGAGAGCCCTTGAAACAAAAGCTGTTCTTTCCTGATGTCTCTGCAGTCACGTTTACATAATCCAGCATCATTTCCTTTTATCAGAACTGGGTGTTTGCACCTCCTTGGCAGGGACACCTGGCTGCACACCCTCCTGATTCCACCCAGTAAATGAAAGTGAAGGGAAAGCCTGACTGGTCTGGGAGGGATGCAGCACTTAAGAAAAGCTGTGGGTTAATTTATGATTTCCTTTTTAAACCTGACATTTGAACCAGGAATTAACTTCCTTAAGAGAACTTCGGCTCTGAAAACAGGGATAATTCCTGCACTTGTGCTTCTGGGGCAAAGGAAAGCTCAGTGGGAATGAAGTGGCTCGAGAAGGAATTCATAACAACTTTCATTCTTTGCCTGTCCCCTGTCAATGAACACTCACTAAACTCTGATTGATTTATCGGGTTTTACCAGTTGGTTTTGTAACCAAATACTTCCTTCTGCTGGCATTAACTGAGAACTGCATTTGAAATCCAAACCACCCCAGGGCTGTGGAAGGAAGTGGTTCCCCCCTATTTTATTCTCATTTACTTCTGGATTAGGGCACCATCTCAGTTTATTGCTGCTGCCTGAACAGAAATCCTCGCAGCAGCTCCTCTGCCTGGGGCACCCCACACCCAAACCCACCTGTGACTCCCTAAAATTAGAACATGACACAATGTTGACAGCTAAAAGGAGAATCTGGACAATGTTTCCTGTGAGTAGGGGCTCAAACAAAAACCTTTGGCTGTTGGGTGACCCCAACATCCCCTGGTCATCATGGGGGAAATCCAGAGAGATTGGATGTTCTCCAATGGAGAACTGAAACAATTCCACAGCCCAGGAAGAGTTCCTGAGGGAGTAACCAGACACAGATAATGCACCACAGAGGACAAGTTTCCAGAAAATCATGTGAAATCTCCTTGGTTTAAGGGGTATAGACACATTTCAGGTGACATTGGGAGAGGAGAGGAAACTGTTCTGAAGGAAGACACAGTTCACAAGATCCCACAATGGGTTGGGTTGAAAGAAACCTTAAAGAACATCTCGTTCTTCAACCTGCCATGGGCAGGGACATCTTTGGCTGGAAGGATGATGATCTGCCCCCAGATAAACAGTTTCAAAACAGTAAATATAATAAAAGAATCAGCAGATCACTCTCAATAAATCCATAAAAGCCCTCACCTGCTGTGGTGCTGTGCAGCCAGCCCAGGACATCCATCCCAGAGGTGTCCGTGGAGCTCGGTGGCCTCTTGCACTCAGTCCTTGTGTCCCAGGTGGGTCTGGGCAGCCCCCCGAGGCCAAGGAACAGGGAGGTCCCTCCAGGATCCCCAGTGTCCCCAGAGGGAGGTGCCACCAGACCTGGCAGTGCCCAAAGGGTGGCTGCAGAAGGGTCCCAGGTTCTGCTCCTCCTGCGCTGCAGACCCCGGGCTCTGGCACCGATGGAGATGTGCAGGGCTGGAAGGGGAGAAGATCCATCAGCACCAGGGGCTGCAGCAGGGGGAGGCTGGGGAGGGTCCCCACTGTCACCCTGGTGGTGGGGGGACAATGATGGGTGTGCCCTTTGTGTCATGGGGGGCTTTGGGCCATGCCTTGAGGGCTCTGCAGGCACCAGTGAGGGCTTGAGGGGCCATGGGGACACCTCATCATGCTTTGCCCCAGGAGAGGGGCCCAGGGCAGGGATCTGTCACCCAGGGCTGTACCTGTGCCTGTTCCAGAGTCACAGTTGCCTTCTGGTGGTGCCACAATTCCCAGAGAGGGCGGTTTGTCCTTTGGCAGCTTCACCCCAATCTCTGCCTTCACGCCAGGCACCAACCTCCTGAGACCTGCTGGGAAACAGAGAGGGCTCAGGACCCAGCAGAAATGATGGGATTAGGGACATGAGGAGAAGACTTCTGTAATTTTCTTCTTTTTTTTTTCATTTTTTTCATTAATTGATTCATTGATTTAGTTAATCAATGCTGGGGCACTGCCCAGGCTCCCCAGGGAATGGGCCCAGCCCCAAGGCTGCCAGAGCTGCAGGAGCTCTCAGGGCTGCTCAGGGTGGGATTGTTGGGGTGTCTGTGCAGGGACAGGGGCTGGGCTGATGATCCCTGAGGGTCCCTTCCCACTCAGGATATTCTGTGATTCTGTGTGATTTTGGAGTTTTTGGGGAGACTTGAGCTTGCTGCTTTTCTTTTGGGATCTTTTACCCTGATCCATCTGCTCCAAACACAACCACTGGATGTAGCAGAGCCAAGACTGTTCCAGCCAGGGACTGGAATCCCTCTTGCCCAAGGAATCGTCCTTGGGCAGTATCAGGAGGGGCAGGCACACGGGAGGGAGCAGCTCCTCCTCAGCCCCTCAGAGGCTTCTGTGTAATAATTTATATATTTATGGAATCATAGAAAGAATTGGGTTGGAAGGGATCCTCATCCAGTCTCACTCCCTGCCATGGACAGGGACACCCTCCACTATCCCAGGCTGCTCCAAGCCCCATCCAACCTGTCTGGATTGAAACTTTTTTGGTTTGTTTTGTTTTGTAACCTCATGTAAAGAGTTTCTCTTTTTGTTTTGGTTTTTTCTTTCTATTCTGAATTTCTACCTCATGGCCGTTGCTTTAGTTACCTAATTCTAGCCTTTTAAGATGTCAGATATTGGTAGAACCTTTATGTGAGAAAAACTTGGGGGAGTTAAGGCTTTAAAAATGCAATGAAACCTTTTTTTCTAGGAGTTATTTCCTACACCACAATAATTTTAATATTCTTGTATTCCTAGACTTGACCGCGGTTTTACCCCTGAGTGCTGAAGCATCAAGACAGGTTTATGTAAGAAGAAATTTCAGGCACATTTTTCTCCTTGTGCTCAACTCCCAGATATCAGATATTTGCAGTCAGGGGTAAAGAAATCACTGCAGATAATTGGTTTTTGTGCTTATCCAAATAATGGAATTTGGGCACAATTCCAGCAAGTCTTAAGATTTCTTTCCCTGAATTCTTCCTAGAAAAAATTTGGGGCTCATTGCTGCCTGATCCAGGTATGTTAATGGAATCATGGAATGGTTTGGGGTGGAAGGGACCTTAAATCCCATCCCATTCCACCCCTGCCATGGCAGGGACACCTTCCACTGTCCCAGGCTGCTCCAAGCCCTGTCCAGCCTGGCCTT
>JBBMKD010000103.1:3741360-3757428 GCA_037834095.1 Argya squamiceps
CTACCAGACCTTTCTACGGGATCACTGCTTCCATCATCCCACTCAGGTTGTATTCTGACTCTGTCAGTGGTCTTTTTATTATTGTATTTATTTTATCCTTTTTTCTTCTTCCTATTAAATTGTATTTCTGACTTGGAGTCTCTCACTCGTTTTGCTTTCAAACCACTACATATTCATATTTGTTTCTCCTCAGTGGTGGAAAGGAATGGGTTAAAATTATAATGGAGGGGAAGTCATTTTACAATGTCCAGCTCTTAAAACTGTCTAGAGCCAAGGCAGTTGTTGACACAGAGCAAAACCACCTTAAAAGGGACCATTAATCCCATTTCTGGAGGAGCAGAGCTGCCCCTGGGGCTGGCCCTCCCAGGGTGTGAGCTCAGGGAATCCTGGAATGGTTTGGGTTGGAGGGACTTTAAATCCCATCTCATCCCACCCCTGCCATGGGCAGGGACACCTTCACCTACCCCAGGCTGCTCCAAGCCCTGTCCAGCCTGGCCTTGGGCACTGCCAGGGGCGTTGGGGAGGTGCCCCTGGCACGGGAGGCTCTGCAGGAGGACTCAGCTGGGACACCCAGAGCAGGATTTGTCCCAGACTCTGCTTTTGGCTGCTTTGCCCCTCAGGTTCTGGGGCACACGGGCCCCTCACTGGAGCTGAATTCCCTCCCACCCCTGGAGCCACAGCAGGGCCCTGCTGGCAGGGGACTCCTCCACCTCCTCTGAGCTGCTCCAAAGCTGCTCCCACTGCTGGGGGCTGCAATCAGCCCAGGAGAGGCTCCAGCTCAGCCAGGGAGGCACAGAAGCATCTGCAGGGGCTGCTGCTGTTATCAGCACAGGGCAGAGGCAGGGACCTGGATTTTCCTTTGCTTTTGCTCCTTATCTGTGTGGATAAAACAAGCTGGAAACCAAAATAATTTTGTTCCACACTCTGCCTTGGCACCTCTCACAGTCTGCCCCTCAGAGGAGCTGCTTTGTTCATGTGGGGCTGTTCTCCTTCCTCCTGATGCCTCTTCCATGAGCTTGGCTGGACATGGGGGAGTCACAGGCCACAGCTCTGCCCACCCTTGGGAAAAACAGCATTTGCAAGAAATCATTTTCCCAGCCCTGGGGTTGAATTTTGCACAGCCTGGAAACCTTTCCATGCCCAGGCCATGCTGGAAAAGCCTCTCCTGGTGTTAAACCAGGAATTCTTCCAGGAGCACAGAGCCCTGGAAGCTCTGAGGTGCTGCTGGTGCTGGTTCAGCATCCCAGGGTGGGAGATGATTCCCAGGAGCAGCTTCACAACACCACAGGTGGCTGCCCAAGGACAGTGGAAAGGAGGATGAGCATTAATCTGTGTCAACTCCTCTTTTTCCTTTGTCCAACAAATCAATAAATTCTGGCTGGAAGTAAAATCATTACTTGCCTCCTCTCGTGTTCCGGCTCAGCACGGAGCTGGAGAGGCCAAAGGAGGGGGATGTGGACTGTTCCAGCTGGATTTATGGAAGGGCTGGAGCTGTGCCAGGGCTTGGCATGGAGCTCAGGGAAAGGTTCTTCCCCCCGAGGCTGCCCAGGCTCCCCAGGGAATGGTCCCAGCCCCAAGGCTGCTCCAGGAGCTCTCAGGGATGCCCAGGGTGGGATTGTTGGGGTGTCTGTGCAGGGTTGGAGTGGATGGTGATGGTGAGACCCCACCTGCAGAGCTGCCCCAGCCCTGGGCCCAGCACAGGGAGGAGCTGGAGCTGCTGGAGGGAGCCCAGAGGAGGCACCAGGATGAGCAGAGGGATGGAGCAGCTCTGCTGGGAGGAAAGGCTGGGAGAGCTGGGATAGTTCAGCCTGGAGAGGAGAAGCTTTGGGGTGACCTCACTGTGCCCTTCCAGGACCTGATGGGAGCCTGCAAGAAACACAGAAAGACACAATTTCCAAGGGCTTGAGGGACAGCACACAGGGAATGGCTTCCCACTGACAGAGAGTAGTTTAGATGGGCTATTGGGCAGGAATTGTTGGCTGGGAGGGTGGGCAGGCCCTGGCACAGGGTGCCCAGAGCAGCTGGGGCTGCCCCTGGATCCCTGGCAGTGCCCAAGGCCAGGCTGGACAGGGTTTGGAGGAACCTGGGACAGTGGAAGCTGTCCCTCCCCATGGCAGGGGGTGGAATGAGATGATATTAAAGCCCCTTCCAGCCTAAACCAGTCTGGGATTCTGTGAAGAGCAACAGATGCTCACAGAGAGGTCTGAATTAACCCCGAGGAGGGAGCACAGGCAGGATTTTTCCTGCTCCGAAGAGCCACAGTTGGATCTCTGGGAGCATCTGAAGGGATAAGCACAGACCTGGCTGCACTCCCAGCTGGGGACAGAGGTCCTGCTGCTGAGCCAGGCAGGCTGGAAAAGTGGTTTGTGCCTGTGAGCACGGCTGAGCAGAGAGCAGCTGCTGCCCTGAGCCTGGCAGAGGCTCCCAGGGCTGTGCCCAGCAGGAATGCTGAGCTTTTCCCAGAGCATAGCCCAACTGCCAGGTGTTTGCAGTGATGGGAAGAAGCAAACAAAGCCATTCAGGGAACAAATGAGGATAAATCCAGGCACTTCTACCTGCTCACAAACAGTCTGCCAGCTGAGGAGCTGAAATCCAACCCCCTGGAGAAGCTGGTGGCCTTGCAGCGTGCAGGCACCACTGAAGCTGCAGCCCAGGAGTGGTGCTGGAGGTGCTGGAGGTGCTGGAGGGCAGAGAAGGGGTGTCAGGAGGGTCAGAGGGGTGGAAGGCAGAAAAAACTGGGCCAGGGATGTGCACAATGGGAAACAGGGTGGGAAATTTTATCCCCAGGTCCATGGGAATGAAGAACACCCCAATGTCCATCCCTGTGTGCTCTCTGCTGCCCAGGCTGGGACTCCAGGCTGCAGCAGAGTGGGTCATAGCCAGAGCCTGACCTCTGCAGCCCCAATTAGCTGGGAGAGGAGCTGTGCAGCTAATGAGCACATGAAGGGATTTATCTCAGCCCCAGGCACCGACACTGACTGTAAAATTCCTGGCACAGGCAGCAGCTCCATATCGATCCCAGGAAGGCCGAGTGCTCCCCAGCATAAAAATCACAGGGAAATGGGATTTCTCCATGAGATTGCTTTGCTGTTGCTTGAGTGCCTGTGAGAATGAGACCTCCTCGTGCCCAGTGTGGCCAAGAGCCACCTGCAACAGGTGACATTGGTGGCACTGGAGGTTGTTGGCAGCGAGAAATTGTCACCCCTTTGAGGGGGGTGTGACCAGGGATGGCAGCAAAATGGATGGGGGGACTCTGGGCTGGCTTGAAAAGAGAAGGGATAGATCCTGATTTCCACAGGTTTCAGTGGGAATTCTGGAGAACCTGAGGGGTAAACTGGAGCCCCTGAGACCAGAGAAGAGCTGTCAATTTTTCCTGATACAGTTTGCAGGGATGAGGCACTGGGAAAAACACTCTGCGTATCTGCCCAGTTTAACTGGTTTTCTTGAAATAAACTGGTGCCAGAACATTCCAGAAGGGTCACAGGGAGGGAAGAAGGGTCTCACAGCTGGGGACAGAGCTCAGCACAGTCCTGCCAGAGGGGCTGGGGAGCTGCAGAGGATTTAGAGCCCTGTCCCCAACCCAGCCCCCCAAACTCAGCTCAGGAATTGGTTCCTCCTCTGATTCCCCCTCCTTGCAGCCAGGCGTGGTTGGTGCTGCTCAGAGCGTGGGATGAGGAGGGGATAATTAGCCCTGAGCTTTCCTCTACCTGCAGGAGGCTGGGAGGAAATTCTGAGTCAGACCAAATCAACATTTAGAAAATGCAGCAGGCCTGGGCAGGATGATCAGTGGCTGGTAATGACAATTTATCTCTCGCATCTTGAGGCCTCCTGTTGTAACGTCCTCCCTGCCTGGTCTGCAGGGAAAGGGCATCCTGTAAATCTCAGAGGCACTGGGAGATATTGTCCTTCTCACTTCACAGGCTGGAGAGGTGCCTTGAGCTGGAACCTGGCAGGCAGAGGCACAATTCCACCACAGAGCACCTTTGCTGTGCTGCAGGGAATTTGTTTCCCTCCTTGTTCAGCCCCAGCTCCACTCCTGCCACAGAACAACTCCCACTGCCAGCAATTCCCACTGCAACCATTTTAAATAATCCTATAAACCACGATTCTCTCCAGGCTGATCATCCCCACGCTGGCACACCCAGAGGAAATGAGTCCTGCACCATGGCAGGCTGCAGGAACACAGAATATTTCTTCCCTTGGGAATTCCTGAAAGGGAAATGTCCTGGGAGCAAGGATGAACAAAGCCCTGCAACCCACCTGGGAAGCAGAGTGGATTTCTTCCCATTTTGTAGACAAGGTAAAGGACATTTTAAAAAGTTCCTGGGAGCTCAGAAAGGTCCCCAAGAAAGGAATAAACCCCAGGAGTTGCAGCTCCCCATATCCAGGTTTAACTGGTAAATACAGCAGGTTCAGTCAGCTCCAGGGGAGCTGTTTCCATGTTTTCCCCAGGAGATGCTGAGCCAGTCGGACAGAGGCACTGCTCTGCAGCAGCCTGAGCATCAAAGGAGAGAGGAGAGAGGTTTGCAGGAGCGGGGCTTAATTGCCAGTGGCCTGTCAGCTCGGAGCACATGTTCAGCTCTCACAGCCAGAGTAACTGATAAGAGCTCGTTCATTAATCCCTGGTAACTCAATCTGCCCTCCCAGACCATGCCCTCGGGAGCTGGAGATCAATTTAAATTTCCAGAGCCTCACTCCCTGACTCACTCCATAGTGCCAGTGCTCCTCAGAATAACCTGGCAGTGGATTTTCTGTCACATCCCTGATCCCAGCTCCCCTTCCAGCAGTGCTGGCTGCCACATCCTGCTGTGCTGGAGTCATGGACAGGAGCTGTGCAGGGGGACACGTCTGACCAGCTCCCACCCCCTCGACGGCACTGGGGTGGATCCTCTGGGTGCTGGTGCTTCCATGCAGACCCATCTGGAGGAGAGCAGGGACTCCAGAGCCCTCTGTGCTCATCCCTGTTCCTCACTGGTGCTCACTGCAGGAAAACTTCCGTTTGTGAAAAACGAGGTTCACTTTCTATGGAGATTTTAAGAAATAGGTTTAATAGAAAGTAAGACAATTAGGAGATAGAAAAAGGCAAAGTATGGCCAGCTGGGTCACACCTTGCTGCATCAGAGACAGTCTTTAAACACCCTTTCTATTGCATCAGTCTGTTGAATATTCATATTTTTCCATAAACTAGTTTCCATATTCCAGGAACTGTTTTGCATGGTCCCTCCTTGGGTCCCCCTTTTTAGAGCATGTGTGTTTCTGGGCTGTGTCTTCATTATCACCTCCAGCTCGGGCCTTGGTCCAGACTTTCTTCAGATGGGAGATGCTGATAGTTGGTGCATCAATAGCAGGGTCTTCTCTACGTGTTCACTGGATGTTATCCCCACCAAACAGACAGTTTAAGGATATTTTATCAACAGCAGGGTCTTCTCTACGTGTTCACTAGATGTTATCCCGACCAAACAGACAGTTTAAGCACACTATATCAACTACTACCACTATACCTAGTTTTCTTTACTAATAGCAGAAATAAAAACCTTATATTCTTAATGCAATGTTATTATTCATATAGCACACACACCTTGCAAAAAGCCAACTTTACAATATATATCTGTAACACCTTGGAAGTGGCAGCTCCAACAGAGAGCTGAGAGCCCAACCAGACTGGAGGGAGGAGGAAAACAAAGTCACTGACTGGGGCAGGACACAGCCAGGGAAGGAGTGGGAGGTAAAGCGGGTTAATGAGCTGCTTAATGGCCCACATGCAAATCCTGATCGCTGCCCCTGCCGGGGCCTCAGCGGCTCCCGGCGCCCCTGGACTGGCTCCAGCCCTCCCAGTGGCACCTCTCAGGAATCTCCTGGAGAGTCAGACCCCTGGAAGGGAAGCTGGCAGCAGCCCAGCACGGCTGACCCAGGGCACTCTGCTTCAGCAGCACCCAAACACTGCTGACCATGAACTCTTTAATTCTGGCACTGCAGGTTCTGCTGCTCAATAAAAGCCAAAAAAAAGCAATTTATGAGGGAAAAGTCAATAAAGTGAGACTTGCTTATCACAGCTGGTTAGGAGTGGTTGGAAACTGCACCCTGTGCAATGGTGAGGGGTCATTATTTTAGGACTGCTGCAGTGTCCTGGAGCTGATGTCCCTCCTGCAAGGCTGGGACAGGGACTCTGACACGTTCAAACACCCCAGGTTATGGCCACAAAGCTGCCAAGTGGATGTGGTCACACTTCCCTCCTGGCCTGCTGCAGCTCCTGGGGCTCAGTGTCCCCTGCTCTGCATTCCAGCAGTGTCAGCCCATCAAGAGCCAGCTCTCAGCTCTGGAGCTGCTGAGCCTGGGGGTACAGCAGGAGAGGGTGCTGGGGTCACCAAAACACCCTGGTGACATCTGAGTGCTGGCACAAGAAAGGAAAAGGAGAAAACGACAGCTCAGATAAAATGTTTGCACTTTTATTCAGGCCCTGAACAGTCACAAACCCACAGCCCCTCTGCTCCTCAGCATTGCTGTGTCCCTCCCAGCTGTGCCCTGCTGGTCCCCAGCCACCGCCAATGTCACCTCAGGGCGGTCCCCTCAGGGAAGGTGACACCCTGATGCTCTCTGGCTGCTCAGCGTTCTGAGGCATTGACAGAAGTGTCTCTTCCCCAGGTCTTCAGGGAACCTCAGCTCCTTTGCAGGATCAGTGGAGAGTGAAATGCCCAGGCTTGAGCTGCCGCGGGTGGACAAGGTGCCTCCTGAGGATCCTCTGGAACAAATTCCTCCTGGCTGTCACCGCGGGGAGCTCCGGCCCGGAGCTGCTCCTCGGACAGTCCGTGCCCAGGAGCCTCCGGTCCCTCTTCTGTGCCTCTTGGCTTTCCAGAGCCTCTGTTATCCGGATGTCTCTGGCACATCTGGGCAGGGGAAGCGCTGCTGGGGTCGGGCTGCTTCCATCGTCCTGGTGACCGCTGCCACGGGGGCTTGGCTGCTTGTGGTCCCTGTGGCTTCCTCCCGTCCTGGAGTGTCCCTCAGCAGCAGGAATCCCGGGATGTCTGCAGCATCCCGGCTCCTCCTGCCAGCCGGGACGTGTCACCCGCGGGTGGCCCGAGCCCGAGTGGAAAAACGCCTCCTCGCTGGTGACCTGCGGGCTCCGCCCCAGGGTGACAAAGCCGTACGGGGTGGTGACCTTGGGGAGGTGCGGCAGGGACAGAGCTGCCCAAGCGGTGGGGTCTGGGTTGGAGCAGGATGAGTTAAAAGAGGACGAGTTAAAGGAGGATGAGTTAAAGCCGTGCTCATCCTGCAGCGCTGGGTCGCAGCCGCTCCTCCACGCCGTCCCCTCCAGTTGCCCCGTGCCCTCCCCCTTGCCTGAGCATCTCTGCTTCTTGTGGACGTCCAGGGACGGGATAATAAACTGCGGGATGCGGTCGGGGGTCACCACGTGGAAGAAGATGTCGCTGGAGCTGCTGCCCTGGAGCGCGGGTGGCCGGAGCGTGCCCCGCCACGGGGACATGGTGGCCCCGAGGGCCGGCCGGGCAGCGCTGCCCATTTATGCTCCGCGGCCACCCCCGGCTGGTGACGCGCGGTGACGACACCGCCAGGGCCCTGCCAGGGTCCAGCGGGGCACGGGGCAGGCGGGTGGAGGGGACAGGTGAGGACACGGCGCTGCCGCTGTCGCGCAGGGCCACCACCGGCTGTGTCACCCACGAGGCGGCAGAGAGGGGAAGAGCCGGAGGAGCGGGATGAGTCACCAGCCGTGGGCATCAGGTGGAAGGGGCAGCCGAGAGCGGCAGACAAACACTTCAGCTGTGTCTAGCAAAGCTGCCGTCGGGAAACGCTCCGGCCCACGCGATTCGCCAGAGCCAGCGGCAGCTTCACCCACCGCAGCCCCGAGTCCCTCCTCCCACCCCTGCCGGGGCCGGGGCTCTGTGCTGGCTCCTTTCCCTGTGCCCCCATCCCTGTGCTCCCACCCCTGTGCTCCCATCCCTGTGCTCCCATCCCTGTGCTCCCACCCCTGTGCTCCCATCCCTGTGCTCCCATCCCTGTGCTCCCATCCCTGTGCTCCCACCCCTGTGCTCCCATCCCTGTCCTTCCACCCCTGTGCTCCCATCCCTGTCCTTCCACCCCTGTGCTCCCATCCCTGTGCTCCTTTCCCTGTGCTCCCATCCCTGTGCTCTCATCCCTGTCCTCCCATCCCTGTGACACATTAATTTTTAAGAATTAAAAACTGTAGTTAAACTAGATATTGCTGAGGTGAGATAGATAAACTTCCTTCTATTAACAGGAGCCAGATTTAAGGAACTGATAAATCATGAAGCCTGTTTATGTATCCTGACTAATCAATAGACTCCAAGAATACAATACCATCATAAATCAAACAGCCCTGGAAAACAGGATTCAGTTGTCACATAACACTAAAAGGTTAAAAAGTCAAAGCGAGGAAGACCCATCTTACTTCATCATTTTGAGACCCCGCCCCATAAAAAGAACCACCGACCCATTTCAAAGAACAAACTCCACGTGCTTAATGGCTTTTTGGCTAATTACCATAAAAAGCGGGGAATAGGATGTACCAGAGCTATGAATATGTATTTGTGTTTTGGGCATTCAATACTCCTGTACATAAAAAGCCCCTGTGACCATCTGTAAATTGAGGTGTGTGTTTGGGAGCTCTCCCCGCACACTGCCCGGCGTCGTAATAAACATAATAAACGTAATAAACATCCACTTTCTGACTTTGAACTGTTAGAGAGTCTTTGTCCATCATAGTTGGATATCAGTATTAAATCAATATGTATATTTTTAATAAATCACCTGTGCTCCCATCCCGCTGGGCTGGGGATGAGGGGACAGCCCCAGGCAGTCGCCAGGCCAGGGGGGAAAAGCTTTGTGCCTCCTGCAGGTGGGAGGATGAGGAGGATGAAGCTGCTCTCCAGCTTTGCCTTTCCCCCTGTGCAGCAGGGCAGGGGCAGGGCTGGCAGAGGTTTCTTGTCACTCTCCCCCAGCTGAGGAACTCCTCTTGTCTCAAGGTGATTTGGGTTGCAATGCAGGATGTAACCACAAGCATTCCGTGGCCATCTGTTGAAACCCTTTGGGGAGGGGTTTTCTTTATCTCTTCTGTTGCCCTCAGTTTTCTTGCTTGCAAGTGTTGGAAATCTTGCAGTGCAGATTCTCACGCAGCTTCAAGAAAACAATGTATATTTTTAGAAATTATCTATTGTTTACATATTTCTGCTCTGGGTGGAGACATGTGATGGACGGTGATGTTCACCATCCAGGTCGAGGAGGTGGCAAAGAGGTTACACAGATCTCTCTGTGTAACCAATCTCTTGACCTCTGTACAAATGTATATAAGTAATGGAGTCAGATAATTAAAATAGAGCAGCTTTCCCTTGACCTGCTGTGCCTGCCTGTTCTTTGTGTGCCTGAAACTGGCACACCCTTCTATGACCCATTCCTCGTGGCTCTGGGGGGAAAGGATGGGTGTCTGCTCTTAATGGGCAGCTGTTAAAACCAAGTGGGGCTGTGTTTCTTTTTCTATTCCACCCTCCTTCCATGGGGACATCATCTGTTAACGGGCCATCCAGGCTCACTGCATGACTGATAAAACTGCATCATCCCTTGGGAGATGCTCCACACGGCGGGAGGAGCCCAGCATTCCTGCCTGGATAAAACCTGGGGTTCAGAACACCAGCACAGCCTGTTTGCACTGGATTCCCAGAGGAACACCAGACCTATCTCAGCAGCACTGGACCTTCAGAGGAAAATTACACCCTCCTACAGGTAAAGGATCATCTCTGCTCCAACAGAACCACATCTGTCACTCCAGGAGGATTAACTGGACTGCTACCTGAGCAACAGGTTGTCAGGTTATATTCTGACTCTGTCAGTATTTTCTTTTTTGTTTGTTTGCTTTTTTTGTACCACTACTTTTTTACTTTTAATATTCCTAGTAAAGAACTGTTATTCCTATTCCCCTATCTTTGCCTGAAAGCCCCTTAATTTCAAAATTATAATAATTTGGAGGGAGGGAGTTTACATTCTCCATTCCAAGGGAGGCTTTGACTTTCACTCAGGACACCTGTCTTTCCAAAGGACACAAAGGAATAACAGTGGCTTTAGGGTGGATCCTGCTGGGAAAATGCTACAGACAGGAAAAGCAGCTCTGCCTCTGTGTGGGCAGGGAGCAGGGGGGATGCAGAGGGGCCTCCCCTCTCCTGGGATCCAGCTTCTCCCATCCCTGGGGGGCTCATCAGGGCAGGTTCTGGCATCTCATCACCCTCAGCTCTTTGTACCCCCACAGAGCAAGGAGAGAGATCTCAAATCAGAGCCTTGGCAATCTCCAGGAGGAGACCTCAAACTGAGAGAAAATGACTCCCTAACTGAGAGCCCTTAATTGAGGCCCCAGTGCTGATAGCAGAGGAGCCCACACCTGAGAGGCCTTGGCTGCCCCACCAATTAGCAGAGCCAGCAGCTCATCAGGGTAATGAGGAGCAGGTGGGACAGGGCCTATAAGAACCCTGAGGGTTGCACTGGGGTCTAAGCCTGGTTTGGGTCCAGTCTGGGCTCTATGGAGCATCCCCCAAAGCAGGTCTGGCCACTGCCTGAGCTCTGGCTTCTGCTGGGGGCACTCTCAGAGCTGGGCTGGAGGCTCTGACTTCTCTTTTTCTCCCTCTCCAGATGAGGCCACCCACCAAGAGTGATTCCTTCCCCAGCAGGTTCTTGGGCCAGGTCCTTCAGCTCAGATTGGTCAAGTACCCGGTGAGTGGTGCTGAGCCTGGGGAGGGGGTGGCTGAAACCTCAACACTGGCAATTTCTGGGGGCTTTCTGATAGTTTGTTTTCTTTCAGTCTTTTCACATTATTAGATATTAGGAAGAAGTTCCTCCCTCTGAGGGTGGGCAGGCCCTGGAAGTGTCCAAGGCTGGGTTGGACATGGCTTGGAGCAGCCTGGGATAGTTGAAGGTGTCCCTGCCCATGATAAGGTGTGGAATAGGTGCTCCTTAAAGTCCCTTCCAACTCAAAGAATTCCATGATTTCTGCTTCTGCATTTGCTTGTCCTCTGCTTTCCTCCCTATCCCAACATTTTCTCCTTGGCCTTGCCTTACTCCCCTTCAGCTGTTAGTGGCTGCAGTAGTCTCATTTCTCTCCCTCTCTGGGTCAAAAGAAATGGGTGGGTTTTGGGAATGGAGTCCAACCCAGCAGGTTTTGGCTGAAGTTTTTCCTAATCTCAGTTCCACGCTGGGACAGAGAAGAGTTTAAGGCTTTCCCTGGGGACTTGAAGCACCTGAAGTTCTCCCATGTGCTGATGGACCTCTCTTTGCAGCTGAAGCTCCTTCACAAAGTATCTGTCTGGACTGGATTAGTGCTCCCTGTTGAGACCCTCAGGAGCAAACTCTGCCCCCCAGCCCAGTCCCCCAGCAGGCCTGGGAGGCTCGTGCACCTTCTGCTCTCTGTGACTCCCACCAGGATCCAGAACTTCCTAGGCTACCTCCTGACAGAGTGGGACCAGAGCAACCTGTCCAAAGGTGAGAGCTGGGGACACCTGGAGGCTTTGGAGCTGGGAGGAACACACATGGAATTCCTGTAGGGAGCTGGGAAAACTGCTGCTTTTGTTGTGGGTGTGGTGATTGTGCCTCCTGTGAATCCCTGCAGTAATCCAGGAGGCTCTGATGGACCCAGCCAGGGACAGGGATGACGTGGCTCCAAAGCAGCAGGAGTCTTTGCTTGCATTTCTGGAGAGGGATTTGCCAGAGGATGACTCTGACGACCTCACGTATGAGGTGAGATGTTGTGGCTGCTGAGCAATCCCAAGATGGTTTGTCCTCTGTGTGGGCCTGGGATGCCCTGGGTGTGTCCCTGCAGAGGTTTCCTTCCCCATCCCCTCTTTGAGGGCACAGGGTGTCCAAGGAGCACCTGACCCTCACCCCAGCACCGTGTGAGAGCTGGGGGTGCTCCACTCATCCCCAAGGTTTCCCTTTGCTCCATGTCCCTGCAAGGCAGTGTCTCTGTCACCCCTGGCTGTGGCTCCCACTGCTGTTGGGACAGGATTGGTGTGTCCTTCCCCTCCCTGTCCCTTCCTCAGAGCCTCTCTTTGCCCCTTTCCCCCCCAGCCCTCAGAGATGGAGTCAGACAGTGAGGAGTACCAGGAAGAAAACGACACAGACATGGAGCTGGAGGAGCTGGGTGGGGTCACTGTGCAGGAGGCCTTGGCCATCCAGGTGAGTGTTCCTGCTCCATTCCTGGGGACAGCATCAATCCTTGCCTGGAAGGTTTTACCTCACTCCCTAGCTGCAGGAGGAGGGAGTCTGGGGTTGCTCTAAATCTGAATTCCATGAATCCCTTATGGATTTTGTGCTGCTCTGACTGTGTCCCCTGTGCCACACAACCCCCAGGGCCCCGTGCCCCTGGAGCTGGGAGCAGAGGATGCAGCTGTGGCCAGAGGTGATGCCCAGAACCCAAAAGCCAACGGGAGCAGTGGGGATGGCAGCGAGGAGACTGTCACAGCCTGTGACACCAGCACATCTCCGGATGAGGTAAGGACCCCTGGGACAATGCCACCCTCTGAGTGTGCAGCAGGGGAGGTGCCACAAGTCCCCTGGATGTTCCCCAAGCTCTGAGCCTTTGTCACAGAGCTCTGCTGCCAAGGGAAAGGGTTGGAGGGGCTCCAGCCCCTGTGCAGGGACACAACCTCAGTCCCTGGGTGTGCCCAGTGCCTGGGCATTGTCACTGCAGCAGTGCCAGGTGCCAGCTTGTGGCACCTCTGACCCAGGGCCACTGCCAGCAGCTTGTCACAAGCCCTTTGTGACTCCCTGGCCTGGATGTTTTACAGTTGAAAATAGAGGGGATTTGCAGGAAATTTTTCACCACAAGGAATTTCCATGGGGTCCCTCACTGCTCTGGTCCCAAAGCACTGCTGGATGCCCTCCTGGTTGCCAGGAAGCTGCTGCCCTGGGAAGTGGAGGGTGAGGAGGGAGGTGGGGCATTGCTTTGTCCCCAGGGTCAGTGAGGGCAGGCAGTGCTATGGGGAAAATCTCCTCTTTTCCAGGAAGATGAGGAAGCCTGACTTGTGCACCTGATCCTTCTGGGGCTGCAGAGTGCCTGATTCCCTGGGACAGCCATGTCCCTGAGGAAGATGTCCAGTTAAACACTGTGTTTGTGTTGTTTGTTCCCTTTTTCTGAAGTTTATAATAAAATCACCCTATTTTTGCACGTGAACTGGGCTCTATTGGCTGTCAGTACCTGGAGCTGGCGTTTACAGGCTGTGGGGCTGGCAGGGGAGCCTTTCCCTCTGATCCCTCCTGGGGAGGGGTTCCTCAGGGTGTCTGGGAGGGGGATGGCTCTGGGAATGCTGGAATGTGATGGGAGGAGGAGAAATGAAGGTGCAAAGAGAGGCTGGGCAGCACTGGGGCTGTCCATAGGCAGTGTCTGAGCCTGGACACTCAGGCTGCTCCCTGGACAGCCCTGGGCTGCCTGGTGCCTCCATGGAATCCCTTCCCTTCTGGTGTCCCCAAAAACACTGGAATAACCCCTTAGTATAAAGCAAGGAATTTAACACAGAGGTTGTCTTCTTCAGTCAACACTTTGAGGTTTTCAGTTTGTGTTTTGGCTTTTACCTGGGAGTTGTGAACAGGACCTTCTCCCTCTACATGGATCCTAGAAAGGATCCTCTGAGAAAATGGGAATTTTGGGATCAGGAAGTGCCTGAATGTGACCCAGAGCTCTGGAGAGACCTGAGGTTGCCCAGTGCTGGAGCTGTTGCCTCAAGTCCCAAAAATCTGAGGCTGCAAAGAGCAGCAACTCCTCCAAATGTGGGTGAGGGAACAGGAACAGCCTGGGGAGGTTGGATCCCTTGCTCAGGGCATGCCTGGAGGCTGTGTCTGGCACCACTGCCTGGAGCTGGCTTTCTGTGGGAATCCACTGGGACTGACAATGCTCCAAGTGCTAAAATGAGCTGTGGCCCCCTCCAGCAGGGATGTGGGGCTGGATGAGCTGAGCCCTCAGGGTTTAACCAGGGTGGGCCAGGCCAGTTTAGAAAAGCCTGTGATTGTGTCTGTGCCTGTCCCAGCCAAAGCCTCTGGAGGAGCACAAACCCTCTGAGGGGAAAAAAGGAGTTGGGCTGCCCCAAGGGTGTGTTTGTGTCCCAACTCCTGTGGGCTGCAGGAGTGCAAAATCCCAGGGAGTTTGAAGGCAAGTAAGGGGGACGGGGGGTCCTGGGTCCCAGACCCTGCTGGGATCAGGGATCTTAATGCCAGGCTTATTAAAAGTTGTCCTGTTTGTTAAAGCAGCCTGTTGTGACTTTTCCTTGTGGTTTTTCCTGCTGGATTACACTGACGTTTCCAAGGCATTCTCTGACCAGTGAACCACTTAAAGGTAGGAAATTCTGAAGCTTTAAACCCTTGGCTGGGTCAGGACACCTCTCCCGGAGCTGCAGCCCTTGCACTCCTCCCTGGCCCTCTGAAATTGGCTTTACATCTCTGGCCAGAGATCCAGCACTGGCTCCTTGTGCCTCTGCTCCAGTGGGACGTGGCTCAGAGCAGGCAGGGCTGTTTTTCCCTCAGGTTGGTTATTTGTGCACCATTACCAGTCCTGAGTCATGAAACTCAAGCATTCATAAAGCTGCAGTGCCTCATACCTGGTGTTATCTGCAGCCACAATAGCTCTGCTTTCATTACTGCTGAATAACAGCAAGAATATATTTTTTTTTTTTTTTTTGTTAAAGGTTGATAAAGGAGCTGATCCTGCAGCTCCTGGGTATTATTCTGGGCTCAGCATTAATTCAGGTGCTCCTTGTTTGTGTTCAAGAGCTCTCCCCTTTCTCTGCAGCAGAAATTAATAAAAGATCCTTCACAAAGCTGGGCACAGGTTCTCTCTGGAATCTGGGCTGGCTCTTCCTCTTGCTCCTGAGCTTTAGGAGCCCTGGATGTGGGGATGAAGGGCAGGCTTGGTTCCTTGCCAGAGTGATGATTTAAATGTGGTGAGGAAGGAAACAGCCCGAAATCTGCCTCTGAGCTCACCTGAGAATTAATTCTGGGCATACCCAAAGCTCCCCAGACCTTAAGCCCTGAATGAGGAAGATGAGATCTCCTCAGCTGGGCATGGAGGCAGTGAATGGCTCAGACAAGCAGCTGCAGAGCTGTTTGATCCCAAGGTCATCCCTGAGTCCAGCCCCAGCAGGTGGGTGGTGCCCATTTGTGAGGAGGAGTGGGATGATGGCCCTTCAGTGTGTGAAGGCTCAGCCTGGAGAGGTGCCCAGTCACCTGGGGGGTGCCTGAGGGTGGCACTGGTGGCCTCAGGGGTGTCACCACTGAGCTGCTCAGAATGCTGTGAGCACCTGGGCCACATGCCTTTGCAGAAGGAGAGAGTGGTGCATGCCAGAAATGAAGGTTTGGGGCTGTTTGGGGCCATTTAGTGGGGCTGCAGCCGTGGGGTGGGATCTATGTGATGCTTTGGGGACTTCTGGCCTCTCTCCAAGTCTGGGTGAAGCAGGATAGGGATGTAGAGTCTGTCCTGCCCAATCCATGAAGTCCCCTGAGCATCCCTTCCCTCCCTCTCCTCATTCCTGTTCTTCCTTTCTGGCCTGTGGGGGTTTTTTGCCCGTTTTTCCCTGCATGTGAGGAGATGGAGCACAGGGACACAGGGTGACTGCAGCCCCCTTGCTTTGGTATTGAAGGGTGCCAGGAGCAGCCTGATGGAGCAGGTTATTCAGTTCTGCAGGTTGGATGGAGATGCACTGAGCCCTCCTTGGCATTCTCTTTTCTAGGGAAAGGCTGTGGGATGTGCCCAGCTGAGCCTCTGCTGCCCCTGGGCATCATCCAGGCCCAGATTTTGTGTGATCCCCCTCACCCTTCCCCTCAGTCCTGCTGAGGAGCAGATTCCCTGAGCATCCCTTCTCTCCCTCTCCTCATTCCTGTTCTTCCTTTCTGGCCTGTGGGGTTTTTTGGTTTTTGCCTGTTTTTCCCTGCAGTGTAAGGAGATGGAGCACAGGGACACAGCGTGGCTGCAGCCCCCTTGGTTTGATGTTGGAGGGTGCCAGGAGCAGCCTGATGGAGCAGGTTATTCAGTTCTGCAGGTTGGATGGAGATGCACTGAGCCCTCCTTGG
>JBBMKD010000103.1:3807044-3819950 GCA_037834095.1 Argya squamiceps
CAGCCCCACATCTGCTGGAGGAACGGCCCCTGGGCCATTCCAGCCCGGAATTCCAGCCCCACATTTGCTGGAGGAACGGCCCCTGGGCCATTCCAGCCCCACATCTGCTGGAGGAACGGCCCCTGGGCCACGCCAGCCCGGAATTCCAGCCCCACATCTGCTGGAGGAACGGCCCCTGGGCAATTCCAGCCCCACATCTGCTGGAGGAACGGCCCCTGGGCAATTCCAGCCCGGAATTCCAGCCCCACTCACTCCCTGGGGTCCGGGGAGGCTCCCGGCTCCCACCCCGCGGCTCCAGGGAGGGTGGCCCTGGTTGCCAAATAACCGGGAGGCTGCAGCCCCCGCGGGCTCGCGAGAGCTGCCGGGGGAGGAAAGAGGAAATTGGGGTTTTTTTTCTCTCATTTCCTGCTTCAAGATGCGTTTCATGGTTCAGGGAGGTGAAGGGTGGAGGTTACAGCTCCTGCCTGTGCCGGAGGCTGTGGGGGCACGGTGGGAGGCAGGACTGAAATGGT
This sequence comes from Argya squamiceps, assembly GCA_037834095.1. Classification (NCBI taxonomy): domain Eukaryota; kingdom Metazoa; phylum Chordata; class Aves; order Passeriformes; family Leiothrichidae; genus Argya; species Argya squamiceps. Next base: position 3,807,557 of record JBBMKD010000103.1, read on the forward strand.
GACACTTCCCTCTGGGTTGGATTCGTTGGAAGAAAAAGGGAAATGTGGCAAAATTAAGACTGAACCCCCTGCTCGTTTTGGGGGTGAGCTGCAGGATGGAGATGCTGAGAGAGCACCCAGGTGAGTTCAGTGCTCCAGGGATCACCCAACCTGCCCCGAGCTGGGCATGGAGCATCCCCACAGCATCCACGGGCTGGTGAACAATGGCATGGGGAAAAAAAAATTAAAAAACAACAAAAAATGAAGACAATTAGAAAACTGCAATTTCCCAGTAGCTGCATTTAAAGATCCTATCTCCCCCTGGGAAGAGAAACCAATTTCCTTACAAACTAAAAAGGCTGGAGCTAAGAAAAGCTTCCCTGCATCAATCCAGGGGGGAAAGGGCTCAGCAGCTCCTGGACCAGAATCTGCAAATGCCATCAGTGCCATCAGTGCCATCAGTGCCATCAGGGCTGTGTCCTGCAGCTGATTTATCCACCTGGAACAGGCAGCAGAACCCACCAAAGGATTCAGGGATGCTCCATGGCTTGGAGAATTAAATCAGCATTTTGCACAGTCCTGCAGAGGTTGGCAACAGGAAACAACTGTCCTTGTTAAGGGCTTGGGTGGCTTTTAAACTTGGCATTTTCTCCGTGGTTGTAATAAGACAAATGAGGGATTTCACAGCAAAAAGGCAGTTCCTGGCTGCACCTCTTTCCCTGGCCACTTCTCTGCAGCTTGGCAGGATCACAGGCATGGCAGGAATTCTGTCATTTTATTCCTAACATTATCTGGTACTTCTCTGTGGTAATTTTATTCATTAGGGGAAAACAGTGATGCTGCTACACAAATTTCTTCCCTGTGAGGGTGGTGAGGCCCTGGCACAGGGTGCCCAGAGCAGCTGTGGCTGCCCCTGGATCTGTCCCAGGCCAGGCTGGACAGGGCTTGGAGCAGCCTGGGACAGTGGGAGGTGTCCCTGCCATGGCAGGGGTGGCACTGGATGGACTTTTAGGACCCTTCCAACCCAAACCAGTCTGGTTTGCTGGTGCAGCGTGGGCTGGATGGTGCAGGTTGTCTCTTCCCAGAGCCCTGCCCCTCCTCCCTGAGCAGGATCCAAGCATGACTCAGCCCCACCCGGGTTTTTATCAGCTCTCACAGGCGGCCTCAGCACCCAGCCAACAGCCACAACCCCCAGCTGGCCTGGAGTGGGCTGGGAAATACCGAAATAAATACAAGGGAAGGGAACTGTGGGCTCCTCACGGGGTGGCTGCAGGCTCACAGCACCCACCCAGCCCCAGCCTGGCCCCCCAAAGCCCTGCCTGGACCCAGGGTCCCCCTGTCCTGGTTGTGTGGTTGGGTTCAAGCAGTGAAATTTTCTTCTTTCCTTATGGGAACCCACGTCTCCCAAAGGCTGCTCATCCCAACCTTGCTGCTCCCAGGAGAAATCCCTGCAGCTGCCCCACCATAGCGCCCACAGTGGCACCACTGGTGACTTCAGAGTGAATAGAAGGGAGGAAATGCTGAAATGTTTGGGGTTTAGTGTGTTTAAAAAGTGACTTCATCCTAGAGGGGACAGACATCAATGGGAGGATTTTTTCCAGTGACTGAGTTGAGTCACTCGGTGCTCTTTGAGCACCTGTAAAGCTCTGAGAGACAAAAACAAAAAGTTTACCAAGAGCTGGGCTCCTCTCATGCAATGGCTGCAGAAAATCCCAGCAAAAAGACACATCACAGATCAAAGAATATTCTGAGCTGGAAGAGAACCACAGGGATCATCAAGTCCAGTTCCTTGGAATTGAACTCCCAACTTCAGTTCATGGAAGAAAATGAAAATATTCCTCCTTGCCAACCCACCCAGAGTGACAACCCGGAGGAAGGGGAATTAATTCAGTGATGTGAGGGGGGTTTGTGGGGGCAATCCCCCACCCTAAAGCCATCCCTGGAGCCATCCAGGCAGGACGAGCAGCCTGAAGCTCCAGGGGACACAAACCCACAGGTGGCACTGAGGGTGACACGGTGACCACGGCCGGGGCTGGAGCGATGCCAGGCGGCTTCGGGGGCTCCGGGGAGCGAGGCCAGAGCTCGGCTTCCTTCAGCTGAGCACGGAGCAGGTTTTGAAAGCACATCCTGCCGCGGCCGGGGCGCAGCGCCTTGCGCAGGGCGAGTCCCGGGAGCGCCATGAGCAGCGCCAGGACGGGCTGGGATGGGCAGCGGGAGCTGCTGCGGCTCCGGGATGTGGAGCTGGAGCCCCGCGGGTCCCCCCCGCTGCCGGGGACACCTCACAGGTAACACAGAGGGGCTCTGCAAAGGGGAAGGAGCTGCTCAGCACGGCTGCCCCACCCCGGCGCTTTGTGCTGGGTAATAACCCGGGGGTTCAGGGGGCTGTGGGGGCACAGCCGGGGCTGGCTCAGCCACTGCTGTCCCCAGCACAACGGGGAGGTTGAGACAAAGCCACCGTGGGTTTGGTACCGCTGGTGGCGGCCGAGTCAGGGCCCAGTGCCAGGATAGGGAAGTGAAATCCAGCGGCTCCATCTCAGTGCCCTCCCTCCTCCTCCGGGCTCCCTCTGCCCCCTCCCCATGCCCAGACCCCTGTCCTGTCCCTCAGACCTGGCTGGGGGGTGTCAAAGGCTTTTTCTGCTCTTGTCCAACACCTCTGCCAGCATTGTGTCCTCCTTGGGGTCACCCAGCAGGGACCACAGGTCACCATCAGCCCCTGTGCTGTGTGTCCCAGGCAGGTGGGAATCAGCGCCTGTGGAGCCCCTGGGGCAGCTCCCACCCGCAGGATTTCCCAGTGCGGCAGCTGGAGCCACTGGGCCACCAAACTCCCCGTGTTTCTCCCCAAAACCGCCCCGCTAAGGCTCCCCAGGCCGCTGCTTCCCCTTTTTTCCCCGTGCTCTTCCTCTGAGCCGGCACCGGAGGCAGCGGGACCCGCGGGGTGACGCTGCCTCCCGGCCCCGAGCAGGGAGGAGTGCGGGGGCTCCGCGCTCCGCAGCGCCCGCCTGGACCCGGCTGCCCCCGGAGCGGCCACTCCCATGCCGGACACGCCGGGGGGCTGCCCCCCTCGGCCCCCCAACCCAGCCCTCATCTACAGCAACGTGGGTGAGTGACGTCCTGACTGACCCCACTGTGCCCCTGCCTGCCGAGGGGTCACCTCGGACAGCGACACGAGCCCCTCTGCTGTCCCTGTCCTCTCCCCCCGTGTCACCTCTCTGGGTGGTGTTGGGTGGGGCTTTGGGGCTGGAGATATGCAGGGGGGCAAAGAAAAACGTGCTGTACTCCCATGCCATGCCATGCCATGCAACCCCATGCCATCCCATCCCATCCCACCACACCATCCCCTCCCCTCTGTCCCGTCTGCCCTGTCACGTCTGTCCCTCCCTCCCCAGGAGAGCTGCGGGCCCACCTCGTTCCCCGCAAGGCCAGCCGAGGGGAAGGCGCTGGGAAACCCCTCCCTCAGCCCACCCCGGACCCTCTGCCGCCCCCCCTGCCCAAAAAGCAGCTCCAGCGAGCCGAGTCCCTCCCGGAGCCGGGATCATCCCACCGCTGCCATGGCGACCCTGAGCCACCGGCTGGCAGCATCCTCTACAGCATCCCCGCAGCCCACCCGCGGCACGGGGAGGGGGCTCCCCCGCGGGACAGACCCTCCTGGGCACCCAAGAAGCCCCTGACCAAGTCGCAAAGCCTGGGGGAGCCGCTGGCCCGAAGCAGCCCCCAGCAAGCCCCAGCCCCCAGCCTGAAGGAGCTGACATTCGGGACAGCGGACGGGGAGCTGGGGCAGCTCCTGCAGAGCCCGGCCGGGCTCTGTGGGCTCATTTTGGGCTGCCAGGAGGCCGCCCTGGCCCGGCTCTCGGCTCACATGCAGGAGGAGCTGGTGGGGCCCGAGGAGAGGCAGCAGCTGCTGCAGGCAGAGCTGGCAGGGAAGCGTTGGGCAGCTCTCAGTGTCCTGGACCCCCAGCCCTGCTGCCAGAGTGGGGACGCCTGGTACTTCAGGGTGGGCTTCACCTTCCATCACAGGCAGCTGCAGTTTGCAGCCAAGGTAAGGGGGGAATGAGGGTAAAAGCCCTGGGAGGGTGCAGAGGGAGCCAGGAGACCCAGGAGTGTTGGCTTTTCCATGGAACGCGACACTGGGGCCACTTCCCCTTCCTGCACCCACTTCTGCATTTGCTGCATGAGTGCTGCTGGTGGGGGCTGGGGGATGAGGGTGACACTTCCCATGGGACCAGGGGACATCAAAAACGGCCCTGCTGGGGGACATGTCTTGGTAACTCAGCCAGAGGGGCCAGCACATGCAAAGGAGAGGCTGGAGCAGAGCTGGCTGCCCAGGAGAGCAGGATGAGACCTCAGCCCATCTGGGGGCTGCACCACCCCTCATGTCCCAGGTCCTGCTCAAAGCCATCCTGGCCCCATCCCTGGGTTCAGAGGGTGCAGGGGGACCCCAGCCAAGGCTCTGTCCTTGCACAGCTGGCCCTGTCCTGTGTGTCCCTGCAGGTCCCCAAGCCGTGCTGCTCCAGCCTGGGGCTGCAGAGCTCCCTGGGGACACACTGCAGCATCCAGCGCCTGCTCGGCCGCTTCACCGACCGCCTCCCTCCCGAGCTGCTGCTCCCAGGAATCCCTGGAAAACACAGTCAGGGCTCTTCCAGACAGGAACCAGCCTGTCCTGCCCCCCAGCCTGTCCTGCAGGTGCTGCTTTGTGCCGAGGTTCCCCAGCAGACCCTGGCAGACTTTGTGAAGAGCTCCCACGCCCTGCACAGGACCAGCCCCGGGCACTACGAACGCCTGGGCTGCCTCCTGCTCCTGCAGCTGTGCATGGGGCTGGAGCACCTCCGGGGGCAGAACGTGGCCCAGGGGGACCTGTGCCCTGAGAACCTGCTGCTGGTGGAGTGCCCGTGTCCCCCCCAGAGCCAGCAGGGCCAGAAGGAGCCGCTGGGGCTGTCCCTTCCACGGCTGCTCATCAGCAACTTCTTCAAGGTGCAAGAGAAGCAGAGACCTTGTTCCAGCAGCCAGGAGCAGGACTGGAGACAGGCTCTGGCTGCACCCTCCCCTCCAGCAGCAGCTGAGCTGAACGTGGGCAGGCTGATCTATCAGATCTTGCATGTGGACATCTCCCTGGAGAACATTTTGGGCTTCAGCAGCAAAAGGCTTCCTGAAATCCCCTCGCTGTCCATCTACTCGGCAGGACTGAGGCGTTTGGCCACGCTGCTGCTGCACAGGGATCCCCACCAGAGGGTGTGCATCGAGCAGGCCAGGGGCATCCTGCAGGTGCTGCTCTGGGGGCCACGCCAGGAGCTCTTTGCCAGGAGCAGGAAGAGCCTGGAGCTGCTCAGGAGCTGGCTGGAGGTCAAGAGGGCTCTGCTGCTCCTGAGGTTTGCAGAGAACTCGGTTGGGGCCAGGGCCAGCCCCGGCCTGGAGGAGTGGCTGTGCTGCCAGTACTTCCAGGGGGTCACTGAACACACCCTTTACCAGGTCACCCAGGTCCTCTATGCTCCCTAAACCAACCTCCAGTTCAGCCTGCCCGTCCTCAAAGCCAAGAGCTCAGGAGGGCCTGGCCAAACCTGTCCCTGCCCATGGCAGGGGAGTTGAAACTCAATTAATTTTAGGGTCCTTTCAGCCCAAATCATTCCATGATCTGTGAAATCCACCAGTTCCTGAGAAATCCTAGCAGATCCTCGCTGGGAAAGCAAACCTAAACTCACTCTCCCCATAGGCCATGAGTGATAAAGTTGGGATCAAACTCCCAAATACAGGGTGTGGTTTTATACCCTCAATTTTTGCTTGATACTCTAAGTCTGGTTTATCAGAACATCTGAGGAAAGGCAGCTGGATGGGACCCCAAGCACTAATTTAGTGACTGATAATCCCAAGTAAAGTTTATGGGGTCCAGACATTGCACAAAACCCCCTCAGAGCCTTTTTGCAGCCACCAGGTTTTTGCTGTTTTAAAGAACACTCAAAGCCACCCATCACAGCTCACCCTTCTCAGCAAAGGAAGAACAACAGCTCCTTCAGCCTGTGCTTCCCAGAGATAATTTGTGGCAGAGTCACAAATAAAAATGACATTTTAAAGGGAAAAATACAGCTTCAATAAAACCTGGAGCTGAGCCTCTTAAACACTGGTCCTTTATGTGCTTCTCTGCCAGCATCACACACTCCAGGGATGGATCCAGAGGGAAACACAAAGCCAAACTGCCCTGCCCAGTGGTGATTACCCAGAACAGCCTCCATGGGCTCTGGTGAACAGCTCAGGTGAGTTCATGGGCACCAAGGCAGGGCTGTGGCATCTGCTGGAAAAACTTGACAGCATGTGGGACCTGGACCCAGTCCCCAAATCCATGTAGATGCCAAGGGAGCAGCATGGAGAAGGTCAGGTTCATTGAAATTATTCCTCAGCAATTATTAATCCACTCACAGCCATCACAGACTGGGTATCAGGAAAAATTCCTTCACTGAAGGAGTGATCAGGCCTCAGCACAGGCTGCCCAGGGCAGTGCTGGAGTCACCATCCCTGGAAGTGTTCAAACAACGTGTGGATGGGGCACTTGGGGACACGGGGCAGTGGTGGTGGGGTGATGGTCAGACCCGATGATCTTCGGAGGTTTTTCCAACCTGAACAATTCCATGATTCAGTGACTCCACCAGCTGACAGCAGCAGGGCTGTGCACACAGTGGGGCAGAGCCTCCCCATGTCTGCTGTGCCCACGGATGTGGCAGTGGCTCCCCAGGCCACCACCAGAGCCTGGAGCACAGCTGGAAGTGAGGAGAATTCCTCCTAGGAGTCCGTGAGCTCCAAAAAACAAAAATAAACCAGAGCTGGGAGCCTGTCAAGATGCAGAGAGCAGCTCAGTCCCAGCTCCCTGCTTGGTTTGTTCCCACGTGGAGCAGCACCCAAATCCCCCGGTGCAGCCTCCCTGCCCAGGCTGGACCCCATCAATCCTGGCACAGAAATGGGGCTCAGATCCATCCCAGGCTCCCGGGCCATCCCCAGCAGAGCCCGGCCCTGCCGTCCCTGTCTCTCCTGCAGTATTTGCCGTGGCTACGAGAGGGCAGTAAAGGCCGTGGCACAGCCCCTCATCCCGGGAACACAAAGCCAAACCCACTCCCCCGGCTCCTGCAGCCCCAGGCCGGTGGCTCCAAGGACCCACAGCACCCCAGCTCTGGTTCCCAGCGTGGGTGACCCCCTCCCCTGCTGCCAGGAGCGTCCAAAGTCAGCAAAACGTCCCTTGGAGGCAGGACCAGGCACATTCCACACTCCCATCCCTGTGGAGAGCAGGACATGGCACTGGTACCACGTTGCAGAGGAAAAGAGGGATTTTTTTCCAGATAAGCAACAAGTTCAGCCCTGTGCCAGCCTGTTGAGCAAAACAGGACACCCTCCCCTGGTCGTGTCACCACCATGAAATCCTGGAATCTCCTGAGTGGGAAGGGACCCTCAGGGATCATCAGCCCCTGTCCCTGCACAAGACACCCCAACAATCCACCCTGAGCAGCCCTGAGAGCTCCTGGGGCAGCCTTGGGGCTGGGACCATTCCCTGGGGAGCCTGGGCAGTGCCCCAGCAGCCTCGGGGGGAAGAACTTTTCCCTGAGCCCCATCCCAAACCTGCCCCAGCTCAGCTTTGTGCAGTTTCCCAGAGTCCTGTCACTGGCCTGCCAAAAATCCCTCCAGGACAAGCACAATTGTAGGGCCACGAGAGAATTGGGAGCAAATTAAAGAGCCCCCACTGAAGCACAGCACTGCTCACACACCCCCAGGTTATTCTGTGCTGCATCTCCGAGGAGTTTCAGGGAATATTTCAGAATATTCCATGGGATTCCAGCACTGCTGAGCCCTGGGATGGGCTGTGGGGGAAAATTTAGGCCCTCACTCACACATTTCACAGCACTCAGATCTCCCAGGGCTCCACTCAGAGACTTCTACTCCCACCCAGCAGAACCTGGTGAAATAAACCCATCGCAGGTATTCCCTGCTCCAAGGTTTTATAGGGGAGAGATTCATCAGCTCCAACAGTGCCAAACAAACCTGAAAATACTGAAAAACATGGAAATACCACACTTTAAAGCTCAGCCCCTTTTGGAGACTTATTTGTTGTAACTTCAGTTGAAGGTTTGTTAATTCCAGCATCACAAGGAGCCCTTTTTCCTTTCTGCTCACCAAGGGGTGTCTGTGGACCCTGAGCACAGCCCCCTCCTCACAATCTGCCCCCCCAAATCCTGCCCAGCCTCAGTGACCCCCCTGAGCTGCAGCAGTGCCACAAACCTTCCCAGCTCACAGCCACAACTCCTGGGGTCACCCTGCACACACTGGAAAGGCTGCAGTTAAGGGGACACTAAAATTCCAAGCATTTAAGTGGCATATTTGGTATTTAAAGCAGCCATCATGTTCCACTTGAGACTTCCCAACCAAATCACACACTGGATATCCTATAAAACACTGGCAGAGCAGGGAAGCACTGGTCCTAATTACCACACCTGCTAATTAGTCACTAGAAGTGAGACTTTTCCAGGATTGCTGGGTCATTCCAAGCCCTGTCAGAGCACATCCATGAGTTCCAGTGAAGCAAAGAACGAGCAAAGCCTTTCCACACCTGCAACTTTAATGGTTGGGGCAGTTCCAGAGCCACCTCTTCAAAGAGTGCAAAGTCTTTAAACAGCTTAAAACCAGCAATAAAAAGTAAAATATAAATTTTTATTTAGAATTAAAGCAAATACTTCAGTATCACAAACACAATATTAAACTTCAAGAAATATACTGCTAAATTTGGAGGGAGCATTTATTGGTTTTTTGTTGGGTTTTTTTTTTGCACAACCACGACATGCGCACAAAAAAAAAAAAATCCAGAGAAAGATGTGGAGTCTTGAAATTTTCAACATCTCACCACCAAAAGCAGCTGGGTCACACAAGGTTTCGTACAAGAGTTAAGACTGGAATAAGATGTTGACAAAATTTCTACAGAATCATCTTTTTATAGACAACAAGAAAGCTCTAAAGAGGCAAACATTGCGATCTAGTCTTCTTCTGCTGAGTCTCTCTCAAACGTGTAGGCCATGAAGCAAGCATCTGGTCTCTTGGGGACAAGGGGATGCCCTGGTCTCACAATCTCAAAGCCCAAAAAGCTGAAAGTACGGAGCAGTGCAGCTAGAAAATAAAGCAGGAGATAGGTTTCACCCTTAGGATACTGAAAAAAAGCCATGGGATTTATATCAAAAGGTATTTTTGTGTGTCTGGAGGTGCAGGGACACCCACCTCTGTCATCTCTGTTCTTGTGGAAACAGATGAACACGTGTTCAACCCGGAGCCGTTCTTCAGCAAACTCGAGGAGAACTGCAAAACTGCAAGAGAAAAACCCCAGGGGCTCAGTGCCTGTGGCACAGGGAATGTCCTGGGATGGGAGGGAGCCCCAGGGACCACCCAGTCCAACCCCTGGCCCCGCACAGGCACCCCAACAATCCCACCCTGAGCACTGTCCAAAAGCTCACAGAGCTCTGGCACCAAGTGCTTCCTCAGAGAGAGTTTGGCAAGGCCCTGAGAGCCAAATCCACAGAGGAATTCCTGAGGAACAGGCACAGGTTGGAGCCTCACACCACCAGACCCCTGAAGTCCAGGCAGAACTCAAGGGCAGGACCCCTCAGTGGCACAGAAAACGTGTTTGTGACACAGCTGAAGGAGCTGCAGGGACAGACTCAAAGCAGCCTGAAATCCCAGACTGTGGGCTGGCTCTGCCTGCAGCCCTGAAACCAGACTCACAGAGAGCCTCAAACACCAAAATTAAACTTCAGCTTTCAAAATACAAAGAGCAAAGTGTTGTCCCACCCCACTGAGAGGTCTGGGGTTAACACACAGCCAAGTTCACCTGTCCTTGCTCCCCTCAGGCAGAGCACCACTGGGAATTTCGATGTAGAGGTTGTTGTTGTTCAGCACTGCTCTCCAACTGATGTGTTTGGCATCTGTAAGCCTTGACTGGACATTGAGAATTCTTGTCCTGTTGTTAGGTGTTAGTTCTTCTGTGACATTCAGCCGATTATCCTGCAGCAGGGAGAAGGGCACAGTTATTTTCCCACTCATTTTTGGAGAAGGGATTGAAGCAGGGAAATGCTGCCAAGCTCACCCAGGAGCTGTTTGCTCCTCATACTCACCGAATAAAATAAATTAGCTGAAAGATTGTGATCCCTCTGACTATTCCCTCGCCCACCTGGGATCTTCAGGGGTGGGTGAGGGACATCAGGAGCACCACCGAGGCCCCGGACCCAGGTTACTACAGCAATTGAAGGGAACCCTGGAACTGCAAAGGGAGCGTGGTTAGACAGGCAGGAAGGCTTGGACAAAGCCCTGGGACTTCCAGGATTTAAAGAGTGTTAAAAAAACCCAAACCTAGGCCCAAGGACTCCTCCCACTGCAAGTGGGAAGACAAAGGAAGCTCCACACCGGTGCCCAGGGAGGTGCCACTGCAGCATTTTGAGTGCAGACTCACTGGGAGATGAAAAATCCTCTGGGTGAGTGAGGCAGGTGTGTTTCTGTGCCAGGGCAGCCTGATCTGACCTCGTGAGAGGAACCTTCCTGCAGGAATGTGCTGTTTCCTGCCCTCCTGGCTGTCAGGCAGCACAAACCCCCAGCCCAGCGAGGCAGGGATCACTTTTCCCTGGGATATTCACCACCAGCCCTTCCCAGAGGCAGGGATCACTTTTCCCTGGGATATTCACCACCAGCTTTTCCCAGCTCGAGGCAATTCCAGGGAATCCATCTCCACCTCCAGCTTGAGCTGAGGCCACACCTGAACCTCTGCAAAACCTCAGAAAACACCTCCAAAACCTCTTCCCCCCTGAACTCCTCGGAGCCATTCCACAACACCCCGCGCTCGAGGAGAAAAATATGACATTTTTTGAAGGCGTGAGGAATATTTTTAAGTTTCTCCCCATCCTTTCCGAGGCTGTTTCACTCCTCCCGCGGCGGCAGAGCGGCGCTGGCCCCTCCCTCTGCACCATCCTTCACCCGCAGGCTCCACTCCTGAGTTGCGTCATCTCAGCAGATGCAGCAATCGAGGCCCTTGGGGGAATTTTCACAATCGTCCTGTCTCCGGGTGCCAGCAGCAGCCACTGCAGCCATTTGCAAATCCGAATAAACAGCTACAAAATAATCCACCATTTTGCACCCCGAGTTTGCGGGGTTTGGGTTGTTTTTTTTTTTCCTTTTTTTTTTTTTAATGAGCTTGAAACTTGTGATGAATAATCCGTATTAGGCTGGGAACGGGCAGAGAGGTTAAATATTATGTGCTGGAAGGTAAATTGTATTTATATTTTGACGCGGAGCAAGCGCAACAATTGCCAAGTTTTCTTGAAAATACAAAATCTGTGCTAACTGAAAATGTTATTTTAATGAAATGAGTCTCCAATCCATTATTTTAAGCTCTTTTAAAGGGAGGTTTTTCTTCAGTACCAACATTATTTATTTTTATCTGAGAACGACTGAGAGCTATACACTTCTAATTTCCCTTACAAACAAACCTTTAAAAACCTTTTCCAAAGGTGTGCTGTGGCAATCTTTAACGATTTCACCTTTCTGCCCCAAAAATGTGGTGCAGAGGAAGGTTTGTAACCATGAATATATTTTAATGATGTTTACGTGCGCTTAGGGAGAAAAAAAAAATCTTTAACCCGCACTCAAATATAAAAACAGTTAAAAATTTCCTTCCACAGTCCACACACGAGGTGGAAAGGGCAGATTGATTTCCTGAGCATCTACACCAGCCACCTGAATTCAGGTATTTTCTTTCTTCCCAGCACCTGTGGGGGGTGTTTAATCTTTCGTTTGAGTTTTTAACCAACAGCTCTCGTAACACTCTTACCCTCGATTACTTTTGCGGAGTATCCACGGTTACATAAGGGGATAACAGCCTTCAATCCTTCGATATATTTGCCTGATTATCGTTTTCCTCTCGCCCCCACTCCCCAGCACGGCTCCTGCCCCAGCCCTGCCCGGAGCCTCTCCCAACCCGGGGTGCCCTCAGGGGTCCCTCCCAGAGCCGGGACAGCGCTGAGGCCTAAAAAATCACCTTTTTTTGTGGTTTTTTCCACCCTCCCCTACCGCCTTTCCCCGCGCGGCGGGGGCCAGGCCGCCCCTCCCCCGCCGGCCACGCAGCGCCCCCCGCCCCTCTGCGGCCACCAGGGAGGCGACAGCGAGGATGAGGAAGAGGAATGAGGTAGCGAGAGCCCAGCGGAGCGAGGCTGAGGGAGGCCGCGGCGCCTCACCTGCTCTGTCCGGTACTGAGGCTCAGCACAGCGGGCATGATGGTGCTTTTATTCCCCTCTTTCTCTCTAGCGAAGCAGTGGCTGTTGAGTATCCGTTGCAGGGAGGATTTCACCATCCGGCCGCTCTGGTCCGAACCCCGAAACCCTCCGCCGCCTCCTCCCCCGCTCCCCAGGCGCTG
>JBBMKD010000103.1:3885868-3900101 GCA_037834095.1 Argya squamiceps
GTCCCCCCTGAGCCTCCTTTTCTCCAGGCTGAGCCCCTTTCCAGCTCCCTCAGCCCCTCCTGGGGCTCCAGCCCCTTTCCCAGCTCCCTCAGCCCCTCCTGGGGCTCCAGCCCCTTCCCCAGCTCCGTTCCCTCCCCTGGACACTCTCCAGCCCCTCAGTGTCCCTTGCTGAGCCCAGAGCTGTCCCCAGGCCCTGCTGTCCCTCCCCAGTGCCCAGCACAGGATCCCCAAACCCTCAGAGCTGAAGGTGCCCCTGGTTCAGGGATTTCTGTCCCTCTGTGCCCCCACAAAACCCCCACATCCCATTTCCCTCCTGATTCCAGCCCGTCCTGCTGAGGCAGTGAAAGTCCACACGAGCTCGGTGTATTAAAATACAGACACTTTAATATAAAGACAAAACTTCAAAGCATCCTTTCAATTACAAATCAAGGGGGACACAAGAAAGTAAGTGGAGGGAGGGGAGCAAAAACTAACTCTTACATTGTGGAGAATTAGAAAGGCCGGGTGGAAATATATATATTATACATACATATATACACACCAGATTTCACACTACTGCTAGGCAGGAATGAAAGGAATGACAGGACAACTTACCAGTATTAAAAAAATTAAAAAAAAAAAAAAGAAAACAAAAATGAAAACAAAAAACGAAAACAAAAATGAAAACAAAAAATAATAACAACAAAAAAAAAGAGATAAATTAGGGGAAGTTTGAATTTTAAATAATTCAGTTTAATAGGCTAAACTATATAAACTAATTCCTATTCACTAGGAAACATCCCATATCACTGTCCTAAGAAAATGGGTTTTTCTAAAAATCCATTGAAAAATGGATTTTTATTAGTAGTTAAAAGTTTACTAATCAATTCCTGAGCAACAGCAACCTCATCATCTACTGCTTTCCCCATCCAAGTCCCACTCAGCGAGGGCAGGCTCTCACTCCTAAAAAGTTTAAATAGAACAGAGACCTAAAAAGTTGGGTTTTAATTGGAAATGGATCACTTCAAAGATTAATAGGTTAAAAAAGCCAAGCAGGATGGATCAACCCATTCCACCTTTTCCTCAACAACTCCAGAGACAAAACCTTTTAAAAAATCATTTGACTGCACCAGAAAAGCAACCAGATGTACCTCAAGAAAACCAAAAGATCACAAACCTGAGAACTTCAGGGTTAGCATTGTCAAACTTTGAATTTTCAGATGTGATTTTGTTTTTACACCATAAAGAACTCAAGGAGCCTCTTCAGGAAGAAGGTCCTGAACAGCAAAAGTACTGGAGAATTATTTCCCAATTTTTTTGTCTCAGGTTTAAACCCTGAAGTTCCCAATAACAGCATCTTTCAATGCAATATTCAGTCTAAATAGATATTTATATATTTATAATGTATAAGGAGAAATAAAATATGGCACAACAACATTTTTGAAACTGGAACTTCCACAGCTTTTAGTGAAAACCTGATCTACAAATGGAGCAGAAAATGGAAATGGAGCAAAAAAAGAAAAAAAAGAAAAAATCCCTTTAAAACCAGTAAGACTTCAAATATTCATACACTGACTGCACATCTGTGCTCCCCAAACTCCAATTCCTGTGATTTTTCCTCAGTGCTGCAAAGATAGTTCACAAAAACACTGTGTAGTTTGTGCTCCCCAAAAGGATTTTGGGTTCACAGCCCTGGCCAAGGCCCTCCCCTGCTCCCACTCCTCAATCCCCTCTGTGCCTTTGGCTCAGGCACAACAAGGAAAGCAGAATTTTCCCCAGCAGCCACCCCTGGGAGCTGGGATAACTCCAGGGTGGAGTTACCCAGGACAAAACCCAGGGAGAAGCCTCAGGATTCCAAATTCCAGCACCGACAGCAAACGGGTGACACGGGATGTGACCAAGGAAAGGCAGCTGGGCATCAGCACCAGGAGAAATCCCCAAATCCTGGGAGTGGCTGCTCCAGGAGCTGCACCCCCAGCCCCTGGGGACACTGACCCCGGGCTGGGCTGTGCTGGTGTCCCCAGGGCTGCTCCAGACCCAGCTGAGGAGGGAAGGAAGGGCCCAGGGAAGGCTGAGCAGGGAGGGGAATCACCATCAGCAGCCTGAGAACAGCTCCCAGCGCTGGGAGTCTCCCCTGCCAGCAATCAGCAGGACCTGGAGTGGGGCAGGGGAGATGGAGCATCCCGAGGGCACAAATCCCACAAATCCCACAGATCCCACAGTGCCAAGGTGGGCCCTGAAGGGACCCCAAGGAGTTGGAAGCACTGGCTGTCCCCTCCCTGAGCCAGGCCTGGGTGTCCCCAGCACCTCTGCACTGCTGGGACTGTCCCTGCCACCACTCCCTCGGCCTCTCCTCTGCCTGGACCCTCTTCCAAGTGGAAAAATAACGGGTGGGGGTAGCAGATGCTGCTTTCTGAACACACAATCCCAGCAAGAACCAAACCCCGTGGCCACAAGAAAAGATCTTCCTCTGGAAGGGGCAGCCCAGCAGAACAGGAAGATCCAGGCTCTTCCAAGGGAGGAGATGGAAACAATGAGCACAGGCAGTAAATCCACTGTGGGGGAGAACACCTGAGCTGCCAACTCTTGTACCCCACAGTGCTGGGGGGAAGGTGCAGGAGCAGCAGGTGAGGCAGGTCTGGCTCCTCCCAGATGTGTCTGTACAGGGAATCAGAACAGTTTGGAAAGGTTGGAAAGCACCTTTAAAGGTCATTTAGTCCAGCCCCAAAGGAGGCTGAAGAAGTGATCCCAGCACACGTCTCAGAAGGAAACCTGTCCCCAGCAGGGTGAGGGCAGGGACACAGCCCCAGGCAGCCCTGGAGAAAGGGAGATGTTTCCAGGTGGGATGGAAGAGCTGATGAGGCTGGAAATCTCTCCACTCCCAGGCTGCAATTGCTCAAGTGACTTCCTCAAGGATTAAGTTTGACTAAAGAAAGAGGAAAGTGACTCAGAGCTTGAACTGAGTGTGACCCAGAGCTGGGTGAGTTTCACACTAAGGAGTGTCAAGTCCTGGGGATTTGCAATCTCTGGATGCAAAAAGAGATGAGTAAATCCATTCATGACCAAGTGATGTCACCTTCCTGCCTGCAGGACTTCAGGGACTGTGGGTGTGATCCCAGGCTCAGACCCTCCAAGCTCAGCTTGATCCCACCAGCAAGTCCTGGCACAGGGGAATCCCTCCTCCCCTGCCAGGCTGAGCCCAGAGCCAAACCCAGCCAAGAGCAGGGGCAGCACAAAGCCTGCACTGGAAGATAAAGTGCTGTCCCCAACAGGAAGGAAGGAAAAGAGATGGAAGCACAAGAATTTCTGATCTGTCTGGTTGAGGAGACACAAATTCCTGCTGATGAGAAGGAGCTGGAGATGATGCTCAGTCCTGGAATGCCAGGGACAGTGAGGATATGCTGCACTCCCTGCTGCTTCCCTAAAAAGCTGCTTCTCCTCCTCTCTCCCACTGCATCCACATCTGAACTGAGGTGAAGATGTTCCCTGGTTATCCAGACTGATCCACACCTTCCTGCAGGGAACAGCCTCGTTTGTACCAAGAGAGGAGATGGAGGGACACCTCCACATCCCCGTTATCCCCTGCACCAGCTCAGAGCCAGCCTCCACTCCCTCAGCAATCCAACTGCTTCGTGTCCCACACCCCTGGCTGATGGGAGAAGAATTGCTGCTGAATGACTCATCTGCAGCAAATCCCAAATTTAGGTCCAGTGCCTTTGGAACCCTCCCAGCACCGTGGGTCCCAGGGGACTGGGCCTGGCGAGCCAGAGGTGGCAAATCCCCAAAAAAGGAAGAGCCCACGCAAGTCTTGTTCCTCAAGGCTGACATTTAGCAGCAGGGACAGGTTTTCCTCAGCACAGCACTCAGGAAGTTCCATTATTTTGGCAGCACACTTGCTCCAAGATGTGTTTTTGCTTCCTGGCGAGTCCTTCACTGGCAGCAGGGGCGTGGAGGAGGGGGAACTGTGTGACAGCCCCAGAATGACTGGACCCAGCATCAGCAGGAGAAATTCTCCTTTCTGGAACTGTTTGGCTTTGATTGCTCCAGAGGATCCTCTATTATTGCAAACAGGTTTCAGCTCCTGGCTCAGTGTTCCAGCAGTGGGGTCACAGCTGTGGCCACGTGGATCAGATCCCACCAGCTCCAAGGTCTGCCTTCAGCCAGGTGAAAGCTCTTCCCAATTGCAGAGCAGTTAGAGACTGGCCAGGAGCTGGACTCGATGAGCCTCCAGGTCCCTTCCAACTCAGGATGTTCTGTAATTCCACAATTTTAAGTTGAGCTTTCTCCAGATCATGGCAAAGCAATGGAAGGTCAGGGAGAGGGAAGACAAAACCAGGAATCTCTTGGCAAAAACATCTCCCAGCTCAGCCAGTGCCAAGACACCAGTCCCAAAGTGCCCCGTTGGCTTCCCACCTCAGTGCTGGGCAGGCCCCTCTGGAAGAACAGTTTGGGGATCACTACCAGGAGCAGTTACAGTGCAGGGCCTGGGCTGGGGGGAAGACACCAGCAAGGCCAGAGCAGCTCCAGATTCCTCCAGTGTGGAATGGCAGGGTGGAACAGCAGGTCTGGGATGCCAGCAGGGCTCAGGCTGATGCTCAGCAGATTGGATCTCTGTCCAGGAATCCCAAAGATTCATTCCTGGGTCTGGTTCCCTTGGGTCTTCCTGAAGGAGAAGCCACAGACCCACAAATCCTGGGGTGTTGGCAGTGGCTCAGTCACAGCCCAGTGCTGAGCTCCAGGGGTTGTGCTGCCCATTCCCAAGGCTGCTCCTGAGCCAGCCCTGCCTTGGACACTGGCTGCCCACCAAAGCAGTGACCAAAGGTGACACTGAGGGCCAGACAGGCTTTGCTTTTCCACAACAGCCAGCAAAGAGCAGCTGACAAACTCCTCACCCAAGGCCTTTGCTCCAAAGGGTCCTGGAATCATAGAATTGTTCAGGTTGGAAAAGATCTTTGAGATCAGCGAGTCCAACTGTGAGGAGACAGTGCCCGGGGCACCCTGAGCTCTCTGCCAGCTCCGTGTGGCTCCCAGAACTCCTGAACTGGCTGTAGAGCCCCTCATTCCTCCAGCAGTCCTGGGGTGCACAGAGGGTTCCATGGAATCTGGGGGTTGGCTCCTTCTCCAGCACAAATCCTGGGAGTGCCTTGGGCACCAACCAAACCAGGACAAGGGATGGCAGCAGAGTTTTCTTCCTGGATCTCCTGGTTGGAGGCGAAGGGAGGCACAAGAGCTCCAAGGGGCACCAAATCCTGGTCCCTCTGCAGGAAAGGATCTGATGAAATCAGGGGGATGAAAAGCTTCTACTTGTATTTCCTCCTCTCTCTCTCTCAGCAGAGATATAAATGATAGGGGAGAGGTAATTAGGAAAT
Source organism: Argya squamiceps (assembly GCA_037834095.1). Classification (NCBI taxonomy): domain Eukaryota; kingdom Metazoa; phylum Chordata; class Aves; order Passeriformes; family Leiothrichidae; genus Argya; species Argya squamiceps. Next base: position 3,891,217 of record JBBMKD010000103.1, read on the forward strand.
TAATTAAGGCTGCTGCCCCTCCAGCAATCACTCATTTACAGTCTCCAGAGGCCCCAAGCACTCTGCTGTGTGCTGGGGAAGATGCTGGAGCTGCACAACTCCCAGCTGCAAAACATCTGGGTTACATTGTGCTCCTGGATTCCAGGACATACACTGTGTTTGGCTCCTACGAGGAGCTACTGGATGTTCCTCAGCTCTCACCCTCCCAGCTTTCCTGCCTTTGCCAGCTTCTCCTCGTGCTGCCAGTCCCTCAGCAGGACACACCCTGGCCCACAGACAAAGCAGAAAACAGTCCAAAATGCCCCCAACTCCCAGGGCTTTCAGTCCCTTCCCAGTGGATGAGGCAAAGGCAGACCCCAGAGTCTGCACAGAGGCTGCCATGGAAGACACACTCAGGAATCAAGAGAACAACTGCACTTGGTCCTAAATCCCCCCAAAACTGCCCAGGATGGGGCAGAGAGCTGAACCCTGCAGAGGGTGGGAACTGCTGCAGCCCCTCACCCCCTCTCCAAACACTTCCAACCCTGCTGGATCCAGGCAGCAGGAGGGCACAGGAGGGCACAGCAGGGCACAGGGACCTCACTGACTCCAAACCCAGAGGCAGGAGCTGAGCAGCTGTTTGTGACCCCGGGATGCTCCATGGAGCTCCTGCCAGTACCTGATTGCTGCATTGGGAGACCCACCAGGGAGCACTAGAAGGGATTTAAAGACATAGTGTTGCCCCTCTGAGCACCAGGGCCAGCAGGGAGGTGTTTTCAAACCCTGAATGTGATTTTTTTTCCAGTCATTTTGCTGTTGCAATCCCCTTTCTACTGTTGTTTCCTTTATTGGTGCTTGGCCCGGCCTGAACTCAGACCTGCCTGATTTCTACTTAAATGGATCCTCCTTCTCCTCCTCACTTTGTGCACTTCAATAAATCAATTTTTACAGGTTCATTGTGCATTGTACAACCTAAAAACAAAGGAAATAAAGTATAGGAAACTTGGAAGTTTTCATCACAGCTCTATAAAATGGGCCCTTCCTGCACACACGACACCGAGTCACGACACAGGTCCCTGCCCAGGGGAGGCACAGGCAGCACAGGCAGCCAGGTCAGGGTGTTTTTGTGAACTACCATTCAAGATCCTACTCAAAAGCAAAGGAACACAAAAGCAAAATGCACCTTTTCAATTCATGTACATGGCCAAGCCGGGTCGGAGTCAAGTATCAAAACCCCACCAAGGAAACACGTCGTGCTTGGAACAAAAAAAACCAACGAGCTGAGCAAACTCTGCACCCTGCAGCAGGACAAGCACAAGGTTCAGCCTTCCCAAGGCTGGGGAAGGTGCACCAGCACCAGTCAGCACACACTGTGTTCATACACCAAGGCCAGCCCCAAGAAGTGAGTTACCAGATCAGCTACCAAAATTCACAGTGACCCAGTGCCACCAGCAACTGCAAATGGCACAGGGGAGTAGTTTGGATGGGGCAGGACTTGGATTTCTCCTGTTCCAACTGTGCCTGCGTGGGCTGTGCCTGCCCAGACTGCTCCAGAGGGGAGCACAGAGCCCTCATTAAGTCACAAACTCAATTAAAACCCACCCAGTTAAAAAGCACCTGGCTCAGTCTGAACCAAACCCCAGGGAGGAGAATTCCTTCCCTGCCAGCTCCAGCTGCCAACCAAGCAGATTTTGGGATGTGAACAGTCAGGGGAATAAATAATCTGCAGAACCTTTAAGACGTGGGTTTGGCATTGGTCAACCCCCCAAAATCAGCACCAAGGATTCAAACCAGAGGCACAGTTCTGACGGACAAAATAGCACCGAGGAGGCTCTTTTACATCTCTGCTGGTGTGCCAGTCCTTTAGTATTCAGAGAATTTCATAATAATAACTTGTATTTATGAGTCTAGGTGGAATAAAATAAGTCAAAATTGTTTTCACTTTAAAAAAAAGATAAATACTTTATCTAAACTATCAACAATACAAACTGGAGCTTTAAGCATTTCTTTTGCCTTTTTTTTTTTGCCTTTTTTTCCTTTTTTTATACTCAGATTCACAGTAAATGTTTGCTCTGTTGTTTAGGTCTTTTTTTTTGTTTTTTTTTTAATGGTTTTTATTTTGTCCAGTAGTAAGAGAGTAGAAACCCCTGCACAGGCCAGGTGAGCACCTTTCAGTGGAAGCCGAGTGAAGTTGGTCCACGTTGTCCTTGCATAGGTCACATTGGGTTGAGGTAGAAATCCTAGTTACCTGCACAACAGGAGGAGAGGAAGAGACTCATCTAAATAAAAGGCAAAAATCTGCTGCGTTGTTAGATGTGTCAATCATTCCTACATTGCTCCAAGACCTCCTCAGATGAAGCAAATCTTGAGCCAATCCCAAAGAGAGGAAAGGATGGATGTTCCAAGGGACACGGGGCCCCTCCAAATGCTGCAGTTTTTCAAGCTGTGACTGTGTTGAACTCTCTCCTATGGGATTGACATCAAGTGAGGGGAAAAGAATAAAAAAAGGTATTTCCCCCCTCAGTACTTCACCTTTTTATAGTACAAGTTAATCTGCTTTGAGTTTTCTTATTATTCTGGGGAGGGATATTATGATCTTAGAAAGGCTCAGGTTGGAAGGGTCCCTAAAGCCCATCCAGTGCCACCCCTGCCACGGCCAGGGACACCCTCCCACTATCTCAAGCCCTGTCCAGCCTGGCCTTGGACACTTCCAGGGATCCAGGAACAGCCACAGCTGCTCTGGGAAATCCATCCCAGGGCCCCCCACCCTCACAGGAAGGAGTTTCTGCCCAATCTCCCATCCAGCCCTGCCCTCTGGCACTGGGAGCCATTCCCTGTGTCCTGTCCCTCCAGCCCCTGTCCCCAGTCCCTCTCCAGCTCTCCTGGAGCCCCTTCAGGCCCTGCCAGGGGCTCTGAGCTCTCCCTGGAGCCTTCTCCTCTCCAGGTGAGCACCCCCAGCTCTCCCAGCCTGGCTCCACAGAAGAGAAGCAAATCAGGTTATTTTAGTCCCCAGTTTCTGGTTCCTCAAGGACTGGACACATCTGTTCTCACTGACACCAAGGGCACTGCTCAAATACCTGACCTGGCTCCAAGTCACAGGGCTTGGGATCACAACCACCTCTGCTACCCTCAGTTCTGCTCCTGTGCTCCACAACCCAGCTTTGACACCCAGCTGCTCTCCTACAACTCCCCTTTGTGCTTTGCCTCTGTTTTCAGTGTTTTTCAGTGACAGGGACTGTCACACCTGATGGATCCTAGTCCAGCACAGCCTCAATTCCAGCAGAGACCCTCACACTGCCCTCATACAGACCCCAAACTGACCCTCCTCACCATCCCCACCTTCCTTCATCCCCATCCTCTCTCTCTTTGGGGTTTTCCAAGCCCAGCTCTCTGCTGGCACACAAAGCCCTTGCTCAGCCTGTGGGGAAGGACCTGGCAATACTTACGTGCCTCCCAAAAGCCTAACCAGGGGTTTGTGGTGTCTGAGGAGGAATTTGATGAGGAAGACACTACACACAATGCACAGAGGCTCTCTCAGGTATGTTGTAATCGAGTTTTATAAGCAGCAAAGTGTGTTCAACCACGTTTGTAGCTTTGGTACCAGTGGACAGCAACAACATCACAGACCTACAAGGAAAGCAGGGAGCCAGCTCTGGGGCTGGACACACTGGATGCACGAGTTGGTACAGCAGGATTGCCACAGAGTGTTTGCATGAACCACAGGACCCAGCTCTGTGGTGGTACAGTTTATTCTGGAGTAGCTCTAGAGACAGTTCAATAAATACCTGCTTCAGGAGAAATGCACACAGCCTCCAGAACCCTCCTCTCCTACAGCCTTGGTGGAGAGTGGAGCCCACTTCCTCCTGCACATTCCCTGTGCTCCCAGGGCTTGTGAGCAAAAATGAAACATCTGCTGAGACTGTTCCTGCTGGCCCTGGCAGCAAGTCCAGCACAGGGAAGTGACAGAGGAGTCACAGCCCTTCTCTGCTACCTGTGGTTGTGTTTCCAGTGATGCAGGGGACACTGACTGCACTGCAGGCCCAGAGAATCTGCTCTCCAAGCAAAGCTGAAGCTTATAACCCAGAGATTTTTAACTTTATGACTATTTAGAGCAGCTGTTGTTGACTGGCAGGTTTTACTGACCAATATGTTGTCACACAGAGTTACAAAGAGGCACCTTTGGCCACCTCAGTGCTACGGACAAGGACTGGTTTGGGATAAAGAGGCTGTGCAGGAGGGGAGGGGGATCAGATGGCAACATCCACTTCCAATATAACTGTATAAAACCACATTAAAATAGACATTTACTCCTGTTACTACCTCCAGAAAGAACACTCTTCCTATTAAGAGATCTCAGCCTGAACACAACCCTGAGCCAGAGCAGAGTTACCCCTGTGAGCACTCTTTGTCGAGAAATCCTGACTCCCAGAACAGAGAGCACCAACACTTTCCATCCTCTGCCACCAGGTGATTTGCTCCCCACATTTTAGAGATTTCTCTCCCCATTTTAGAGGTTTCTCTCCCCATTTTAGAGATCTCTCTCCCCCACTTTAGGGGTCATTTTCCCCCACTTTAGGGGTCATTTTCCCCGTTTCAGAGGTTTCTGTCTCACGGAGCCCCGACCTCTCTCTCTCTGCAAAGGAAGAAGCGTCAGTGAAGCATCTCGCACGCAAACTCCTCTGGTTTTGTGTCTGGCCTTACCTTACAAAACAAGAACTGTTAGCTAAGCAAGCTCTTTATCGTGGCTTAACCCCCGAAAGGTGCGAAGCATAAGGAGGCTGCATGCCAAGGGTCACCCACATAGCGGCCGTGCCAGCGGCGTTGGGCTGCGGGAGCACGCGGGGCAGGGGCGGGTGGTGCACTGTAAAGGAGGGCCGGGAGGGTTTGTGCTGGAGAGAAGCCAGTTTAATAGACAAAGAAGAAGAGTTAGACTGGACAGGAGCAGAGGAGGAGGAGGAGGAGGAGGGCAGGAAGGCCTCGCCGGGGGGGATGGAGGGCAGGTTCTGCAGGAGAGCAGGGTCAGAGTTAGAAGCGAGCAGAGGAGGAGGGGGAGGCAAGGACACGTTAGGAGGGGGATGGAAGACAGATTGCACTGGCGCTCTGTTGAGGTGCTGAGCAGGTCTAGCCTCACTAGATGTTACTAAATTAGAGGAAGAGGGTGGGAAGGATGAGGATGAGGTGCTGGCAACAGCCTGCAGAGGGTTTAAGCTTAGCACGGTGCTGCTAGAGACAGCACTGCTGCTGAAACTGGCTCCAAATTGATGAGGAGAGGAGGCAGAAGGCACCGCATGGTTAAAAATACCTGCAAACAGGAGAGAAAAACTCAGCTTCAACAGATGGGCTTTGTACAGTCTCAAGTGACAAGAGAAACAAAACAAAAAAAGAAAAAAAAAAAAGAAAAAACAAACAAACAAAAGCCAAATTATAATAGTTACAGCCCCATACAAAAATATGCAGCGTGAGAAGGCAGCAAGCAATGAAGAGATAATGGTGCAGGCCAGGAGGTACAAAAGGTTGCACTTACCTTTCCTACTGCCAACCTCTAAATGCCACGAGGAAAAATGGTCAGACCCAAGAACTGTCAGCTCTATACCACACGGGCAGAGTTTTGATGAGATTAGAAGTGGTCTTTAGAGTTGGTTATCTGAAGACTCAAAGTGCTGCTCTTCCCTCCCCACCCTCCTGCTCCCCCACTTACAGGGCAGCAGAGGGGAGTTGTAATTCCAGCAAATCTACGTGCTGAGAGATGTGAGAGTTAGGATTTCCCGACATGGTGCCTGAATGATTATGGACAGGTAAGAAAAACTGCCCTGGACACTTAGAAATGGCAGGTTCAGCCTATCTTCTAGTCCTGCCAGCTTGTCCCTGGTGTGGGCCACAGAAGCCAAGCCTGTGCAGGATCCCAGAAGTGCAAGGTGCATATGGCATTGCCCTTCCTGGCCAAGAAATGCTCTTCGTGTCCATTCAAGGGCTACAGAACTCCCAACACCAGCTCCTCTGATGTTCTGCTCCTCCTGGATCATGCTAAATCCATTCAAGGCCTAATCTCAACCTTTACTCAAGTTGACAAGTTAGAGATCCTTAACATGGTACCAGGACAAGTCACATCTGTTACCTGCAGGCAGACCTAAGTTGGTTCCAACACAGCAACATCTGAACAAGCAAACATTATCAATCACAAAGTCTGGGTGTATTGTTTCATTAAGGTGGTACAACAAGCTCATCTAGCAGACAAAGCTCATGAGATTTCACTGTGGGGAACTGAAATCATCCTAGCAATTCCAAGAGAGAGAAAGAGAGAGAGAGAGGAGACTGGTTATGTGGGACAGATCTGCTTCGCATCCTGTAGAAATGAAAGGGTTTCACCCCTGGAGAGGCAATGTCAGACTTTCCTTTAGGCCCTGTCTTATACCAGAGAAAGAGTTCTGCCTACCTCCAACTGTTCCACCTGTAACCCCAGGAGAGAAGTTCCCCATAGTGTGAGAATTAGTCAGTCTGGTTGCAGCTGATGACACGTGGACCAGACTGGCAGCAGCTGGCATTGAATTAAATAAGGACTGCAATACTGAGGAATTTGTCACCGAGTTGAGGTTTGCTTGCAAGGCCATGGGGCCGAGGGGGAACTGCGATCCAGTGGTCAGAGTGTTGAGGAAGGGATGGTGCGTCGGGACAGACGGCGCTGGGTTCCCTGCTGAGGAAACAGCAGTAGAAAGGCTTTTACCATTCAGAAGGCCACCAGACGAAACAGCAGCAGAAATGAAAAGGTTGTGGCCGTTTTTAAACTCCACGTCTCGGTCCCTTCCCTTGCCAACCTTTCCGTTGTGCTGCACAGAGTTTTTCTCCGCGGACCCCCCCGCTCGGCCGCTCAGCTCGCCAAGCTCTTTGCCCTTCACCCCAGGCCGGCTCAGCTCTTCTCCCTTGGCGCCCAGACCTTCCAGCTGCCTCTTGTTCAGGAAAAGGTTGGTGTCTGACACCCCCAGGTCCTTGCCTCGCTGCGGGGGGAAGCCCAGGGAGCAGTTGGGAGCCGTCCCGTCCGCGGCTTTGTGCGGCAGAGCGGCGCCGTCGATGAAGCCGTGCAGGCCCAGCTCGGAGGACAGGCCCCCGTTGTAGGTGAAGCCATTGGGGGGGTTTGTGCCAGGGCTCAGCCCGTCCAGCCCCTTCCTGGGGTGTCCTGGCACCTTGGTGTCCATGGGCAGCCCGTCCTCGGAGGGCGGCCTGAAGGCAAACAGGGAGTTCTGGCTCAGGGCTGACGCGGCCTGCAAGGGGCTGTCTGTGGTTTTGGTCAGGTTGATGTCAGAGATCGGTGAAAAAGTCGATTTCCATTTGCTGCTGTTCATGTTCTCGGTGCTTTGTGCTTGTTTCCTCCCCGATAAGCTGCCACCTGGTTGTGGGGGAAGGTTTACAAATGTCAATGAACAGCATTCAATGAATTGCCCCTTGAGAACGGGGTTTTATAGAATCACAGAGTCCTTAAGGGTGGAAGAGACCTTTGAGATCATCAAGTCCAATCATCAACCAGCACCACCACCATGGTTATCACTAAACCACATCCTCAAGAGCCACATCCATTGGTTTTTGAACTCTTCCAAGGAGTTCTCAGGAAATACTTCCAGGAAATACTTCTCAGGCATACTTCCAGGGAGTATCCCTGGAAAGGCATCTTGTTAAGGATTTTCATGCAGGTTTAACTTCCACCACTGCCCTGGGCGGCCCCTTTCAATGCCTGACAATCCTTTTAGTGAAGAAATTCTCACAATGTCCAATCTAAACCTGCCCTGGCACACCTTGAGGCCATTTCTTCCTGTCCTGTCTCTTCTTTCTGGGAGCAGAGCCTGATCCTCCCTGGCTGCCCCCTCCTGTCAGGGAGTTGAAGAGAGTGAGGACCCCCTGAGCCTCCTTTTCTCCAGGCTGAGCCCTCCAGCTCCCTCAGCTGCTCCAGACCCTTCTCGGGGAAGCACCCACATTTTCTAACCCTCAACACCCACTTTTTATCAGCCTCTAATTATATTTCTGAGCCAAAGGCAGAAATATTTGTGAAGTCACCTGAAAGTCCTTAAAATTCAGTTTAACACTCTGGAAAAGTCGAGAACATGATCTGCTTTCACCCTCTGTCTTTGTACTATACATCCCTCCTCAAACCCCGAGTCAGTGAAAAAACTGGTCAGATCTTCGGTGACCTGTGACTACAGAAGAAAGTGACCCAAAATCTGTAATTAGCAGCTACCTGGCTTAATGATGATTAGGAACCACACATTGTGCAGCAGCAGAGAGAAACCTCCCACTGACTGACAGCTCTGCCCATCCCCAGGCCCAGCCATTCCCACAAACAATTCCCATTCCCACAAACAATTCCCATTCCTCACACATACCATTTTCAACAGTCTTCTGTGGAGATTTGCTTTCCAATGATATTGTTGCAATTTTCCTCTCAATTCTAGTGGGAAAACAGAAAGGTTATAGCACCTATAGAAAACCTTCTGTTGCACATTTACCCCCACAATCTACACTCCTCATGATCAGGCCTTATCAGAAGAGAGAGTATAAAAACCAACTCAGCCCCACAGTTTTGTGTCACTAAAGGAATTCATAAGCACCAAAAAACCCACCACAAACTTTAGACAGGAGCTATTACAGAATCACTGCTCTTTGACAGGATTAGTGCATGCTCAGAGAACTTTGTTGCTGTTTTTCTTTCAAAACAAGTAGAATCACATTACTATAGTGGTTATTTTTCACAGAACCATTGGATGGTTTGGGTTGGGAAGGACCTTAAAGCTCATCCCATTCCACCTCCTACCACAGGCAAGGTCACCTTCCACTGTCCCAGGTTGCTCCAAGCCCTGTCCAGCCTGGCCTGGGACACTTCCAGGGATCCAGGGGCAGCCACAGCTGCTCTGGGCACCCTG
>JBBMKD010000103.1:3956410-3967228 GCA_037834095.1 Argya squamiceps
AATTCTCTAACTAACAGATCTTTCTGTCTCAGGTTAAAAAGTAAAAACATAAATAATAATAATAATAATAATAATAATAAAAATAAAAATCACAATTCACATCTGCTGATCAGCCAATTTAAGTGACTTTGAACAACCTCACATGGAAACTCCAGGCAGAAGAGGCCTTTGAGCTTAGTTTGTGACATTATCTAGGAATAAAGAAATCCAAACCACTTCCACATCTACTGCTGTTGAACTTCCCATGCTGAAACACTTCCCAAGTTTACTTTGCTCTCTGACAGACTTTGGCTGAGGAGAAAAGCTGCCAAGGTCTCAAGCAAGTCTTGCAAAAAAAAAAAAAATCCAGTACGATCTCCTGCATTTCTTCAAAGCAGAGTTGTGGAAAATTGAGGAAAGGAGGGAAATATATCTGAAGGGAATACAGAGCAGCTTCCCTTTTCTTAGAGAAACTTCCAGCTCCATTTCATCATTATGGCTGTATGATTTAATGAGAAAAGTCATTGAACAGCAACAGGCATCACATCTGTGTTCAGGCACTGGTTATGGCACTGACAGGGAGTCTGAGGCAACCAAAGGGCAAATGGAATAGAAAACCCCCAAATTCTGACCCTGCTCCTCTGCCATCACCCTTCCAAACTCCCAAATCCCTGTTCCAGCCTCTGCCATGGACCTTTCAAACCCCTCAAATCCCTGACCCTGATCCTCTGCCATCACTCTTCCAAACTCCCCAAATCCTGACCCTGCTCCTCTGCCCTCAGCATCCCAAACTCCCCAAATCCTGACCCTGCTCCAGCCTCTGCCATCAGCATCCCAAACTCCCCAAACTCCCAAATCCCTGCTCCAGCCTCTGCCATGGACCTTCCCAACTCCCTCCAAATCCCTGCTCCAGCCTCTGCCATCAGCAGCCCAAACTCCCCAAATCCTGTCCCTGCTCCAGCCTCTGCCATGGACCTTCCAAACCCCCCAGATCCCTGCTTCAGCCTCTGCCATGGACCTCCAAACTCCCCAAATCCCTGCTCCAGCCTCTGCCATGAACCTTCCAAACTCCCCAAATCCTGTCCCTGCTCCAGCCTCTGCCATCAGCATCCCAAACTCCCCAAATCCTGTCCCTGCTCCTCTGCCATAAACCCTCCAAACTCCCCAAATCCTGTCCCTGCTCCAGTCTCTGCCATGGACCTTCCAAATCCCCCAAATCCTGACCCTGCTCCTCTGCCATGGGCCTCCAACCTCCCCAAATCCTGTCCCTGCTCCAGCCTCTGCCATCAGCATCCCAAACTCCCCAAACCCTGACCCTGCTCCAGCCTCTGCCCTCAGCACCCCAAGCAGATCCCCTGGTTTGGGTCAGACACACCCCAGAGCCTGGAGCAGCAGCTCTAACCCAGAGCCTTTGGAGCCCCAGGGGAGGGACACTGAATGCAGCAGCTTGGGAGGATGGATGGGGACTCCTGATGGCTCTGCTGCAGCACCAGCAGCCTGATCCACCCTACCCTGCTCAGCCAACAGCCAACCCTGCATCCCAAAGGTGGCCTGAAGCTTCTCCAGTCCTGCCAGGGGTCTGAGTTTGGGGTTTTGGGCTCAGTTCAGCTGTTTTATATTATTTTATATTCTTTTTCCCAGCTGCAGTGCCCATGACTCAGGTTGCAGGCAGGTTGTGCCCGTGTGTGGTGCTGGACTCTGACACCCACAGGGCTTTGGCAGTGGAGCCTCCTGGGGAAGAGGCTCCACAGACTCCATCAATCCTGGAATCCCTCGTGCAGAGGAGCCTTTTGGCTGAGGCTCAAGCAGCCTCTGTGCTCTGCTCCCAGTCACGAGATGAGATGATGCTCCCTGTCACCAAGAGCAGCTCCATTCACCCTCCTCCTGCTCCAGGCTGCCCTCCCTCCCTCCCTCCCCCCTGCACTGGAGGGGATGGAGCACACTACGTGCAGCTCCTGGCCTGGGTGTACTTTCCAATGTTCCTGTATTTATGTCGTCTGAGAGGCCCTTGGAATCCTCAGAGCCACATAAATGGAAGCTTTTCACAACCACCCTTATCTCTTTAATGTGGAAAGTATTTAAAGTAAAGAGTTGCAGTCTGAAGTAATTATTGAGACTGCCCCAAAGCTCTTCACAGCAAGTTTTAAACAAACCAAACTTAAACACACGTTGAGTTGCTGCAGCCAACCCTCTCCAGCTGAACTTTTCACAGAGTTCTGGTCCTCAACCTAAATGCTGAATTTTAAACTGAAACGTGAGTTCCCAGAGAAAGTTCAATAGTTTTTGCCAAGATTTTTCATTGGAAAAAAAAAACAGAAAGAAAGCAGACACTTTCTCAAAAGTCACTTCCAAGGGCATCCAACATTCTGTGGAAAAGAGTGAGCACAGTTTCAGCCAGCAGGACTGAACAGCTTCACACTTCCCATTCCTACAGCGGGTTTCTCCAGGCACATGTTCCTACAACCCTGAGCACAGGAGTTGGAGGCAGGAACACCACCAGTGCTCCCAGCACACAAAGCTCCTGTCCCACACACACACAGCTGAGTCCTCCAACTCCTCTCACCCTTCAGGCCATGGAGGTTGGACCACAGAGCAATTTGTAAGAGTTCAATCTTTCTCTTCACCTCCTCATAAAAAAGACCATTTGTATCTTGCAGATACAAGAAGCCTTAATATGTGATGTGAAAGCCAAATAACACAGTGCCCAAAAGCTCTTTCCAAATGTATATATAGAAGCAATCATTATCCTTTTCTATAATCACATTGTTTGTTTGTTAACTCAAATTTAAAAATCACCAATATGAGCAGAACTCAGTGTGGTGGGCACTGCCCAGGCTCCCCAGGGAATGGTCCCAGCCCCACCAGGAGCTCTCAGGGCTGCTCAGGGTGGGATTGTTGGGGTGTCTGTGCAGGGACAGGGGTTGGATCAATGATCCCTGAGGGTCCCTTCCAGCTCAGGATATTCCTGAATCAGGATATTCCAGGATTCTGTAATTTTCTTGGTGTTGCTGTGTAGGAGCACTGAGGTTGTGTGTGGTCTCTAACTAAGGATCTGTCTCCTGCTCACTCCCAGTTTGAGACTTTCTTTAAAATCCTCCTGCCCCAAACTATTGCTGTGTTACTCTGGAAATGGATTATTTGCCACCTTTTGCCTGCCTGTGGGGTGCAATATTTTTCTTGTTTAAGATGCTGGAGAGCTGTGTGAGGGCAGGCTTAGATTGGGAAGAGATTTGTGTTTGGACAACACTCTCAGGGCTGCTCAGGGTGGGATTGTTGGGGTGTCTGTGCAGGGACAGGGGTTGGATTGATGATACTGTGGGTCCCTTCCAGCTCAGGATATTCCAGGACTCAGCAGCACCCACAGCTCTTCCTCTGCCAGGAGGGTGAGAAAACTAAAGCAGCCCCAATAAAAGACAGAATAATATTATAATATGTATAATATATAATTTGTAATATATAATATATTATAGTATAATATAGTATAATATATAATATGTAACCACCATATATGTATATACATTACACATTGTGTACATGTATATAATTATATCTGTAACCATTATTATAGTATAATATTATATACACAGAGATCACAGTGTGCATGACATGATCAGCACCAGCCACAGTTATCTGTGCACAGCTTTGTTCTACAAAGCACCAAATTCCCACCAAAAACAGCCAAACCAGACATTTCTACAGAATTCTCTGCAAGAGCAAGGTCAGGTATAAATTACAATTTGCAACATTTTTGCCACAAGTTGGCTGTTGGAAGGGTTTGTAACTCCCCCCAAACACAAAGCCCTACTCTCCTCCTCCAGGTGTGGCTGCTTTGGTTACAACATTTCAAATTAACATCCCTTAAGATACTTCAATGGCAAGATTTTGATTTAATTCTGTGTTCCAGTGCCTATCCCAGACTCCAGGGTGTGTTTTACAGAGCAGTTAACCCCCAGTGCAACAATCCATAGTCTAAAGTGAATCTCTAACCTAAAGCAACAGTTCTAAATGTTCTGGTTTCCATCCTCAAACACAAAGAAGTTGCTCAGTTAAATTGGGCAGCCAGGACTGCCTGGAACAAGAAACACCACCCCAGAGCCCTTCCAAATTTATATCTATTTTTTATTTGGGTTCTTCTTACAAAACTGTGCTTAGCCTTGGGATGAGCCTAAATTGGGGCTTGAGGGTGAAGTCCATATTTTTCTGTATTTTATTTCCCCACGTGCCCAGTTGTGCCTCATCCAGGCTGGAGGGGGCTTGGAGCACACTGGGACAGTGGAAGGTGTCCCTGCCTATGGCAGGGGGTGGCACTGGATGAGTTTAAGGTCCCTTCCAACCCAAATCTGGGATTCCATGATTCTCTCAAAGTGGGATCTTTGTGAGATCTGATCACCTACACAGCACAGGCAGTGAAAAGGTAACCCAAAAAGCCTGCAGACCTGAGCAGTGAACAAATGGCTTGAAAACCTGGATAAGTTCTTCCAAAAAACAAAAAGGAAATACAGCTCAGGCCCCTTCAATGTTTCACTCTCCCAGCACCACACAGACTTTTATGACCCGTTATCTCCTCTCCATCGACAGGAACATTTCTGGGCACAGCTTTGGCTGTCCAGACCAAACTGGTCCCACAGCAAAGCACCCCTTGCCCTTTCAGAGCCAGTTCTCACTCACTAGACCACGCTTCCTCCCCTAAACACGGGCCAGGTTACCAAAGCAGCTCTTCAGAAATGTGAAAAGCAGCTGTGGTCAAGCAGGGGCAGAGCAGGAGGGACAGATCTCCTACAGCTTTCCCCCGTCCACCAGATGTGTGAAAACCAAAGCTGAAACAAGGCAGTTACAAATAAATCAATGGCAACACTTGTGTCCCCTTTAATGACCCTGCCTGGATACACTTCCAGCACTCCAATGTAACACCAGCCCCTCCCAAACCCTGATCCCACTCATGGATTAACAGAAGTCATTGGGATTTGCCAAATTCTGATCTCCACACGACCCATTTAACTGACAAAACAAAAGAGGTCAGTCCCACCAGCCCCTGGGTTGAAAGAACAGCTTGGTTGCCTGCAGTGGCAGCTCTCTCTCCCCAGGCAGCAGCCCATAAATCCAAAGGAGAGGATGTTACAGCTGCAGACAAGATGGTTAGCAGAGATCAAAAAGATGGATTAGGAAAAGCCAATCAATCTTGCAGAAGGCTGGTGGGACAAGTGCCTATTTCAAACCCCTGGCTTCCATCTGGGGAGGATGATAAGGGTTTCTCTGGACACCAGGAGAGGCAACAAGAGCCACTGCAGCTTCCCTGGGAGCCAGGAGGGATCCAGCATCCTGCATGGCACAGGGATGCCCTCCCAAACCAGGGATTTCAGCCTGCCACAAGTTTGTGTTCCTCCTCCCACAGGGTTTCATTTCACCTAACCCACCTGGAGACCCTCAGCAGCACAGTCCCCCTGCCCAGAGCACATCCATGGCCAACACACCAGAACAGGGGTCACAAGAGTCTGTGAAAAGCCAAAACATTTCCAGGAGCTGCTCAGTGAAGGGAGGATCCCATGTCCTGCCAGCTCTGCCTTCCACCACTCTGCATTTTAGGTTGTTTGCTTTTGTTCAAATGCCACTTAAACCTTGAGGAAGGGAAAGGGAAAGCCTGTTCCATGCAGTATTCCATACTGGATAGAGAGACTCTGTTTAATATTACCAAATTTTATCCCAAAGCAAGATTGTGCCATTTTAGCTTCCATAGCAACAACCATAGCACAATTTCTCTTATCAAGAGAGACAAGGACCAAAAGTCTCTTCTGAACCACCCAATTACTGTCATTCCCTTAATCAAGAAAGCACAAGGACATTCTCAATACAGAAATACAAGAATACAGCTTTATTAGAATGCATAAAAAGAGATCTCCTGCACAGAACACCTTGTATCCATACTTTTCCTCCCAGTTTCAAGGAAGAAAAGACAAAGGAAGGAAGAGTTCCCAAGACTGCATTTGGAAGCCCATCTCCCACACAGCAGGAGGCAGACAAGCCTGAGGTAGTTCCAGTAGTTTCTAAGTTACTGTCAAACAAAACCAAATGGAAAACGTGGTGGTCACTATGGCCTCCTTAATGGCTACACGAGGATATTTAAATAAAAAGAAAAGGTTGGCCCGAGATCCAAAATAAACTAACAAAGGAAACAGGCATTGGGAAAGAAGAGCCCAACTGCTCTGGATAATCATTCAGCACGGTTGCAACAGGGATTGCACTTTCACTGCTGCTACTCCAACCACAGCAACAGTCTGGCCTTTCCACACAGCAACCCCAACTGTTGCCACGGGCACTGCACGGAGGCAGGAGGGGCTGTGGCAATCCATTAACACGCAATCAGCCTGCAGGAGTGGTGCAGGCACACAGGACAGCCCCAGCAGGATGAGCCTCCCCAGCCTGAGCCACACAAAAGAACTAATTCCACAGTAAAAAGAATTTTTAAAAAGGTTTAAAATAATGTTTATGTTAGAATACATAGGAGAATACAATCATTTTGGTAAAACAGCAATTCACTGGTGTGTCCTAGTGCCCTCCCAGGTGGGTTTCAGGCTGTGACACGCCCTGCCCACACCAAGGCAGCTGGAGGCAGTGGGCAGATGCACAAGAAGCCAGCACTGCTGGTTCTGGGACAGAGGGAACTGCTGGGCTTTCAGTCCCTGGCACAGAGCAAGGCAGCCCTGCCACCATTTCACAGACAGTTCAACCCCACCCAGCCACCTGCCCTGCCACCACTTCCCCAAAAGTCACCTCTTGCCCAGGGCCAGCAGTGCCTGTGCTCACACACAGCAAAGGCCTCAGCTAAAACCAAACCTTTATGGGGTTTTGGATCAATTCCCTTTCAACCAGCCCAGCTCACAAATACTGTTCCAAGGGTGAGAGCAGCTCAGGGAACAGAGATGACAAGAGTCATTTCTACCTGCAAACCTGCACCTCTCCCCAGCAGCCACAGCCTGTGCTAGCAGGGAAATGCCCCACCCGTGCAGGTACAGGGGAGCACCAGACACCTCTGATCATCCACACTGCCAGAAACAACCTTCACACAGGACCCAAGGGGAGAAATGAACACACAGTCCCAAAATCGTTGGTGCTGAAAGCAGCCACCATCTCCTTCTCAAGCCCAGGGTCTCCCCACACCCTTGGTGGGAGCTGGGGGAAGTTCATGGCACAGCCTGAGCCCCCTCTCCTGCAGGGAAAACTGGGGAGACAACAGCCTAAATTACCACTTTATAGTCTGTAAAGATAACTCAGGCTTGGACAGCTCAGAAATTCTGCTCCTGCTTAACACACATAAATATTCCACACAACAGGAATTAGCAGTAAAACCTTGTATTCTTTCTGAAACCCACTGGGTGTGGAGCTTTGTTAGGTACAAAAAACCCCAAAAGAAAATATATGGGATTTCCTTTACAAGCTTCACCTTGTGGAGCAGAGCAGTGATCCAGTGGAGGTTCTGAACAGCAGAAATCAACTTCCAGCCACCAACCATTTCCACAAGCTTTTACTTTAAAGACTTATAGATGACCCTACAATATTTCAATGTATTCTTCACAGATTGTAGAATTTCAAATGACTGTTTGCTGTAGTGAGCAGGGATGGAAACCAAGGTAAGATCCACAGAGAGTCCAAACCCAGCTCCAGAGGGCAGAGGCCACCCTGAGCCAGCACCTGATCTCCCAGGTTTTGTTGCCAATAGATGTGGGAACCACCTGCAGCCCAGTGAGAATCCAGCTGAGGAATCAATGAGAAGCCTCAAAAGCTCAAAGTTGTTAGAATTTTAGAAGTGTCAAATATTAATAATGTTGCTGAGCTCCAAGAAGTAAATGACACATTAATGCCAAAACCTCAGGAAACTGCCCTTCACAGTACACAGAAAATAACAAAGAAACAATTCAGAACTTTCTGTTGTGTTTGGTTCAGAAAACTTTTCCAAAGCTTCAGTTATCTGTCTTTAGAAAAATCTTGAGATTTTTCACCCAACACTACAAAATTCTTTCAGTGTAAATTTTCAGAAAACTCTCATTCACTCACGAAATGAAACAAACCAAGATACTCTGAACAGGAACTTTTTCGTTATTCACAGACCTGCTCCTATCTATGAAACCATCATTTCCTGCCATAAAATACACTCACCCTCTTCCTATGCTCTAAAAATAGTCCCCACTTGATTTGATAGCTCTAGCAGCATGTGGCCAACTTTTCTATTCAGTTTTATTTCTTGTTCCTCTTCAGAGTTAGTTTTGTCTTTAATAATTACCATGAAAGTAAATATGTTCACAATTCCTAACATGAACTTTTCCTCCTTCTGTGGATCCTTCTGTTAGGAAGGAGAAAATAATTGAAGCAAAAATATGTTGAGATACTTTATGATTATCAATCTATCTGTGATGAAAGACACTGCAAAGGACAAAAAAAATCACCCCATCCCTGGTCCTTGTGTTGATCTGCAAAACTTTAATCAGACAGTTAAAGGTTAACTCAAAGCAGGAAGTAAAAACAAGTCAATGAGAAAGGGGGAAAAGAAAGAAGGAAGAGTACAAAAGCAGACATATGGATGTCTGGGGAGAAGGGTGATTAAATCCCCCGTAAATCTCACATACCAAGAGGTAAGATGTTTTCCCTAAATTCCCAGAGGCAACACAATTCAGCCCCGTATCTGAGACTTGAAAGGATAATCATCTCCATAGATAATAAGGCTGCCATGAAGGACAAGAGCTGGAGCTGCATGTGGGGCACGGATTTCCCTTGGCACACTGAAAGCTTTCAGTGCTGTGTCCAACTGGAGCTGATGGGTGAATTTTTAGGTAGATAAATTGGAATTGCCTGAGCTGGAACTTTGGCCGGGACAGGAACATTAATCTTCACTCATCTGCTGATGAATGAAAGAGGGAAAACAAGCAATCTTGGACAGCTACTCTGTCTTTCAACAGTTGCCTTTCAGATAAATCAGTTGCATAAAAAAATAAATACTCGTGTGGTCTTAAGATGCAAGACAAGAGACCAACTTTCACTTTTCAAACTGGGGAAAAAATGTCTGTTAACTGAACTCATGATTTATCTTGTATCCAACGGGCCAGAGCTTGGAACAAAAGGAGTTTGAGAACCGAACAAGCACCGATTGTCACTCAGGGCAAGTTTTACTTCAAAGGGTAAAGCCCAGAAGGAAACTGCTCCTCTGTGCTACCCACGTGCTGCACAATTAACGCTCTAGGGCTCGTCTGCCCCCAGGAGCACATCCCTGAGTCCCTCTGGCACTGGGGAAAAGGGCAGAAAAAAATGATGTAACTGTGCCAACTCTGTGATCTGCCGGGCAGCGGAGAAACCCAAGTGCTTTTCAAACGACTGAGTCAATATTTCCCAGTCTCACGCTGCTCCCTCTCCCCACTCCAGGTGTTTTTACAACTGAGGAAGGGCAAGCAGAGAGAGAGGTGCTGAGAAATCGGAACTGTGCTCAAGTATTCAAACCTTCCCTTCCCTAGACAAGCTTTTCGAAGTGATTAGTCATCCCCCACAAGCATTTCCCAACAAGCTGCGGGGAAAACCCCCCGGATTCAGCCACGGCTGCTGAGTGTACCGGCGATTACTCAGGAGCTGAGGAGGTTTTCTCCTGGCAAAGGCAGAGCAACAGTTTCCTCCTGTGTAGGGCCGGCTGCCCCGGGCAGCCCTGACTCACATTTCACAGGGCAGGGCGGGGGGCCGCCTCTCAAAACACTGCAACATTTATTTTTCCAGCCCAGATATTCGCAGCGATGCCGTTCCCAGAGCCGCCCCACACGCGGCTCCGCAGGCAGCGACACTCCCAAAGCGGGGAGGATCGGGGGGCTTCACCTTCCCCCTCCAGCACGGGCTGATCCCGGGGAAAAAACAGGAGCAAAACGTGTTTTCCATCAGCTCATCCCACAGGAGAGCGGTGGGGAATGGAATAAGGACGGGATGGATCTGTGGCAGAGAGCAGGGCCACCCTCACAGGGCAGCTCCAACCCCAAGGGAACAATTAAGCTCCTCTTTAGGTCCTTCCCAAATTCATCTACAGCAGCTTTCTCTGGCACTCAGTGCTCCCACCCCTGCCTCCTGCCCGGGATGGCAAAGCCAGGCATCACACAAAGTCTTGCCGGGAAAGATGAGTGACACGCACAAAAAAAGAGGATTAAATTCTCAAACAAGGTTTGTTATTCATCTCCACCGTTGATCTTTAATTTCAAAGGTGACAATCCCCGCTGGGCTGTGATTTTCATTAACACTCCCTTGCCCTTGAGTTCTCCCTGCACAGCACATTCCTTTGGTGACAGAACGGTATCAGCTGGATCACGACAGCAGAGAGAGAAAAAAAAACACCAAAACGCACAATCTGCACCCTCCCACATGTACAAAATCTAGTAGTAAGGATCTTGTATCCCAAGATATCTTGCAGCCACACACACCTCCAGGTGCAGGGTGATGCTCTGACAACACTCAATTAGAAAATGAGAATTTTCTTGCCATCACAGCTGAGTGGAAAGTCAGCAGTAACGATGAGCAACACAGACAAATAAATTAATTATTCAAGCCAGACTTCTCATCACAGGTGCTAATTTGGAGATTTAAGCTCCAGCAGCTCAGGGCAGAGGCACCTCACCCTGGTAAGTGGCACAACCAGGACTGTCCCCTCCTGGGACAGAGTCAAAGGCTGGAAGAAGGGAATAAAATTGGTAGAGGAAAAAAAAACAGTATTACCATATGGTAACTAGGGCAGAAGATAAATTCCTGGCTGTGAGGATGGGGAGGCCCTGGCACAGGGTGCCCAGAGCAGCTGTGGCTGCCCCTGGATCCCTGGCAGTGCCC
>JBBMKD010000103.1:3972104-3984499 GCA_037834095.1 Argya squamiceps
CACTCCCCCCTCCCCCCGCGGCCGGGATGCGGGAGGGGACGGGGACCCCCGGACAGGGCGGGGTGACACCGCGGGGACACCCGGCACCAGAGCGGCGCGGGCTGCCGTGTCACACGCGGGTGACAAGGATGAGGGTGGCACATGGCACACAGGAGCAGGACGGGCTGCAGTGTGACATGTGTGTGACAAGGATGAGGGTGGCACATGGCACACGGAGCAGGACAGGCCATGGTGTCACACGCGTGTGACAGGGCCAGGGTGGCACCTGACACAGGAGAGCAGGATGGGCTGCAGTGTGACATGCATGTGACAAAGATGAGGGTGGCACATGGTACACGGCACATGGAGCAGGACAGGCCATGGTGTCACATGTGTGTGACAGGGCCAGGGTGGCACATGGCACAGGAGAGCAGAACAGGCCATGGTGTCACATGCGTGTGACAAGGATGAGGGTGGCACATGGCACATGGGAGCAGGATGGGCTGCAGAGTCATATGCGTGTGACAGGGCCAGGGTGGCACCTGGCAAGGAGAGCAGGACGGGCTGCAGTGTCACGTGTGTAATGGGGCGAAGGTGGCGCATGGGCACAGGAAAGGACCCGCCACATTGTCACACATGTGTGACAAGGCAGAGGTTGGCACGTGGGCACAGTAGTGGGACAGACCACATTGTCACATGTGTGATGGTGAAAAGGGTGGCACATGGGAGCAGGATTGGCTGTGGTGTGACATAGGTGACATAGTGAGGGTGGCACATGGCACACGGGAGCAGGACGGGCTGCAGTGTGACATGTGTGTGACGGGGCCGGGGTGGCACATGGCACACAGGAGCAGGACAGGCTGCAGTGTGACATGTGTGTGACAGGGCCAGGGTGGCACACAGGAGCGGGATGGGCCACACTGTCACACGCCAGACAGGGTGAGGGTGGCCATGGCACTCAGGGTCTGTGTAAGGGTGGAACACCCATGTGACAGCACAAGACTGGCACCCCCCATGTGACAGGAGCTGTGACCCTCCATGTGACAACATGGGACTGGCACAAGGCCCTCAGGCGTTGCCAGGTGGAATCCCATCATGGCACAGCAAAGGTGGCATATGGCACCCAGTGGTGCCACACACGTGTGACAAGGCAAGGGTGGGACCTCTATGTGACAGCACCAGGCTGGCATGGGACATTCATGTGGCATTGTGGGGCTGGGTCACTCGTGTGGTGGTGCAAGGCTGGCACACACATGTGAGGGCACAGGGCTGTCACATGTTTGATCGTACAGGGCTGTCACAGATGTGATGGCACACAGCTGGCACACACATGAGGGCACAGGGCTGGCACATGCGATGGCACAGGGCTGTCACACACATGATGGCACACAGCTGTCACACCCGTGTGAGGGCACAGGGCTGGCACACACATGTGATGGCACAGGGCTGTTCACACCCGTGTGAGGGCACAGGGCTGTTCACACCTGTGTGAGGGCACAGGGCTGGCACACACATGTGATGGCACAGGGCTGTCACACACATGATGGCACAGGGCTGGCACACATATAAGGGGACACAAGGCTGGCACACACATGATGGCACAGGGCTGGCACACACATGATGGCACAGGGCTGTCACACCCGTGTGAGGACACAGGGCTGGCACACAAATGATGGCACAGGGCTGGCACACTCGTGTGAGGCCAGGCTGTGCCCATGGGTCACTGGACCAAGCCTCCTCAGCCCACATGGCTCCTGGAGCAAAGTCTGCACACAAGTGACGTGTGAGCTTTGCCTGGTGCCACACGGTCACAGTCCCAGTCGTGGGGGGTGTGTCACACGTGGGGGCACAGACGGGTCCCCATTGCACGTGGCTGTGTGTGCCAGGCTGTGCCAGGGGAGGAGCTTTACTGGCGTGGGGGAGCAGAGCTGAGCCCTGTGTGCTGCTGTGGGGACAGGGGGACACGGGGATGGGGGGACATGGGGACAGGGTCCATCAGCCACAGACACCAAGCACTGGGTGCCGAGAGCAGCATCGGGAGCTGCCGCGGCTGCAGCTACAGCCTTACAACACGGTGTAACCTGCCAGCAGGACTGAGCGCACCCCAGCCGGGCAGCGACACAAGCGGGAGGTGTCCTGGCTGGGGGCTGGGAGCGGTGACACCGTCCTGCATCTCTGTAGTGGCCGGTGATGGGCTCGGGGACAGCATTTTACATGTCTATAGGTGCCCAGCTGGGCGATGAAATCAGCACAGAGCTTCATCCTTCACCTCTTTTTGGGTGATAATTTCCCTCTTCCGAGGACATGCACATGGCCTGGGGTGCAGGGACATCTGGGGGCCCTGTCCTGAGACATGGGGACACCTGAGTGCCCTGTGATCCTGCCCTGCCACCCTGCCCCGGGTTACAGACACATTCTGGGGGCTCTGCCACCCTGTCCTGGGACCTGAGGGCATCTGTGTGCCCTCCCCTGGGTTTTGGGGACATTTGGGGGCCCTGACACCCTGCCCTGGGGTGCAGGGACATCTGGGTGCCCTGACACCCTGTCTTGAGCCATGGGGTGTCATGTCTCAGAGCCCTGTGATCCTGCCCTGCCGCCCTGCCCCAGGTTACAGAGAAATTTTGGGGGCTCTGCCACCCTGTCCTGGGACCTGAGGGCATCTGTGTGCCCTCCTCTGGGTTTTGGGGACATTTGGGGACCCTGACACCCTGTCCTGGGACCTGAGGGTATCTGTGTGCCCTCCCCTGGGTTTTGGGGACATTTAGGGGCCCTGCCAATCTGCCCTGATGTGCAGGGACATCTGGGTGCCCTGACACCCTGTCCTGGGACCTGAGGGCATCTGTGTGCTCTCCCCTGGGTTTTGGGGACATTTGGGGACCCTGACACCCTGCCCTGGGTTTTGGGGACATTTGGGGGCCCTGCCAACCTGCCCTGGGGTGCAGGGACATCTGGGGACCCTGACACCCTGCCCTGGGTTTTGGGGACATTTGGGGACCCTGACACCCTGCCCTGCACTCCGAGGGAAGAGCACCCAGCGCCACCACAGAGCCCACACCCTCCCCATCACATCTGCTGACATGACACTGCCAGAGGGGGACAAGGGACAGTGACACCGAGCCGGGTGCCACGCTCCAGCCGAGGGCTGCAGGAGCAGCTGGGAGCCAGTGTGTGCTGGGGATGAGCATCCCTGCGGGACAGGAGCACCCCGAGGAGGTGCCACAGCCCAGCTGGGCAGAGGTGAGCCCATCCCTGAGCTGCAGCAGGGTCCAGCACAGCCAGATGCCACCTGGAAGGAAGAGCAGCCCTTCCCCATCAAAGTGCTGGTGGGAGTTGTGCTGGGAGCTGCTGCCCTGCCATGCTGGTGTGGGCTGGGAACTTTCCCCCCTGTGGTTCCTCACTTTCTCAGCCAAAGACAAGCCAACACGGCTTGGGGCAGGATGTTTTTGCCATCTGGCTCTCCTGGCTGTTGTCCCCAGTTTATTCATCCCATTCTTTTATCCTGCTGGGAGGATGTGGCTCAGCCCTGCTGGGGAGGTTGTGGGCCATGGAGCTCAGCTTTGGTGCCCCTGTGCCACTCTGCTCCTGCTCTGGGATGTGGCTCCAGGGCCAGGCAAAGCCTCCTGCACTCAGTGAACCTCTGCAAATCCTTTGGGGTGGAGACATCCAGTGCTAGGGGTGAAAACTGGCAGTGGTGGCTGGGGCCAGCCTGTGCTCCACAGGAGGGCAGGGAATGCACCGTGCTGGAAATGCATCCAGAGCCAGCGAGTGCCAGAGCAGGATATTTATTCCCTGCAGTGGGATTTGGTACATTATTTAACACCTGTATTTTCTGACAGGTCTCTGCCTTCAGCAGAAACAGGAGCTGTTTATTGGGGGCAGCTGCACAGCTCTGTGATGGGGGCTGGGATGTGTCCCTGCTCCTGTCCCCATGGCTGCTCCCTTACCCAGAAACTGCCCCAAGGCCGGCTCCAAACTCATCCACTCCCCTCTTTGTATCCTTTTTCTCCCCCTTAAACGTCTGTACGTGCAGAAAGCTCCATAGCTAGGAAGGCTTTTCTAAGGAAAACACTAAAATCATCAAGTCAGCAGTGCTTAAACTGCTCTGACTGCCTCTTAAATAATCAATTCATTTTTAATTAGCTTACCACAAAAATTCCATTAAATTTAAATAAATAGACATGGCAGGAGTTCTCCAAGGCACAGCGGGCTCCATTTAAAGAATTCTCTTTGAGTTCGTTAGGTTGGTCTTTAATCAGTTTGTCGTCCAAGTCCTTGTGTGGCCCAACAGGCTCCTGGGCTGCTCATAAAGAGTAATGGAAGCTTCCAGGGTTTCCCAGATGAATCCCAACCATCTGGCGACCACGCAGGGGTTCAGCTCTGGAGCTGATGTCTCCTGGCAGGTAGTGGGGAGTGGGTCATTTTTGAAGCACCTGCCTGAATCAGGACATCTTGTCACTGATTTCTCTCAGTTTTGTATCTGGAAGAAGAGAGGGAAGCAAGGAAGGGCAATGCCCTGTTTTCTGCTGGTTCTGTGAGCTGAACTGGTCCCTGAGATTTGTGAGAATCCCTGAGAGCTGGGAGCCACTCTGTCCCCTTAGGCAACTCTGGATTTTTGCATTTTTGGATGTCTTGGGGGTCTATAAGAAATCTCAGGAGGGATTTCTGACCACAGCATGCAGTGACTGGATGGGGGAATGGCTTCCCAGTGCCAGAGGGCAGGGTTAGATGGGATTTTGGGAAAGAATTCCTCCCTTTGAGGGTGGGCAGGCCCTGGCACAGGGTGCCCAGAGCAGCTGTGGCTGCCCCTGGATCCCTGGCAGTGCCCAAGGCCAGGCTGGGCAGGGCTTGGAGCAGCCTGGGACAGTGGGAGGTGTCCCTGCCATGGCAGGGATGGAATGGGATGGGTTTTAAGGTTCCTCCCAGCCCATTCCCTGATTCTCTGCCCACTCACCCTGTGCTCCCCTGCAGCTCCTGTCTGTGCTGCACCAGGACACGCTGGGTGCTGCCAGGATCCCAGAGGCTGATGATTTTCCAGGGACACCAGGCAGTGACCTGCAGCATTGGCCCTTCCAGAGAATCAAGGATCCACTTCCAAACTGGCAGCAGTTGGATTTTCCTGGTGTGGAGGTTTGTGGGGGGAGAGTTCCCCAGGTGTGCTGGTCCTGCTGCACCCCCAGCTGCAGCTCCTGGCTCCAGGCTGACACAGTTCAGGGCTGAATTCTTTTTGCCACCACCAGACGAGGCAGTTTGGATAGGGAGGAATGGGGAAGCTCTGCACACAACTCCACTCCTGTAGCACTGGAAAAGAGATTTTTCCCTGGCAAGAGTGTACAGTGGGCAGCTGTGCCCTCAGGCAGCTGGCACAGCCCCTCCTGCCCTGCTGCTCCCACATCCCACCTCTGCTCCCACACAGCCCCAGGCAGGGATCCCCTGGAATGTGGGGACCTTCCCCTGGAATTCAGGCACAGGGGGACACAGGGAGGGCATTAATGCACCAAGGACACTTTGCACAAGCAGTGCTCTGACACTCTGTGCACAAACCACGTGCAAAGGCACCTCTGGGGCTCATCTCACACTGGGGTTACTTCCCTTGGGCTGTGGGGTTGGCTTCTATCCTGTTCATGGGTGCATTGATCCTCGGGCAGGGCCAGAGCTTGGCACAGGGGCTTGAGGTGCACATCACCTCCTGTGATGTGAACCTGCCTTCCAGCAACAGCTCGTCTTCACTATTGACCCAATTTAGCTGACAATAACAAGCTGGATCACGAGGCAGGCTGATGCAGGCAAGTTTGTTCCCATCAGATTGAATATCCCAAGCAGAGCCCTGCAGTGGCAGGGCAGGATGCTGGTGGTGCACAGCCCCAGGGATGGAGTGAGCTCCCTGCTCCCACACCCTGCTCTGATGGCTGTGCACAGCTTCCCTTTCCCTCGTGCAAAACGCCTCCTGTGCCACTTTCCAAGCCCCACTTTAATTTCTTGGGGTCAATCCTGCCTGGCACCAGGGAGTTCCCTTCCACATGACAGAGCAACATCTGTCCTTTCCATCTGTCCTGCCAACTCTCTGGGCCAAATCTCTCCAGGGATGCTCTGGCTGCTGTTGCCACAACAACAAAGTGATGCAACAGTTTCCTCTGCACTGAGAATCCTGTTGATATCGAGGACCTGGGGTGGGTGAGGCATCAAAGCCGTGCTGGTGCCAGTGGAGGTCCAGACAGGATAAAGCCACTTGTGGTTGTCAGTGTCCCCCTTTTGGTCCTGGAACTGGTCTCAATGGGTCTCAAACTGGGATTGAGCCCAGTTTGGAGCTTTTTCTCCTTAGGGAGACGTGGCTGCCACTGCTGGAGCTTCCCTCACACAGTGATGGAGAACATGAGGAGCCAGAGCCCCAGACTCAGCAAGGAAGGAGATGGAGAAACCCAGGGACACCTCCTGTGCCAGGCACAGGAGTCACCTGCTCAGCCCCCCAGGGCAGCCCTGAACCCCAGGGAGGTTCCAGGAATGTTTTCACTGATCACACAGTGGCTCCCTCCCACCCAGCCCTTGGAGGGTCCCATCAGCTCTGCTTTGCCAGGGGAAAACAAACCCGATTTGGTCCTTTTAGGCTCTGCTGGAGCTTGAATCACCCAATGCTGCAGCCCTGGCTGTGTCTAACCCCACACTGCTGGAGAACTTCCGGAGAGCCCCTGGTGCCATCCAGGGACCCTCCGCCCCTGGCAGAGGGGACAGAGAGGCCAAAGCAGCTCCCATGGGTGGGCTGGGGTGTCCCCGCTGCCGCCTCTCACCTCTCTCGCCCTTTTTTGCCGTCTCGTTGAGGGCAGCCAGGGCTGGCACGTCCTGGTTCCACTTCACGGGCAGAGGGAGTGCAGTGCCCGGTTTTCCCCTGGCCCCGGGCTCGTCCCGGCCTCTGCCGGGCTCTTCCCAGCCTCCACCTTGCCGGGCGGGTCCTCTCCAATGTGGCATCGTTCGGGACCGATTCCAAGCATTTGATTAGATGTGGAATTTGTGAGCACGAGGCGAGTGTTTAACCCTCAGGCTCCATCCCCGCTGCGTCCAACCCTGCACCCCTATTTCAGCGGGGAATGTGGGGGCACAAAGGCTCCGGCTGGGTGGGGACCGTGCCAGCTGCACGTGCAGCCGTGCCAGACCCGAGTCACCCGCCCGGGACCCGCAGCGCCCGAAGGCAGCCGCGGCACACGGAGCCTCCTGAATGGGTCCCTTGTCCCCGCACGGCCACGTGTCCCACCCCGTGCCTGGCCCGCGGGGACACCGGCTGCCCCCGCGCCCCGCCCCACAGCTCACCCGACACCCGCGCTCTAATGTGGGGGTGGGACCATGTTTGGGTCACCCCATTGTCCAGATGTGAGCACCCATCACCCCCACCCAGATGTGGGGCACCCGTCACCCCCAACCAGCCACCACTGACGCATCACCCCCACCCAAATGCGGGGCACCCATCAGCCCCAGCCAGCCACCACTGCTGCATCACCCCCGCACCACACATGGGGCACCCATCACCCCCAACCAGCCACTAGTGACGTAACCCTAACCTCCACCCAAATGTGGGGCACCCATGACGCCCAACCAGCCACTACTGCTGCATCACCCCCACCCAAATGTGGGGCACCCGTCACCCAAACTGGGTGCCCCATCGGGAACCCATCGCCCCCATCCAGCCACAGCTCACCCACCACACAAACACGGGGCATTCCTCGCCCCCCTCGCCAAAGGTGGGGCGCTCCCTGACCCCGACCCAGGTCCCCCAGGCGTGTCCCCCGCCCCGGCAGGTCCCGCCGTGTCCCCCCGGTTCTCCCGGGCCGCAGGCGCCACCTCGCGGGGACGAGCAGGGACCGGCGGAGCGGGGTCTGTGCCGGGGCACCGCGGACACCCCGACACCGGCACCTCGGGACACGGCACCCGGGCATGGGGAACCGCAATAGGGGCATCCCAAAATGGGGACCCCGTATGGGGCAGCTGGATATGGGCACCGCAATAGGGGCACGCCACTATGGGCATGCCGGTAATGACATTCCAACGCAGGCACCTCAATATGGGCACCTGGGCATGAGGCACCCCAATGTAAGCACCCCAAAACTGGCATCCCAAAATGGGCATCCTGTCACAGACACCTCGCCATGGGGCCTGAAACATGGGGCGCCCCAATATGGGCACCCCAAAACGGATACTCCAGTATTGTCACCTGGGGACAGGGCACCCTGGCACAGTCACCCCATCCTGAGTGTCCCATAAAGGACACCCCAACGTGGGACACCCCAAAAAGGGCGTTCTGACACGGGCATCCCAGCAAAGACACTCCAACACAGGTACCCCAATATGGGGGTATGGGGCACCCCAAAACGAGCACCCCAAAATGGGCATCCTGTCATGGGAACCCTGGCTGCACCCCTGGAGGCTGAACAGCTCCAATTTCATGTTTCTTTCCTTCTGACCAATTTACACAAAAACCACAATTAACGTAACCAAGCACAACCTCTTTAAACCTCGTTGGGATGGGAAATCCACGGAGTTTTCTAAGTGCCAGGAATGGGGAAAAAGCTCTTGGAAGCAGTGCCATGGGGGAAAATCAAAAAGCAGCTCAGAGCCAGCTCCGTTGGGGATGTGGTGGCCGGGATTGTGTTTTCCCACTGGCAGTGGCACTCAGCAGCTCATCACAGAGCTCTCCCAAGGCACAGCATTCCTTAGGGATGCTCACTGTCAGCAGCTGGAGATGCAGCTGGAGTGGGAAAATTCCTTCCCTGGGAATGCTGCCTGTAAGTACAATAGGGAAAACAGGAGGTGGCGTAATTTATTTTAAAAAATCATAAAAATCTGAGCTGCAAAAGCCAGGAAAGACAAAAGCTGGGAATGGTAAGATTTAGGTATCACTGATGGCAGCAATTAGGTTTAAAGCAATGCTCTTAATTAAAAGTGATCATAAGGGGATTCCAAGCCCTTCAGCATTTCATTTGCAGAAAGAAGAGTGAAAAAGTCATTTGTGTCCCAAATTCAATTTTTAAGGCTGAACTCAGGCTGCCTCAGGAGGAGAAATCCTTGGAAATTCAGTCAGGAGGGATCAAGTCTTGCCAAATCCATCTGTAGATGTTCCCACACCTTGGGACGCTGCATCTCCCAGCCTGGCCCTGTCCTGGGGGTGTGACAATGTGACAGTGTGACAAAGTGACAGTGTGACAGTGGCTGAGATCCGCTGCAAAGGGCTGGGTTAAAACGAGGGATTTTCACAAGGTTTTTGGGGATCCCCTCAGAGAGCAGCCCAGTCAGAGGCAGGGGGACAGTGGAGGGGACAGTGACAGCACAGGTGGGCACAGCCAGCCCTTCCTCATCCTGGTAGCTGATGTTCTCCATACCATGAGGACTCCAGCAAACACAACTCTTCCCTTTGACTTTTTCCCCATAAAAAGGGAAACCTCCTGCATAGGGGCTGATGTGTGCAGCTATTTCTGAATAAAACCAACACAATACCCTCTCTCTGCCCCTGGGCCAGCACAAACAGGCTGCAAAGCCCAGGCTGAAGGCAGAGAACAAAGGGAAAAACACTGGGAGCAAGAGAAATCCTTTTCCTTCCCCTGTTGTGCAGCAGCTCAGAATCCCAGGTGGATCTTGGCAAGGTCATGTCTCCTTTTTGTTTGCAGCTCCTTTCTCTCTATTTCCCTCCTTTCCCTGATGCTGGAATCCTGCTCTGGAGATGGAGGTGGGGTGGGACAGCAGCTCCTGTACATTTTGTTTCCCTCTCCTGTTCCCTGTCACCACCCACCTGCAGTGGGGACATGTCACCCACAGGTCTCCCAGGGGTGTTGGGCACATGGGTAGAGGACAAGCTGTGGTCACAGGACACTGAACCACTGCCCACTCTGTGCCCACACGTGTGAGGACACCCACAAGGCTCCATGTCTGCCTGGCCATCACCCACCACATCACCTGTCACCTGTCCCAGTTCTCCCACACCCACACTGGTCACCTGGGGCAGTGGGTGATGGTGGTTAGTGGGTGCTCAGGGGGGGCAGCCTGTGGAGCTGCATCCCCAATAAAGACACAGCCCAAAATTTGGCTCTCTTGGCTGTGCAGCCACTGCTGACACCCACGGGCAGAGGGGAGAGGTGGAGCTCTGCCAGCCCTACCCTGTGGGACCCCCACCCCATGGAGGGACCTGCACCCCCATGGAGGGATCCACAGCCCTCTGGGGGAATCCCCATCCCTAAGGAAGGACCCCTGGCCCCACAGAAGACCTACATCCCCATGGAGAGATCCCCATCCCTATGGGGGGACTCCTGACCCCACGGGGGGACTCTCAGCCCCAGAAAGGACCTGCAGACCCACAGAGGTGTCTCCATCCCTACGGAGGGTTCTTCAGCCCCATGGAGTGACCCCCATCCCCATGGAGGGACCTCCATCCCCATGGAGGGACCTCCATCCCCAAGGAAGGACCCCCGTCTCCACGGGAGGATCCCGTCCCCACAGAAGAACCCCCATTCCCATGGAAGGACCCCTGGCCTCAAGGAGAGAGCTCCATCCCCATGGAGAGACCCCCAGCCTCACGGAGGAAGCCCCATCCCCATGGAGGGACCCCTGCCCCCAAGGATGGCCCCCTGCCCCCATGGAAGGACCCCTGGCCTCAAGGAGAGAGCTCCATCCCCACGGAAGGACCCCTGCCCCCAAGGATGGCCCCCCATCCCCATGGAGGGAGCCCCATCCCCACGGAAGGACCCCTATCCCCATGGAGGGACCCCTGTCCCCATGGAGGGACCCCTATCCCCATGGAGGGACCCCCAGCCTCACGGAGGGAGCCCCATCCCCACGAAAGGACCCCCATCCCCATGGAGGGACCCCTGTCCCCACGCGTGTCCCCCCCGCTCTGCCACGTGGTACCCGCTGGAGCTGCCTGGGGCGTGGCCATGCGGGGGCGTGGTCCGGGGGGGGGGCGTGGCCAGTGCTGGGACAGTGACAACCGCGGCGGCAGCGACGCGGCTGTCGCGGGAATGAACCTCAAAATGCCAGGATAGTTCAAGTTTAAGGATCACACTGGGCCAACAGCTCCCACCTTTCTGGTCCGGCAGGGCCATCCCAGAGCACAGGGCACAGGATTGTGTCCAGATGGTTCTGGAATATCCCCAGTGAGGGAGATTCCACGCTTTCCCTGGGCAGCCTGTTCTGTGCTTGGTCACTTGCACAGCAAAGAAGTTCTGCCTCATGTCCAGGTGGAAATTCCCGGACATCGGTTCCTGTCTGTTCCTGTGGTGCTGTTTCTGGGCCCCACGGAGCAGAGGCTGGGCCCTGCTCTGAGCCCTCCCTGCAGACACGGACACACAGGGCTGAGCGCCCCTTTCATCAGGGTTTCCTCTGGAGGCTGAACAGCCCCAGCTCTTAGCCGTTCCTCGTACGAGAGATGCTCCAGCCCCTTCATCATGTCCACAAACCCTCACAGGCTCCACTCCAGGATCTCCATGTCTCGCTGATCCCAAGGAGCCCAGAGCTGAACACAGCACTCCAGATGAGTTCCCCCAGGGCTGAGGAAGGGGCAGGCTCAGCTGCCATGTCCTACCACCGATGCTCCTCCTAACACAGCCCAGAATCCCACCGGCCTCTTGGCCCCCTCAGGTCCAGCAGCTCATTAAATACTCAGTGTTTGCTCCAAGCGTTTCCAGGGTTGGGGTTTTCTCTCGTGCGTTTGCAGCTGTTTGTTCTTTCCATCCCATGGGATGAGAGGGGCAGGATCCCCCTCCTGGGCCTGTATCCTCCTGAGGGGCGAGTGGGCGGGGCCGGGCAGGAATGGGCGGGGCTCTATGGGTTACGGGGCGTGGCTTTGCGGAAGGGGTGGGGCGGGGCGGCTCGGGGCGTGATCAGACGACTCGAGGGGCGTGGTCTGTGGGTGGGCGGGGCTGGAGAGCTGCACAGAAGCAGGGGCGGGGTTAGAGGCGTGGTCAGAGATGGAGGGGGCGTGTCTGGAGGGCAGGGAGGCGGACAGACGGGGCAGGGGCGGGGTCGGGGGGGCGTGTCCAGACGTGTCCAAGGGCGTGTCCAACGTGATAGGGGCGTGGCTGAAGAGCAGCGAGGCGGGCGAGAGCGCCAAGTTCTGGGGGCGTGGCCAGACGGAGGCGTGGCCTGGACGGAGTGGGCGGGGCAGGAAAGCAGCACCGCGGCGGAGTTGGCCCAGGGGCGTGGCCGGGCGGCCGGGGCGTGGCCATGTCGGGGGCGTGGCCTAGCCCTCAGCTGACCGGCCGCCATTTTGTCGGTGCCGGATCCCCAGCGCCGCCCGGAGCTGTGCCCGCGGCCGGGGTCGCCCGTGCCCGCCCGTCCGCCAGGGCAGCTCCGCCCGTGCCCTTCCGCTTCCCTCGGCATGTTAGCGCCCCGGCACCGCTGCTCTCACCCGGCTCGAGCGGCAGCAGCACCGCGGCGGCCCCCCC
>JBBMKD010000103.1:3984599-3996970 GCA_037834095.1 Argya squamiceps
TTTGGCTCCGCAGCACGCGCCAAGGGCGAATCCGCCGTCGTCATCGGTCGCGATGGCCGCTTGTCTGGCCCGGAACTGCTCGCAGCGCTGGCAGACGGCCTGCGCGCGAGCGGCGTCGATGTGATCGATTTGGGTCTTGTGGCCACGCCGATGGTCTACTTTGGCACAAACATCGAGCTGGCTGGCCGTCGCGCCACGTCGGGCGTGATGGTCACGGGCAGCCACAATCCGCCCGACTACAACGGCTTCAAGATGGTGCTGGCGGGCCAGGCCATCTATGGCGATCAAATCCAGGCGCTGCGCACGCGCATCGAGCAAAGCGATTTCACTGAGGGCTCAGGCGATTACGTCCAGGTGGACATCCGCCAACAGTACATCGACCGAATCGTCTCGGACGTCAAGCTGAGCCGCCCGATGAAGATTGCCGTGGACTGCGGCAACGGTGTGGCAGGCGCCTTTGCGCCGGAGCTGTTCCGCGCGATGGGCTGCGAGGTGACGGAGTTGTTCTGCGAGGTGGATGGCCACTTCCCGAACCACCATCCGGACCCGGCCCACGTCGAGAACCTGCAGGACCTGGTGCGCGGCATCCGCAATCACAAGGAGGATGAGGTGAGGGGACCCTTCCCTGCGCTCCGGCCCGGGGGTGTCACCGCTGCCCGCTGGGGCCGTGCCTGGGAAGGGAATGTTGGTTTGGGAAGGGGGAAGCGGGAGTCAGAACGAGGAACGAGACGCTGGGGTGCGGGGCAGCAGGGACAGGCTGGGGGAGAGCACAGGAGTTAATAAGGGAGGGTCGTGCTTGGTGCTCACCTTTCCGTTCAGTGTGTTGTTGTGGTGTTGAGATCTGTGATGCACATACGGATAGATGTGTATATAAACACACGCAAATGTGTGCATGATTATTAGAGGAATGATATAGAGGAATTCCATCCTCTCCAGCCCTACAGTCACGTGCTATATATTCTTCACCCTGAAGCTGTTATACAGGAGAAAGCTCCCAATTCAGCTTTCAGATCATTCATGCCTAGTGTCTCCTGATTAAAATGTCCTTCTCTAAGAGCTTTTCTAGGCACCAGTCAGTTCTCTGTGTTGGCCTGTTATCCACTCTTGTGGGAAAAGCACGTGATCAGGAAATTAGTATAGGTGAAATAATTAGTCATCAAGAACGTGTTATGTGAGACTCCACAGTGAAGTGTCACATGGTAATTGAGAAGTAACGGGCCTCAATGTCGCTTATGTTCATCTTCAAGTAACTCATGGAGCCTGAGAAGCTTTCCTAATGTTGTTCTAACAGCTGGGCTTTGCTGCTGTGTTGGGGGCTTGCTGTGGAGTCAGTGTCAGCTATCAAAACATCTGGAAAAGTTGTAAACATGTGATTAAATGAAGAACTTTACAAGGAAAGCTGATCTGCCTTGCTGGTGCTATTGAACTGAAACACAAAATACAACTTCCAAAATCTCTGTGAAGCCCCTTGTGCATGGGAAAAGGGGTTGTTTGGTAGTGAGCATACCTGGGAAACTTCTGTTTTCCACTGAATAGCAGAATATACTGAATTGGAAGGGATCCATCAGGATCATTAAGTACAATTTATTTCAGTGTATGTTAAATTTATGCTATTGGTTTGGTGGCGGAGGAAGGCAGGGCTGCTGTGCAGTGCCCTGAAAAATGTGGGAAACACCACAAAATGGCAACAGCAAATTACAGAGCCCCCCAGTGTGTTGTGCTGCTTTTAGTAAATCTGCTTTATTCCTTTGTGCATAGGGCTGCAAGTGTTTCATCAGCTGTCAAACCCTGAGGATCCTCCTGGTGAAGGACCAGGCCTTTGTGGCACCAGTTCTCTGAAAAGAATTGAATGTTCTCTCTAAAATAATTTTGTGACAAACAGCTTTGTAAAGAGGATTGTGAGGCACACCGAGTTTGTTCTCAGTCTGTGACAAGAAATGGTTAAAGTGTGTTGGCTTTGGTGCCTTTGGAGTTAGGAAAGAACACTCCTTGGACAGTTTTATAGGGCTCTGGGTACTTGTTCCTGGGGTACGTGCACACTCTGGGATTCAGTCAGGTCAGAGCAATGTGTTGTCTCTTACAGCAGCTGGGCTGCAGCAGGATGGCATTTTAAACTCTTCAGTTTGGAGCACAAATGATGGGATTTTGAAATAGATAACTGTAGGGATAATTCTGTTTTATATCCTCACAAGCACAGCACAAATGAAAACCCAAACGAGGATGTGTTCAGCTGATTAAGACCTGTGTGTTTGGGAATCCTTCAGACATTTTTCTTTAATTCCAGTGAGTGGCTGCAAGCAGCAGAGGACTGTGCCTTTTCCTGGCTCAGCTGGAGAGAGCTGTAAAGCTGCTGTTGAGATTTTGGGTGTGGGTTCAGCACTTCCAGGCAGTGGCCAGGGACATTGGCTAATTTTCAGGTGATGTTACAAAATCAGAATGCTGTTTTAGAGGAAGTAGCTGCAGAAATTCTTCCTCTTTTCCCTCCAGTGCTTCCATTGTTCATTGTGTCTGTTAAATGTTGCTCCTGTGCTGTGCTCCAACCAACATTATTGTGTCTCAAGATAAGTGTCTAAGCCTAAGAGAGACACTCTCTCCTGTTCAGAAAAGCAAATTTGTTTAAACCAGTGTGCTTTAGTGGGGAGGATATTGGCTGTTGGTCTTGGCTCAACAGGAGTTTCTCCAGGAAGAGTTGTCTCTGGAAAGGAGTGGTTGTTACATAGCAGTGCTGTGAAGAGAAATGAAGGCAAGATTGCTATTTTGACTTCTGATTTACTTGTACTTTTTGCAGGAGGTTAGTTTATTTACATGTCATGGGGTTTGTGTTTTGGAATTTAATCAGATGGAAAAATCTGCCCTCACTTATTCCCTCATCCCTCTGGGTAGTCTCTCCTGGTAGATCTGAGGTGGAAAGGTTTATTCCTTACCACATGAGCATCCCTGGTATTTCACAGCCCATCGAGGCTGCAGGAGTGCTCGGCACCCCGGGTCACAGAGGGTTCCTCAGTGCAGTTTTGACAGCCCCCTGTGCTCTTGCCTGATGGGTTTGTTTTTCCTGTGCTGCCTGACCCTAAATCTCACACCCCAAGGTGTGTCCCGAACTCAGGGGAGGCCACATCTCTTTATTGATGAGTTTTATGTGCTCTCAGCTCGTTAGAAGAGCTGAGAGTGCTGGAGGCTGCCTGGCTCTCCAGCTCACAGCCTCTCTGCAGCCTGTTAATGCCCTGTCAGAGGCGTTTCCGTTGTGTGACCCATTTATTTCGAGTTTAAAACACTGGAATTGAAGGGATGGACTGCCCTAAGGGTGGGAGGTGGGAGAGAGGAGGTGGTTAACACAGTCTCTGCTCTGTGCAGAGTTACTCTGTCCATTTGCAGTGTTCTGGGGAGTTCTGGAGCTGCGTTGTCCCTCTGCAGGGTGAGCACTGTGTGCACGGAGTGAGGTGGCAGAGCAGCATTAGCTCCTTCCCAGCTCTGACTCGTGTTTACTTTCCAACAGATGCTTCAGTCCCTGTGCTGTTTGCCAGCCCCAGTTCAAAGCCAAACTTGATCCTACTGTGTTTTCCTGACTTTTCACTTCCAATACCTCATTCTCTCCTTTTCATTTGGAAAAGGAATGCATTTGCTAATGGAAGTGGTGTTTTTCAGCAGTTATGAGGTGGTTTTGTACTCCATGGAGTAACTTCTCCCACTTTGTGCCTACAGCTTTGGGATCTGCTCCACAGCATGCTCAGGAGAGGAATGCCTTGTACTCTTGTTAAACTATACTGGATTTTTGCCAAGAATAGTCCAAACTGATAAATTATATCTGTTCTCCTAAACGTGTAATAAGAGACAGGATAATTCTTTGATGCTTTTTGGCCCCAGCACAGTGTTTTTCATTCACAGTTAAAAGTTTGTTTTTCCCAACAAGGAAGCTGCTGTCAGATGCTGATGTGAGATGTTCCTTTATAAAACTGGAATTATAGAGTAACAGAAACAGGTATTAATGAGTGTGCTTAGGCTCATTCAGACAGTAGCCCTCTGTTTCAGGTGTCTTTGATTTACTGCAGGACACTTAAGGAGAGAGAAGGGATTAAAAAAAGTCCTATACAAAATGTATGTGCACTTCTCTTATAACGTGAGAAAATTGTCCCCCTCTTTCTTCAGAGACTCTGTGTGGGCCAGTATTAGCCCTTTCTGTTTTGGTAAGCAGTACTTCCAGGAAAAAATCACATTGAAAAATTCACATTTTCCTGTCTGTGGTGTTGGGTGATAAACATCTCATTGCTGGTTTACATTTAAA
This sequence comes from Argya squamiceps, assembly GCA_037834095.1. Classification (NCBI taxonomy): domain Eukaryota; kingdom Metazoa; phylum Chordata; class Aves; order Passeriformes; family Leiothrichidae; genus Argya; species Argya squamiceps. Next base: position 3,988,879 of record JBBMKD010000103.1, read on the forward strand.
CTGTTTGGAAAGAGTGAAAGGAGCAATCAGTGCTGCTGATTGGGAAAAACAATTAACTTCAGTTAATTAATTACTAATATACTCAGTTACTAATATAGTGCTAAATGGGAGGAGCACTGTGTGTCCTGCTGTGAAATGTGTGTTTTACTGTCAGCTGGGCTTTCCAACCTGGCAGTGGCTTCTTGGTGCTTCCTGAGTGTTACCTGAGGACAGGGCACTTGTATTGTTAAAAAAGCTTTTCCCCCTAAATAAAGGGCTGCTGTGCTCCACTGCTGATTTCCAGCATCTTCTCTGACACATGTTCAGATGAAATGATGATGTGGGGAGTTTTGAGGAGTCTTTTCACATCACAAAACCCTTCTGGGCCCACCTGTCCTCAGTGAGGCTGAAGCCCTCTCATGCTGTGGCTTCTGACGGGCTGGCCTCAGCCACTGGTGCAGTGTCAGTATTTGATGGTAAAGGATGTGGGATGGAACATAATCAGGGAATTTTGAGGGATGCTAAACAGCTTGTTGGTGCCTGAAAGAACAGACCAACTGCTGGGCAGTGCAGTTCATTGATGACAGACAGCTCTTTCAGGCACTGCTGCTCCATCAGTTACTGTGTGTCATATACGTGTTGATATCTTTGAAGGCAGCTCATTATTCCACCCACTTCCAAGTGGATCTGGAGTTGCTATTGTTAATTCTTGGCGTGTGTGAATCACTGGGAAAGACAAAGTGGGAAAGAGCAACAATACACAAAGAGGGTTGGCTGAGGACCTCACACCACTTGGTGAGAAAGCCCTGCAGGGCCCAGTGTGGCAGTGTCCTGCCTTACCTGCTGTGTCACGGGCACACAGGGCCTGGAGCACAGAACACCAGCCAAGATGTGGGCTTGTTCTTCTGTGATTACAGGCAGGAGCAGCTGAGGCTTTGCATTAGTGCTGCCTTTCGTTAGCTTCTTGCTTTCTCCTGTATTAAATATTCCTTAATTGACTGTGGCATGAGTGGGGATAATAGCTTTGTTCCCAGTCCTGATGATTTTATAGCTGTGTCTGCTGAGGGTTTGAAACGCTCCAGATGGATCTGCACTGGCACATGTGGGAGAAAATGCTGTGCCCAGGCAGGTCCAGGGGAGAGGAGGAGCTGTCTGGTACCTAAGAAATGGACTGACCATCCACTGTACCTTTAGTGAGGCCAGGGGAAAATCAGCCAGAAAAATCAAAGTAAAATATGGATACAAATGACATTTCTGCACTGTGATCAACTGCAGAGAGTTATTTATTTGGTGCTTTTTGATGCAGATCTTTGTCCCAGTGCTGAGTGCAGAAAATGGGGCTCTTTGTGATTTCTTGCCATCAGTGTCCATGAAAGTGACTGGAAACCTCTTCCTCCACAGTGTGGCTTAGTGAATAGGTTTGTGTACAGGCAGCACCTTTAGGTTTGTCACAGGAGTGTTCTGGGAGAACATCCTGTTCCTGGTGGCCTGTGAAGGGCAGTGTTACATGACAGGCACCAGGAGGAACAGAGTCGTGGGACTGGTTACAAGGAAGCATTTTGTTCATTAGGTTGTTAAAAACTGCTGATCATTCACGCTGAGAAATTGAAATGCTTTGTCATCCAAGGGGGAGTCTGCTAAAATCCAGGTGTCAGAAAGGATAAAAATATGTGACTAGGGTAAAAGTTGCAGAAAATAACATTGGTGGTGGTAGTGTTAGTAGCTCAGAATGGTGCTTGAGTAGATTTTTAAAATAAGAAGCAAATGTTTAAAGTGAAATAAGTGAGCCCTGTTGAGTCCTGAGTGTAACTGGGTATTTAGGAATGCTTGATTCCTACCAGCTCCCCCTCAGTCACTGCCCAGCAGGCTGAGCAGTTTTTAAACCCCATAGCTGAGTGCTGGTTTTAACATTTGCTGTTTCTTTTTTATTGTTATTTCCATGATGACCTAGGTGCTCAAACCTGACAGCTTCTGCTGAGAAGTCCCTGTGTTGAAAGGTGTATAAATGGAGGTGTCAACGTGGGAATGTTGAAACTTTCTTCTGGTTGGCTCAATCTTTATGGCAAAGCTGTATAAAATATATTGCCCCAAGTGGATCACTGTGTTAATCAGCTTCAGCCTTGAGAGTGGATGTTTGTTTAGTGTGAGTGGTGTGATTGTACAGCAGGGAGGAGGTGAACAAACTTACTTTAATTACACAAATATTTGTGCTGAATTGAAGAAGTCCGGAGTGGCCATGAGCCATCTTTTTCTCCATTGTCCTCCTTACCTTTCCATAACTGCAAAGTACCCACAGCTGTGCATGAATCAGTGTTAGATCTTTGTAGTATTTTCAGTGGTACATTTTTATTTGATGTTAATACGTCATTAAGCATCTTTTTTTGGTTTCTCTCTGAACTGCTTCAGTCATCTGAGTCTCAGCAACAATAACTACTTTAGTTCCTTAGGAGGAAGTGACTGTTTCCTAAGCATCCAACAAAGCACGTGCTTCACTGAAGCCTGCCTTTATCACAGCCTGAAACTGCACAGAGATGGCTGGAACAAGCAAGTTGAAAAATCTACTGTAAAAACACTTGCATAGCTGTTTGCATAGTCATGTAAAAATAAAACTTTGGGTACATCTTGTATTTGCAGGGATGAGCACTTTTATCTGACACATCTCTCCAGGCCTAAAAGTTGTCTGCTCGGATATGGCTTAGACAGCACAGACCCCTGAGGATTGTTTAATTGCTGTGCAATTAAATTAACAAATACTGTGATCAGGCTGGAAATGTGCTTATATTAAAGGACTGATCAGACTGGAGATAATTAAGGGACATCTCTAGACCCTTGCTGCTGCTGCCTGCTTACTGATTTGGGGTTGCTGATTGCCACTTTCCTGGTTCCCAAGGTGCCAGCAGTGATCTGGGCATTGCCCACCTGAGAGAGGGGCAGGATGTTTTGTTTAGCTCCAGCTTCCTGCATCAGTGCCCTCTGTGGGCATTTCAGTGTGAAATCCTGAATTGTCTCTGAGTAAACCACCAAAGGGGAGCTGTCCATGGGAGGCTGCCAGAACACCCTTGGGGGATGCTGCAGGTGCTTGGAGTCACTTTGGAGCAGCAGCTGCAACTCTGGAGCTGTTTCTTTCCTGAAACCCAGTCTTGGTGTTACAGACCTGTTCAGAAGATCCTGAATGTTTCTCTGCACTGCCTCAAGGGCTGTAGTGGTTGGGTATCTGCCCTGAAATTGGTGCACAGTACTTGCACAGAGAACATTTCTCTGAATTTTTAGAAGAAGGTTTTAATTGGTCTGTGAGTCACTTTAGGATGGATGTGTGCATGCAGCAGTTGATGTGTGTAACTTCAGCAAACATTAACAAAAGAAAAAACTGTAAACCAGCTTTTTGCATTCCTTCCTCTGTGTTCTTTGGCCGAGGAGTGCTGTGATCTCACTGTGCTTGTAGCAGACAAGGGAGCAGTGGGTAATGCATCGTGTTTCTAATAAATAATACAGAAATCTGGTGCAAATGAACCAGCAGAGCCTCGTGCTCTGGTGTTGTCACTCAGAACAACATTGTGCTGGGGTCTGAAGCCTGCCTGAGGATGAGGTAGTAAATCCCTGGAAAGCTGTGTAGCAAGGACAAAACTAAGGCATGTTAAAACATGTACAGCAATGCTGTTCATCAGCAGCTGAGTGAAAGATAAGCTTGACTGTATGAAAATGCCTCTCCGTTTCCTGAGCCCTTTGTTGCAGCTGAGTGGCCTCTGCACTGCTGGACTCAGGCTGCTGCAAAGCCATCAAGGTGAGCGTTGTGCAGCTTCTCATCACTGCTGAGCCTCTGTTCTGTGCTCAGCTGCTTTGCCATGGTTCTGGTGAAGTCACTTGTGAGGAGCATGTGTGGGAGCACGTGCCTTGGAATTCTTTGTGTCCAGCCATGGAGTAGCCTTAACAGAAGATCCTGTTATTTATCTCAAATAGCTTTTTCTACAGTAGTTAAATAATAGAGTATTTTTATGGGAATGATTGTGTAATATGTTGATCTCTAATGCTGTGTCCAAATCAGAGGAAATCAGCACATTTTGCTCTTTAATGCCCTTGTCTGTTACTTCAGTTCATTTATTCAACACTGTCATGGTACAACACATCCAGGTACTGCAGACACTGGGGTGTTCTCTGACTGCTTCAGTGGTGTTTGACATCAAGTGCTGCTTTTGGGGGTTTGAGAGAAGCCTGGCAAGTGATAAATATTTCTTCCCAGCCTTCTTTTAAAGTCAGGATCTGGCAGCTGATCTTTGTTGTGCTGGGAATGGGATCTGCTGCCCGAAGCAGGAGCAGATCTGGGGGTTCCTTCACCTCCACAAGGTGCCTGTGGTGTAACTGCCTTTGGTGCTGAGCCTCTCTTGGTCGTGTTACAAAGTTGCAGCATCTTCCTCTCATGTGAGACCATCATGTGCTTGTGCTCAGCATGATCTCAGGGAGTTTGTCTCAAAGTCCTACCAAAAACTGCTAAATCCTATAGTGCTTAAAACAGAAGAAATGTTACATTTTGTGCTTATTTATTTTTATGTTCTAAGTATTCCAAACATTTCTGGTTTACCATGGTGTGGTTTCAGACATATCAGAAAATACTTGCTCCTTGTGGCATCCACTGTTAATAATTCCTTCCTTAAAACACGATATTTAACCCTGGAAGTGCAGGAAGAATAGGAATTAATGTTCACTGACATTTTGCTCTTCCATCTGGATGGAAGCACTTGGATGTTGAGTGACTGGTTTGAATCTCAAATCAAGTGCATTTGGTTTGCTGGGTTGCATCCCAAAGTGGTAGGAATGTGAGTTTGCCTTCTCTTGGGTTTATGGCTGAGATGAAAATAGAGCTTCTTAAAGACTACTGGAAATGAGTAGTTCACATGATTAAATTTAATGTAAAGGTTCTGCAGTGATCTCCAGTCATCTGTGTGTTCCTGTCAGGTAATGAAAGAAAGAGGACCATGGAGAATCACATTTCTTAGGAGTGTAATTGTTGTACAATTACATTGATTGTACAGTTGCTTGCTTGAGAAAGATAAGTCTTCTGTGAGCATCTCTGAAATTGTCAGCAAACCCCAAGTTCTGTCTGGGCTTTAGTGTTTTTCAAAATCAAGTCAAAAAACATGGCTGGGAAATGAAAAATGCTATAAAATGACAATTTTGGCTTCTTACCATGATCCACTCTCCCCTTGCTCCTTCCATTTCAAAGGGACTGTGTCTTTCATTCGTGATGCCTTCTTTCTGATTTTAGCCACTCACATGCATTTGAATGCACGTATTTTCTAGGTGAGATCTTGGAATTGTTGGGGAATTTGGGCTTGTTTTAAAGAACATTGTCTGTATTTTGTTAATGGATATAAAATGTTCCAGCATGTCGTTGGTGACATACTTTGAGAGATGCAGTTGTGGCTGTGCTGTTGTTGGGTACTCACTGCTCGTACCTGCAGGCTGCACTTGGGTTTGAGCTGGGCTGCCCCGGGCATGTTCTGTAACGCTCCTTGGGAGACAGAACAATCACCAGCGGGGTTGCTGTAGCATTTCATTAAGGAGCCTTTTCCACCGAGGCAGGGAAGGCTCCTTTCCCACTTGGCAGCCCAGCAGGAATAAATGAGAGCCTCAGCTCCTTGCCTGCTGCTCTCAGAGGCTTCAGCTCTGCTGCTGGCAGGCAGCTCTGCCCCTGTTCCCCTCCCTCCTGAGAGGGTTCCTGTGCCTCGTGGCTCTGCTGTCCTCCCCACCCTGCCCGAGGGGCTGCCTGAGCCTTGCCTGGCTCCCTCAGGCCATCTGGTGGGCACATCCCAGGTCTGTAAATGTTGGGGCTCCTCAGTCAACTGGCCAGAATGTGTGAGCCATCAACACTAAACTTGCAAATTAGATTGTTGTGGAATTAGTAGCTAAGAAATATATTGATATTATAATGAATACTGGGAGCATAAATGAACTCTTGGTGCTGCTGATGCCCCATCTTGAATCCTGGGGTCAGGTTTGGGCCCCTCATGGTAAGAAAGAACATTGAGGGGCTGGAGTGTGTCCAGGGCAGGGATTAGAGCAGAGGTGGGATCAGGACCAGCTGGGGGAGGGTCTGGAGCCCCAGGAGAGGCTGAAGGAGCTGGGGAAGGGGCTCAGCCTGGAGAAAAGGAGGCTCAGGGGGGACCTTGTGGCTCTGCACAAGTCCCTGACAGGAGGGGACAGCTGGGGGAGTCGGGCTCTGCTCCCAGGGAACAGGGACAGGAGAGGGAAGAGCTTTAAGTTGTGCCAGGGGAGGTTTAGATTGGATATTGGGGAAAAATTACTTCATAGAAAAGGTGGCCAGGCTTTGGAAGGGGCTGCCCAGGGCAGTGGTGGAGTCACCATCCCTGAAAGTGTTCAAAAAGACATGTGGATGTGGCATTTGGGGCAGTGCTGGATTAGCAACTGTTGCACTTGTTGATCCTAGAGGGCTTTTCCAACCTTAATGATTCTCTGATTCATGGGGCCTCAAAATCATTTAACTTGAGCTAGTTATATCCTGGGAAATATTATTTTTAATAACCACACTAGGAAGTTTCTATATTAGAGGAATTTATGCAAAAACATAATTGGTGCTGGGCAAGATACCCAGATTCTTTGTTGTGTCAGTATGTAAATTTGGGAGATTTTGGGTTTTTTTCTTCCAAATATTTAGGCCTTACTGAGTGACTACAATTTTTTTCATTGTATCAAATGGTTGTTCTCCCTTTTGCTGTCTGGCGTGACCCCACTGAGCCTCTCCTGGGCTGCCCCGGGGGCTGTGGCTGTCGGTCAGTGGGAGGTGCTTTGGGTGCAGGACCTGCAGGTCCTGTGCGTGCCCAGCTCAGCGTTCACCCGCCAGGGCCTCGCTAAGGACCCGCCCCCGGCCCTGCCTTCCCTCCCGGGTCTGTGGGTGTGAAATGTGGCCGCGGATCCAGCCGGGCGTGGTGCTTGGCTTTCAGATTTAGGAGGGAGGCTGAGTAGATCAGTTCTCCTCATATTGCTCATTCACGGCAGGGCTGCTCCACAGGATTAACAAAAAGTTAATACCTGCTGATCCTGTAAAGCTTTCTATATATAGTGCCTGTCATTCCTTGGAGTGTTTTGGGATTTGAAGTGCAGCTGTTTTGGAAGGACTTCTTTCTGCTCTCTCTAATCCTTTTTTTTTCAGTTGCAGATCTGATTGTGAGCTCTGTAATATGCTTTTCCAGAAGCTGGACTAACTGGTAGGCAGGGATTTGCCTGTGGGATGTTGGGGCTGGTGACTTTGGAGCCTGTGCTGGGCTGGACACTACTGAACTTCCCTGTACTCTTGTTTTTTATCCCCCTTCTGCTCACACAGTGGGTCGTGCTCAACTCTGAAAACGTTGCCAGGAATCTTAAGCTAATGTTTGAATAGTTTGGGGATAGATGCAGTGGGAAATATGTGAGGTTTTTGGTTATGGGTGTAAAGACTGAGACTCTGTGTGTCATTGTTGTTGTGCCTTGAGAGCCATCACTGGCCTCACTGCCCAGGATGTGGCAACAAGATACACACGGGAAGGATTCAGTGACACTGCTCCAGAGTGCTCTTCTGGGGGCATAAAATATTCAAGGCCAAGCACAATATATTTGTGGATCAGTTGCATGTTGTGTAAGTCACTCCTTCAGCATCTTTGATGAAGTATTTATTTTCTACCCTCAGAAGGTTTTTTTAGTTTATACTCAAGAGTTTGAACTTCCCATGTGAGTTGTCAGGACCTGAATTGCTCTCTGGTGAAGGGTTTAGAATCCCAAATCTGCTTCTGGGTAAAGTCACCTGGTCACTACATTGTTAAGTGTTTGGGGGTGATGCCATCTCCAGTTCTGGCAGATGCCACTCATCTGTACCCAGGAGAACAGAAGGGATCTGTGTACAGGAAAGATGTTTGGTGTTTACAGTGCCCTCCCTTAACATGAGAATTCCCGGTGTAAGGACAGTATTTCTATCCCAAACACGGGCATTTAGGGATATCTTAAATTCCATCAAGTTCATTTATTTGTCTGCTAAACACCCCCAGCTGTCCCAGCCTGTCCCCAGAGCAGAGGGGCTGCAGCCCTTGGAGCAGCTCTGTGGCCTCCTCTGGACTGGCTCCAGCAG
>JBBMKD010000103.1:3999206-4013120 GCA_037834095.1 Argya squamiceps
TCCCTGTCTGAGACAAGGCTTCCATCCCCATCCTCTCCTTCCCTGTCTGAGACAAGGCTTCCATCCCCTTCCTCTCCCTGAGACAAGGCTTCCATCCCCTTCCTCTCCCTGAGACAAGGCTTCCATCCCCTTCCTCTCCCTGAGACAAGGCTTCCATCCCCATCCTCTCCCTTCCTGCTGTGAGACAGGGCCACAATCCCATATCCAGACCCTTTCCCAGGGCAGGGAAAAGAATACCTGCATGTCTGAAGTGTGATTTGGGCTGGTAACTACACCACGGGTATTTGTTATATATATATTGTTATATTTTAGTACCAAAAACCTGCTTTCTGTTGGGCCACTTCTATTTTCCAATTCTAGCAATAACCTAGAACAGTGGGCAGGAAACAAAATGTATCATTTATAAAATGAAACTGTTTGTGGTCATGGTGGACAAGAACATTTTCAGCAAATCCTTTTCTCACTGTAATTCTCCACAGTGACCAGGCTGGTTTTCTCCCCCTGGTTCCAAAAAGTAAATACAGTTTAATTCAAGGTAAATCCTGCTCCTCCCTCCAGGATTCACCATTCCCTTGCCCTGTACCAGGGAATGATGGATCTGCATTCTGTGTAGTGGGAGCAGTCTGGGCAGAGCAGGCAGAGGATAAATATGGAATACATTCTATGAAGTAATTCCCAATTAATACCCTAATTGCCCCTTTTTTTAATTATTGACTCCAAAATTACCGAGCTGAGTTGCAGATGCCGTGGAATATAAAAAGGAAGGAAGGAGTTTTTATTGACATCTCAGAATTACAAATTATGTTTGTTGGGAAAAAAAATGAGAGCCCGTCTGGTTAATTGGTCGTAGGATGCAATTTGTGAGCACTTAGGTAAAAAAATACAGCCACCCAGGGGATCATTAAAGATCCCTTTCCTCTGAGTCAGCAGAGCTCAGAGCTGGGCAGAAAGCAGATCTATATTCCAGAAAATTCAGAGCAACAAGGAGCTCTGTCCCAGGGATTGCTCTTGGCAGGGAGAGAGGTGCTGGCTCGGGTGGGATGGACAGAGAGGAACAGAAGGTTTGGGGGCTCAGAAAGAAAAAGCAGAGGCTCTGCAGGCTGATCCTGATCCTATTTCACATTCCCTTCTGGGATGTGGGGTGAGCCCACAGTCACAGGAAGTTGCTGACTGCAAATGAAAATAAAATTTGGGATTCTTGTAATGGTTTTTAGCTTACTGAGGGTAGATTTAGATGGGATATCGGGGGAGAATTGTTCCCTGGGAGGGTGGGGAGGGCACAGGGTGCCCAGAGCAGCTGTGGTTGCCCCTGGATCCCTGGCAGTGCCCAAGGCTGGGGAGGAATGTGATGCTGGTGCCATTCCCACAGAGCCCTTGGACAAACAGCCCTGGAGTTGGCTGTTGCAGGCAGAGGTGGTTACAGCAGTCAGCAGAAGGGAAGCCTGTGCTCCTGTGGCAGAGGGCTCTGGGGATTAAAATCACCATTGGGACTGAGAAAGGCTCTGCTCTTACTCCCCCTTACTGGATGAATCAGGATTTGGCACAGGATGGGTTTTGTGGAGAAGGAAATCAAGGCTGTCTGGTGCCATCATTTTCCATCAGAGAGCAGGAGAAGGAGGTGCTGAAGGGAGAGATGGCAGGGCAGGATAAGGGAGGGATCAGGATAGGGGAGGGATGGCAGGGCAGGACCAGGGAGGGATGGCAGAGCAGGATAAGAGAGAGATGGCAGAGAAGGACAAGAAAAGGATGGCAGGGCAGGACCAGGGGGGGATCAGGACAGGGGAGGGATGGCAGGGCAGGACCAGGGATGGATCAGGACCAGGGAGGGATGGCAGGGCAGGATAAGGGATGGATCAGGATAGGGGAGGGATGGCAGGGCAAGACCAGGGATGGATCAGGATAAGGGAGAGATGGCAGAGCAGGACAAGGGGGGATCAGGAGCAGGGAGGGATGGCAGGGCAGGACCAGGGATGGATCAGGACAGGGGAGGGATGGCAGGGCAGGACAAGGGAGTGATGACCCTGCATGTGGAAGCAGAGAAAGCTGAGGGAAGGGTGTACATGGATAGACACCTGCATCTCACGGCTCTGCAGGCTGTTGCCTCCTTCTATCTCCCCACTGAGAGGCTCCTGTGTGCCCTGGGGGTCTGGCAGGCCCTGCCTGCAGTGCATCCCCCCTTAAACCATCCCTGTGTTCTGGCAGCTGATGGGACATCAGTGTCTGCCATCCCTGTCCCCAGCTTGTCACCCTTGCCTGATGCTGCCCTGGGCACCCTGATGCCCACCTGGTGTAGGTGGGCAGCACCAGCAGGACAGACCCACCCCAGGCTTTGCAGCCCCCCTGGGCTCTGTGGTGGCCCCTGGGCTCTGAGCCTGCTGTGCTTTAAGGCCTTGGAACTGCACAAGGAACAGTGGTGTTGGAGCAGGGCAAAATTACAGAATTTGGAATGGTTTGGGTTGGAGGGACCTCTGTGACCCTCCCATTCCACTCCCTGCCAGGGATAGGGACACTTTGCACTGTCCCAGGCTGCTCCAAGCCCTGTCCAGCCTGGCCTGGGGCACTGCCAGGGATCCAGGGGCAGCCACAGCTGCTCTGGGCACCCTGGAACTGATGGAAACTGTTTAAAACTTGTGATGGGAAGGGAACTTCTTTCCCTTACTGTGAGTGTGCAGTGTGACATTGCTCATAAACCTGTGCTGTCTTACAGTATCATTTTCAGACTCCTGTTGCATCTTCAGTTTTAGGAGGTGTCTTAACCTATTTTCTTGAGTCCCTTATTTCAGAAGTTTATCTTGGCTTCTCTGCTCACAGTTACAGATGCTGGGCTATGACATCAGTTGGGCTGCTTTCAACATCATTGAAGTTATGAGTGCTTCCAAGTTTACATTCAAGGTGAGTTCTCTGTAAATGCAGCTGTCCTGGCCAAGGTCAGATACCTTTTGTGAAAAGCCAGAGTATTTTTATGAGAAGACCACCTGAGATTCCTAGTACCAGCTATTTTTTATTTTGTAATAGTTTTATAGTTTTTCTTGAAAGATTTCTTTCATGTTCTGTTGCAGTCATTTTTCACCAAACAGGGTGGAATGTTACTTCCTAAGGAATGATTTCCAAATGGGGCTTTGTACCTGAAACTCAGGAGTCAACACAGACAAAATTAATGTAGTAGACAGTCCTACCTTATTTCTGTAGCTTTGTGGTCACTGACCTGTGTTGTAACGAAATGGAGAAGGTGGAGGTGGTTTTATTATCCCTAAGACAAATAAATAATCAGTAGAACATTACTTGTCTGAATTTATTCTTTCTTGATATAAACCCCCTTTTCTAGAGAATCCTCTCATGCCTCTTCTGTTACACAAACCTACTCGTTCATCTTTTTAATACTGCTTGTAAAGCCACTGCAATTGCTTGTTTTCCACCTGAATATTGTCTAAATTGGCTTTAAAAACAAACCTTGTTTTCCCCCTTGCCTTTTCCCAGCGCATTGGTTACCTGGCTGCCTCCCAGTGCTTTCATGAAGGGACTGATGTCATCATGTTGACAACTAATCAGATCCGAAAGGTAAATGTTCAGTTCTTCATTTGTTCTCTCCCTACTTGTACTGAGTATTTCTCCATTAGGGATTTAGTAGAGGTGTTTAAGCAGAGTTCTTGATTTGCAGTCTCCTGTCATTCCACAAACTGAGGGATTAGTGGACCTGTGCACAGCCCTCCCTGTGCTGCCTCATACCAGCTCTGTGTTTGTTCAGCACAGAGAATGGTGACAGAAATAACTTTGCTGGTCTCTAGGCAGTGCTTATAAGAATGTGACAGGCAGGAAAAATGTCCCCATTCCTGAAGTAAGATGAGCAGTGGCTCAGGAGTGACATGGCTCCACAACATTTCTACTTGTGAGGGCTCTTTTTGTCTGTAATTCCAGATCAAACTTGAATTTCTCTGGTAGAATTGGGTGTGAAAATGGTGAAGAGTGTCTGGAAAGCTTTGTTCTGTATTCATGTACCCTCTGTGTGTTCATTTTCATAGAGCTTGATCACTTAGAGCTACTGGTTTGCAGCATAGTTTCCCATTCTTGAAGTTACAGATACTCTTTTAAAGCTCTTAACTCTCATTTTTTAAGTGTCACTGCTTGAAATCTTGACTGATGCAGTACAAGATATGCCTACATTTTTACCATATGAGGAACTAAAATATGTTTTTTTGCTTAAAAAAGAGCAGTGGGATGTTATCCAGTATCTTCCCTAAAGAACTAGTGCTTTTCCCCTTATCTTTTGAACTATTCTGTGCTGAAATGGAATATCTATTGTCTTCATTTTACTGAATTTCAGTCACTTACTGGTTACTCCACTTTGTGCCCAAGTTTTTACTTAAAAGCATCTTTCTTTATGCCTTTTCATGTTTCATTGATCCAACCACTTGAGATTTGAAGGATTTATGAGTTCTCAAAAATACATTCAAGCCAGGATGAATTGCAGATTTTTGCTCCTTAAGAAGTAGATGGCATTATCCTTAAAGTAGACTCTAATTTCCCACCACCTGCAGCAGGTTTTCAAATGAGATGCAAATGGCACAGAAGCCCAAAGGCCTGACTATGTTTAGCTCTCCTGGAGCAGCTTCAGTGTCCACGTGAATGTGGACTCTTAATTCAGCAGTCCATGTGGGAATATTCTGTGCAGCCTCCTCATGTTTGTGTTTCCTGATACACAATTTACAGTCTATACTTGAACAAACTCAGATTAATTTTACTATGGTTAAATGACTTATGCTTAGAGAGACATGAAAGACTGTGGAGGGCTGGGTAGGATACTGACTACAGATAGATCCAAGGAAATTTGACCAATAAATGTGTTCCACACACATAACTTATGTCCTGTCTTTGTGGACTGGAAGTTGTGGTGCTGCCAGCATCTTGGGAGAAGAATACTCTCATTTCTCTACTAGATTGAGGTGGGATCCACTCCCCCAGGAGTGCTTGTTCCCAGTGAAGTTGATGGCACTTGGAATTGGATTTAGCAGGGTTAGTGTTTAATACCAGTTTTTTAGGACTTTAAATATGTGTGTGATCCTGTAATGAGTGTTTAAAAATCATTTCCATTCCCCAAACACCACCAAGGTGCAATCTCTGTGATTGCTTTTATGTTGTAGTCATCCATCTCTTGTTTTATTATGGTTCCTTGTGCCCATTATTAAACCCCAGGCTGGCTGTACTTCAGCAGGTGTTAGTAGTTGATACATAAATATTCCCATGAAGCAGAAGCTCTGCTTCATTTATGTTGAGTGAATAAAATTAGTCTGAGGTAATAGCTTCTTGACATCCTGTGTGATCTTAAATTTTTGAGCATGTTTCTCTTTTTTTAGGATCTGAGTAGCCCTAACCAGTATGATACTGGAGTTGCACTGACTGGCTTGTCCTGTTTTGTTACTCCAGATCTTGCCAGGGACTTGGCAAATGACATCATGACATTGGTGAGTTGATGAGGTTGAAATAACTTTATAATTATAGAACGTTAAGTTATTCCAATCTGGTAAATACCTTAAATTTAGAACTGATACATGTGAAAACTGCTGCTTCATTCTTGTGGGGGTTCTGGGAAGCTTTTACAGACCTTAGTTAAATCAATATATTCACTTTGAAATATATTCATTCATTTTGGTGGTAAACAACAGTACTTTGGTCTCACCTCAAAGCTGAGTTTTCAAAAAGCAGTTGAGTCTCCCAGGAAGAGCTCTGGTGACAGGAGTGAGCACAGGAACTGTGGAAATATAGATGTGCTCAGAGGCTGACTGCAGCTGTTTCATTAACAGATGTCTCACACAAAGCCTTACATCAGGAAGAAGGCAGTGTTAATCATGTACAAAGTTTTTTTGAAGTACCCAGAGTCCCTCCGTCCTGCATTTCCTCGCCTTAAGGAGAAACTTGAAGATCCAGATCCCGGTGAGTGGATTTTAGTGAATTCCTTCTGCTCCCAGTGTGGAAGTCCATGTGCTTGTAGAGTTTGTGGAGAAAAAAATACATGAAAAATGCTTTAATCATCTTTTGGGCACTGACTCACCTGTTTCAGGGTAGGTGAGCATAGAGTTTTGACAGGTGTTGTCATATTAAAAATGTGTTCTTTAAAATGTTCATTTCTTCAAACCCAAAGCTACTGAAAATGAATCAGTGGGTTAAACCTCAATGGACAAAGCAGCTTAAAGTTTCCTGGTTTGTTGCTTACTGAACTTTGCTTTTGAAAATATTTCAGTGGATTTCATCATTTGGGGTCCTGTTTTTGGTATTTCCTGTGCTTTTTGTAGCAAGCTGCAGCTATTGACTTACAGTGGACACACTTAAAATGATTTAACACCCCTTAGTGTATTTTTTGTTTGAGTCCACACTGCTCTTTGGGCCCCTCAGCACTGTGTCAGTGCAGGTCAGCAGCAGCACAAGAAATCTGCAATTGTTCTGTATCATATTCACATTTTTGCTCAGTCTTCAGGAGGTGCTGGTGTTCCCTCACTGCACAAAACACTTGTTTTAGCAATTCTGTGTGTGATGTTTCTCTGATCTCCACTTGATTTGTATCTGCTATTACAGGGAGAAATTTAATTGCATTTCCTGGACTGTTTTATTGTGGGCATGGAATATTCATCTTCCAGGGACAATGTTATTAAAGAAAGCAAAACCCCTCACCTGCAGAGAGAGGAAGAAATTGCCTGTTATGCTTTGTGGAGAGAAGGATTGCTCTCTGCTAGGACACCCAGCCTGTCTAGACTAAAACATTCTAAACTGACAACAACCCATGTAAGAGGCTGAGCAATGAGAAGGGAGTGAAAGTGTCCAGTCACATTGGTTAAGGAATTGGTTTTTTTGTTTCATATTTAAACATTTTTAAATAATACATATCAGAGAAGTCAGGAGTGATTGGAGACTTTCTGGTGGGTGATTATTGGTTGTGTTTTCTGCTCTCCACAGTCCAGGGCAGGGATGTGGCAATGTGCTGGTTTTTTTCATGCTGGACCCAAAGCAGATACCTGGCTTGCTGCTATATTAGAAAATAGCCAGAATTAAATAAAACCCTTTCTCAGTTTGCTTTTGCATTCCTGTATTTACTTTACTGCCTCAGGGTTGGGAATGAGGCCAAACCATTGAACACACAGGTCTGAAGCTTCAGCTGCTTTTGCTGTGGGGGTTCTGCACCAGAAATTTCGATTACAGTGAAGGCATTGATGGGATTTGTGCTTCTCCCACTTGTTTTCCCCAGGTGTGCAGTCTGCTGCAGTAAATGTTATTTGTGAGCTGGCTCGACGCAATCCCAAAAATTACCTTTCCCTTGCTCCTCTCTTCTTCAAGTTGATGACGTCGTCAACCAATAATTGGGTTCTCATTAAAATTATAAAACTGGCAAGTATTCTGCTTTTTGTTTACAGGATTAGGGTTCTCAGTAAATTACCTTGGGTGTGAAAATGGATTTCTTGCTGGGAGGCATAGTTACCATTCAATCTGAGTTAAAAGAAACCAGAAATATCTTTTAATGTTTGTGAATTTAACCAAAGAGAAAAATATGTTAATATAGCTTGGTTTAAATACAGTGAGCTGTAATTTACATAATGTTTCGAAGCTGTTGAAAAGCAGCTATTAACTCACTTTTCTTCTCTTTGAATAGTTTGGTGCTCTTACTCCATTAGAACCAAGACTGGGAAAGAAATTGATTGAGCCCCTGACCAACCTCATCCACAGGTATGTGTGACAGACCCTGCCTTGTTCAGTCAGGACTGGGGAAGGAGCTGCTGGGTGTGTCAGTATCTGGGCTGAGGATGCATTTTGTAACTTTTTATGGACTTTTGGTATGTTGCTTTCCAGTATCAAAAGATCATCTTAGATCAGGGTTGTTTCTGAAAAACCTGAGGTAAAATACCTTAAAGGAAAGTCTGAGTGTCTGACTGTCAGCATGAATTCCTCCAAAGGACGCATGAAAATTGGAGCAATTTGCTTTCCTTTCACTGCATTTCAAGCCAGAGATGGCTGTGGAGAATGTATAAAAACTCTGGCTTTAAAAAGGCTCAGCTGTGTGTTTGCCTCTCCTGTTCACCTCACACATTTGATTCCTGACTTTTGGGAGTGCCTTACCCACCAAAGCAGTGTGACAAGGAATATATTAAAGCCCTTTTCTCATGCATTTGGCAGCTCAGATGTGTTTTGAAAGAGGTTCTTGTAATATATGTAGATGAAATAAAGTTGAAGTTATTTCCTTGTCCCTTGTTAGTGCTGGTTTGTGGTGGTGTAGTGGTTCTAATTCTGAACTGAAATTAGGAAATAGATGCCTTGGAGGGAGTACATGGATTCTCCCAGTTATGAAGAGGAAGTGTGATCTTATGCAAGAATTGAGTGAAAAAGTTTATTTCTTTTCATGTGACAGAGCAAGGTTTTAAGCAGATATCTGTGTAGCCTTGAGGGCAGCTCTGGCCAGATGATTTCTGTCCATCCTCATATTCCTTTAAGGCAGGCTCAGAGCAGACCAGCATCCAGGTACCTCCAGGGGGTTGTCAGATAGATACAACCCTCCAGAAAAAGCAGGAAGGTGAACAATCCTACCTCCTCTCCCCAGCTCCCACATCAGTAATTCTGAGTTGTGAGGACTGAATCCCCTTTGGCTTGGTCTTCATTCAGTCATTTTGGTTCTCCTAATGAGTCACAGCACCCTGAGCTGTGCCACCAAGTGCCCAGGGAGCAGAAGTGTTGGTCTTGGTTCTCAGCATCCCAGTGTGACCCTCAGGGCATCTCTGTGCTGCTGCCTCCAGAGCTGTGCTCCTTCCCTGTGACCCTGCACTGTGACCCTGCTCCTTTGGGCCTTGGGAGGTTCTTGTTTCCCTCTTGTACAAATCAGGTTTTGTAAGGATCTCTGCAGTTTTCAGAACTGCCCTGTCTGTGTGTTCAGCTGGCACAAGCAGCCTTGAGTTTCAGTTCTGGGGGAAATCAGACATGGGAAATGGGTTGCTGACTTGCAGGGATGGGAAATTTTCCTGCATCCCAAGCCTCTGCTGCTGAGTGTGACTCACTTGGAGAGAGACTTGAGCTCCTCCATCTGCCTTGTCATGCATTTTTGACCTTGGGCAGAAGATTTCATTTGATTCTTGGACAAGATTGCTTCAGTATTTTGTGACTGCTGTTGGAGTTAGAGTAACCACTTCCTCCCATATTCCTTGTGTCACAGTGCTCTTACTTGCTGCTTTTCCAGGAAGATTTTTGGGTTTTTAAACATTTGTTTAAAAATCCCTCCCCCTAACAGTTTTTAAGTGAGAATCATTTCATCTGTTTGAAGGGATATGGAGCAGAATATTGACAATGTCTTTTGAAGTTCAAGGTGCTAACTAGCTCCAAGATAGTGCTGACAACTCTTCAAAATGTGCTGGTTTATTCCTTATTTAATATACTTGATTTCTGTTTCAGCACCTCAGCCATGTCTCTCTTATATGAATGTGTGAACACAGTAATAGCAGGTGAGAACTGAAACTTGGAACCTAGAAAAAAAAACGTGATGAACTTTGTCATCAACTAACACCATCTGTAAACCTCTTTTCTTTAACTTAATGTATTTTATAATGCAATAAGTCTCCTGGCAAACTCTGTGTTACTGTGGGGCTGAAATCCTTTGTTGTCAGTGGGTGAGGCACAGCCACTGCAGCTGTGTTGTGTTTGCTGAAGGCTGAAACTGAGTACAGACAATGAGATTATTTATATGCCAGATCCTAAATGTTGCTACAACTACAAAATATACCAGCAGCAATTGAATTAAAACAAGAGTGATGTCTCTTTGCCAAGTTTTCTTATGTGATGATGGATCAGACTTTTTTTTAAAAAATTTTGCAACTTTGCAATTTAAAAATGGGGTGTAATTCCTTAGAGGAGACAATTGGTGTTTCTGATTGGCAGTTTAAGTTTCTGGGGAAGGGATATGAACTCCATAACTGGGAGGGTGAGAGAAAACAAAGGCAAAAAGGGGTAACACAGTATTGCAGCTCAGGCTTGGCACTTTTCCTATCAGAGTGTGAGCAGAGGGTTGTTGACATTCACAGTTGGTCTGTCTGTCTCCTGTGGGTACTTTGGATAATGGTGCAGAACTTGCTGTGCTGGGTCAGTTCAGAGAGGGAAGAGATCTGTCACTCACTGTGTATTCCTTCAGGGAGATGAGGTGTCATGATGGGAGGGAAAATAACACAGGGAATAATTCCATTGTGGATGAGAGTGGCCTTCACTGAGATCCAGTGGGGTCCTCCTGTGGGTAGAGGGGGAGTTCACCCAGCCAGGACACCTCAGGGTGCTGATGTCAGACCTGGAGCCAGCAAACAAGCCCTGAAACAGCAGGGGAGCACCTGGCACCTGCCAGCTCTGGAGGTGACAGTGCCAGCACAGCTCCCCTGCGGGGACAGAGGGCAGCACATGGCACCTGTGCCAGCAGCAGCTACCAGGGCGAGCCCACCTTTCCTGCAGTGGGGCTGTGTGCTGCCAGAGCTGTCAAGTGTCCCATATAATCAACAAGGGCTGGCTTGGTTAAAGCTCCAATCTGATCACATTAGACTCCAGGATCTGTATCCCATTGCATTAAGAGAGTGCACAATTAAAAATTCAGCTGTACAGTAGCTGCTGCCATATTAACAGCCTTGACTGCTGTCTGATGTCAGTGAAATAAACCATAGTGAGAGCAAAGAAGAGCCACTTTGACCTGGCTGTTGCAGCTGTTTCCATCTTTACAATTTTTTCCTGCCCTCTTATTACTGTTGTGGTATGTGAAACTATAAGTTCATGTCCCAACCTTGTCTCTTCCCTCCAGACCCCCAAAAGTCCAGGCAATAATGTAGCACCTTTCCCTGAGAGCTGAGCTGGTGTGGGCTGTTGGGGGTTGTTTTTGCAGTCACTCCCAGCACAGAAACACTGACTGGAATTTGTGCCTCTGTTTCAGTTCTGATCTCTCTGTCCTCGGGGATGCCCAACCACAGCGCCAGCATCCAGGTGGGACCCTGTGTTTGGGGCTGTTTGTTCTGCTCTGCTCTGGGACCCCAAGGGCCAGGGAAAATGGGATTGTGTTTCTCTGAAGTTACAGCAGTAGCTCCCTCAAGTGCTCTCACTGTGCAATCCTGCAGACTGAAGCATTTCCTGTATAAATTCTCCTAGTTAATTCACTCTAAAATGCAGAGTTTGAGAGTTTTCCCAACTCTTTATTCATCTCCTGCTATCAATACAGTCATACAGAGGTTCCTTTTGTTTGGAAGTCTGCTAATGCAACAAAACCCTCTCACCTGGACACCTCAGGTCTTAGTCAGATACTTCCTTGTGTGTTGAATAAACCTCATGAAGACTTATTTTAATTAAAACCTATAATAAACATGGTGTGGTTTTTTTTTCCAGCTCTGTGTGCAGAAGTTGAGGATATTGATAGAAGATTCTGACCAGAACTGTAAGTATGGTGCTTGTCTTCATGGAGCTGTTGGCCCCCAAGCTCTGGGGAAATGCTGCAGCAGCTTCAGAGGGGTTGTGGTGCCTGGTGTGCTGTAAACACTTGCTGGGGGCTTTAACATGGAAATCATTGAGCACTTCTTTATAATAATATTTTTAAAAACAAATGACAACAATTATTACTGCTGTTTGTGGTCTTGTAAATCTAAACCAGTTCTTTCCATGCTCTGGGATTTCCCTTTTTATAGACTGGCTGCTTGGAAAGCAGTGACAGCTATTTTCAGCAGGGTGAGCATAATAGTAAAAGGCAAGAGTGTTGACTTACTTTAGTGACTGCAAAGAATACTGGGAAATTTTTCTTTTGTGCAGCTCTTTTTCCTGCCATCTGAATTTTTCCCCTTGAGAGCAGGGCTGTTACACACCAATCTTCATTGCTTTTAAAGCTGTGTTCAGCTCAGGATGCCTGTTCTCAAACCTCAGCATTTCTGTTTATTAAATACATGTTTTTGAATCAATGCTAAAACTTGAGGTGCAGGAAGATCCTGGTGAGGGTTATATATGTAATTACTTGTCTGTCTATGGGATTATGAAATTAAAGACTGTAGCCTGTGATTCTCAAAAATGCTTTTCTTCATCACAGATTTTTATTCAAGGGTTTCAATACCAAGTGCTTCTGCTGAAACCAGCTTTAGGATTTCATGCTCAGCACAAAAGAGTGTTTCTATATTTGGAAAGAAGTTTTATTTTATCTTTCACAGTGAAGTACCTGGGACTGTTAGCTATGTCCAAAATCCTGAAAACACACCCCAAGTCAGTTCAGTCTCACAAGGATCTCATTCTCCAATGTTTGGATGACAAGGATGAGTCCATCCGACTCAGAGCTTTAGACCTCCTCTATGGCATGGTATGTTCCTACATTTGTTTCCTCTGCAGCCCCCCTGACCCTCTAGGAAGGTGATGTTTAAGGCAAACATGCAACTTTCTCTTCCCACTCCACAGCAGACTTTTGATAACAACTCCCATATCTTTTCTGGCACTTAGGACAAATAAAACATCTGCCTCAGCATGAGGGCTTTAGAAATTCTGAATCAGACTGCATGGAGTTTCTCAGTTCAGGCCCTGTTGGAAATCACCCATTTTGAAATCCATTCTGTTGGTTGTTAATGACTCCTAAATTTGTTTCATTTATAAGCAAAAATGTTTTAAACTCTTACACTTTCTGATCTGGCAGTAGAAGATTCACTTTCTCTTGGATTTCTTTGTAATTGATAGAATTGATAGAATGCTGTATTGCTGATCCTCAGCTGTCCTAGAGCAAGGCCATCTCAGAATCAGCTGGGTTGGAAAAAGCCTTGGAGATCATCAAATCCAACCTATGACCTAACACCATTTAGTGCCATGGCACTAAGTGCCACATCCAGTCTTTTCTTAAACACCTTCTAACTTGTGCTGGCTCTTTTTCAACAAAAACAATGAACAGCATTAAACAAGTTCAGTTTTGGATTGAGACCCACAGAGGTGGTTCTGATTTCTTGTTAACATGATATAAGTCCAACAAAGAGCCAGCAGCTGCTTTACTGGAGCTGGAATGATGTGGCTATGGATGTAGGAAAGTGGTTGAACCCTTCACACCTCTCTAACAGGTCTCCAAGAAGAACTTGATGGAGATTGTGAAGAAACTGATGATTCACGTGGACAAAGCCGAAGGGACGACGTACCGAGATGAGCTGCTGACCAAAATCATAGACATCTGCAGCCAGTCCAACTATCAATACATCACAAACTTTGAATGGTCAGTGCCTTCATCCTGGAGCTCCTCACAAAGATAATGCAAGGCTGTTCTCTGATAGCCACCATCCCTTCCCCTTTCCACAGGTACATCAGCATCCTGGTGGAGCTGACACGGCTGGAGGGCACCAGGCACGGGCACCTGATCGCAGCCCAGATGTTGGACGTGGCCATCAGGGTCAAAGCCATCAGGAAGTTTGCAGTGTCCCAGATGGCCATGCTGCTGGACAATGCCCACCTCATTGCCAGCAACACCCAGAGGAATGGCATCTGTGAGGTGCTCTATGCTGCTGCCTGGATCTGCGGGGAGTTCTCTGAGTAAGTGTGCACAGAGCCTGGGGTGCTGTGAGGGGCAGCTCTTGGGCACAGCTTTTGGTCACTGAAATATGTTCTTGAGAGAAAGGTGCTTCAGGGTATGTATGTTAGTGCCACCAAAGTGATTGTTTTTCTCTTGTTCCCTCACACTATTGACTCTTCAGCTCTTTCTAGCCAAGACATTTTTAACTATCTGGTCATTTTTCCTGTCTCTCCAGCCTTGCCCACTCATGCAGGAAGCCATAGTAGTGAATCATGGAATCCCAGAATATTCTGAGTCAGAAGGGACCCACAGGGATCACTGAGTTTAACCCCTGTCCCTGCACAGACACCCCAACAGCCCCACCCTGAGCAGCCCTGAGAGCTCCTGCAGCTCTGGCAGCCTTG
>JBBMKD010000103.1:4021843-4032797 GCA_037834095.1 Argya squamiceps
TCCCTGTGTCCTGTCCCTCCATCCCCTGTCCCCAGTCCCTCTCCAGCTCTCCTGGAGCCCCTTTAGGCCCTGGAGGGGACTCTGAGCTCTCCCTGGAGCCTTTTCTTGTCCAGGTGAACTCCCCCAGCTCTCCCAGCCCTTCCCCATAAGACAGATGTTCCAGCCCCGTGATCTTTTTGTTTTGGTTTTTTTTTGTTGCTGTTGTTGTTGGGGGGTGTTGGGATTTTAATTTGATTTTTAAGAAAGATATAAACAATGATGATGGAGTTTTTTTCTCCTGAAATTCAGGGGGAAGACTTGGATTTCTGGCTCTCCACTGCTCCACCAGCTGCTCCCACGCCCCAGGCACAGGTAGGAATCTTCCCCCATCAGAGGAAACTTCTCTGGGTATTTCTTGCCTGTGAGCTGTGCAGGAGTGCTGTGTCATGCTGCAGCACAGAGGGGAACATCAGCCTCATCTCCTCAACTTCCTGCTGGGGAGCAGAGATACTGTGTCTGCCCAGGTCAGAGAAACTGCAGTGGGAGACTTCAGGCTTGTTCTGTGCAGATCAAGGAATAGAAATAGAAATACAGCTGCAGCTCCGGGCTTGGTTGATTTTGTTATTGATGGGTATAATGTTATACAGTTGTATGGTTTTATTTCCCACTATGAGGTAGACTCTAGCAACATTAATAGACATGAGAGACAGAGTGTGAAAGGAAAATTCTCATGAATTTTGATGGCAAAGTCTAGAGGAAGAGACAGGGAATATAAGGGGATGGATTCCTTGGAGGAAATCTTTTGAATCATGTCCTCAGGTGCTCATATTTGCTGGGTTTCAGAGGCATAAAATGAAAGCCTTGATACCGTGTTAGCCTAATGTCATTTCTGAAATAACAGTTTGAGAGGAGTTGTCACTGCTGAGTTTCTTTTGGTGTGGGATTGGGTTGTTCCAGCTGCTTTCATTAGTGTCAGAATCCTTCTGCTCATCCCCTCAGAGCGAGCCTGGGATGGGCACTGCTGTGGTGGCTGAATCTCAAGAGGTGAAAAAAGAAGAAAGGGAAGAGCAAGATGAGGAGGAGGAGGATGAAGGAAAGGTAAGTGGCTCAAGTTGAGGGAATTGCCTCAAGTTACACCAGGGAAGGCTTAGATGAGATATTAGGAAAGATTTTTTTTTTTCAGTGGAAAGGATTGTCAGGCATTGGAACAGGCTGCCCAGGGCAGTGGTTGTCACTGTCCCTGGTTCAGAAAACCTGTGAGTTTGACACAGGTTTAGTGGTGGATGTGGTGGCCCTGGGCTGATGGTTGGACTGATGATATTAAAGAGCTTTTCCAACCTTCACAATTCTCTGGTTCTGTGAAGTTGCTGTCACCCTTCAGCCATATTCTCCTGCTGTCTCAGATTCCTCAAAAAGCAGCACACAGGATTTAGCAGCAGCACCTGTTCAGTGCAGTGACTGCCTGCAGATGCTGCATCCTTGAGGAGCTGTGAACACCTCGTGGTCAGAGGTTTGCTTGTTCCTGAGCCAAGGGACAGGTCCCAGTTAAAGCTGAGCTTCCAAACAGTTGGAGAGATTTGGCCTTGTGCTGTTCCCAGGCTGCTTTGGGTTAACCTGAGGGGGGAGCAGGGTTTACCAGGACTCCACATGGAGTTACTTTTGGTATTTAAGGAATGGCAGCTCTGTTTTGGGTTCTGCAGTAAAGGGAAACTTCGTTCAGTCCAGGAGGTGCAGAGATGGGAGTCTGGAGTTGGAAGTGTGGTAGAGGGGTCGTGGCTAGAAGTCAAGGGTTTCTTCAAGGATTTGTTGTAGTTTCTTGTTCTTTTTGGTAGAAATCCTCCAAGCATAAGAAGAAGAAACACAAGAAAGAGAAAGAGGAGAAATCAAAGGATAAAAAGAAATCCAAAAAGAAGAGTCATCACAGCGAGGAGGAGCCCCCGGAGTCGGTGCAGAACGGGACACTAGAGGATGAGCCACTACCAGTGAGTAGCTGTGCCCAGGCCTGGGGACAAGGGGAGCTCAGCTGGCTGGGAGGGAGGGCAGTGACAGCCCTTGGCACAGTCATTAGCTCTGGTGTGACTGATTTCTCTCTCATTTTCCAGCCCATGTCCAGTTACCGCCTTCTTGCTGAGAACCCTTACATTAAAATGGTGAGTTTGGGGTGTTCCTTCCAAATGTTGTCACTCTGTGGTCCCTGCAGATGGGGGAGTGACTTTATGTAGTCATCAGATAACTGAAGAACTCTTTCAATCCCAGGAAGTAGAAGTATAATCAAGATCCATTTCCTTTCCTTTGGGTGTCCCACTTTTCTGAGTTGATATTTTCCCAATCCTTAGCTGATCACCAGTGTGTTTCTGTAATCCTCTAGCTATACCAAATTACCTCCCCTTTGAACCTGGTTTTATCCCCATGCTGTGTTCTGTTCCTTCAAGTTCCTTGATGTTCCTTGAAGTCCAGACTCTTCCCTGTGACATTTTTCCCTTCATTTGCAGACCTATGATATTCAAGGAAACCTGCAGAATGACAGCAAAGTTACTGTGTCTGTTATCTTTGAGAACAAAAGCACTAGCTTCCTTAAGAGCATGGAACTGAATGTCCTGGACTCTCTCAACACTAAAATGCTCCGACCAGAAGGATCATCAGTACATGATGGGATACCTGTGCCCTTCCAGCTCCCCCCTGGTATGCACAGCTTTGCACAGGGCTCTTGGAGTGTGGCTGGCCCTGCACTGCCCTCCTGTGGGAAGAGCTGCTTGAACTTCTTGCTGTTTTCCAGAAAAACATCTCTGCTGGGCTTTCCCACAGTTCCCTGGGGAGGATAAGGCTTCTCCCAGCCTGGCTGTGATGCAGGTGGTTCTGCACAGCAAGAGCAAAGTTTTAATCTAGGGCTGGGAGTCCAAATGTCTTGAGTTCCTTTTCCAGGTGCCTGCAGGCTGGCACACCTTTGACTACAGGAATCCAAAATTCATGATGTGTTTGCTATGAGATTTAAAATGAAACAAGGTAATAGGTTTGTGAAGTGTTGGAATCGACTCTGGATTTATTCTGGAGCTCTTCTCCCACTGTTTGAATGGCAGAGGCCTTGTGCAGTGAAGGTTTGTGATGAGGATGTGCAAGGAGGGGAACTGAGCCTTCCAGAAGTATTAAGCACAGAAATGAAGGATAATGGTTTTGTGCAGAGCACAGTAGTACATCAAATCAGTGAACTTCCCTGAATCTCCCTTCCTTCACTGAGGAGTTAATTTGAATTCTGCAACAGCTCACAAAGGGCTGGAGTGGCATCAGGGTGCTTTTCAATCCCCCATGAAAAGCAGTGGGGTATTTAATTTGGTTTTAAATCTGTGTGAGGCAGTTCTTGACACAGATTTGTATATTAAAAGGAAAACATAGGAACATTAGAATTCAAATTAGCTCTGAAAGCTACTCTGAAATGTTTAGAATATAATTCCAGTTAAGCAAATAGTTTAAATGTGTGACACTGTGACACTTTGCCCAGGCACTTGTTCAATAACCTCCACCAAGTGTCAGCTCCAGTTGCTGCTTCTGAGAGACCCAAGTGCTGTCACATTGCTGACTCACCACAGCAGTTGTGTGTCGGACTCTCTTCCAATTCAGAGATTCAAACTTGGTTCAAAAATAGCCTGCACATAAGTCAGTTTATTCTAACCATGACTTAGATCTGGAAACCATGCTCTGACCTGACTTTTCCCTCTCCTCTCTTCACACTAGGAATCTCTAATGAAGCCCAGTTTGTGTTTACACTTCAGAGTATTGTTATGGCTCAGAAGTTAAAAGGAACACTGTCCTTTATAGTCAAAGTAAGTGCAGCTCTCAGCTGCCTCTGCTTCCTTGGGAACTGCATCAAGGCGCCGGGCTTGGGTGGGAAGCTCTGCTCTGGAGCTTTTTATAGGCATCATTTCATCCCTGCTGCACCAGCCCATTCTGTGAGGAACATTTTCACATGACATCTTGTGCAAAGAGTGCCCCCAGTCCTGCGTCAGCACGTCCTAGATTGTCATTCCTGGCAGTGTGTGAGCAAGGCAGCCTGAAATGTGCCACACTGTCAGCTAGAACATCACACTGATCTGCTGGGGAGGGGAGACAGAGCCAGGGTGTTCTCCTGATCTCAGGTGGGCACCTCAGCCTGGTGCAAGGCTGGAAAACAAAAAGAAGAATTAGATGCAGTTATTAAGAGTGGAGACCCAGACCAAGAGTGAGGTCAGCAGAAGGCATTGTTTAATAGGTGTTGAGCTGGATAAGACTGTGTGAGTCTCTGATGTTATTTCAGTACAGTTATTGGTGAAAGAGCTGCATGAGCAGCTCAAAGGAAATGAATGGAGACAGTTGTGGCTACTCCTGAGTCAGCCATTATCTCTATTTTAAGGGTTTTTTAAAAATAGCATGCTAGTCCTATTTTAGCACCTAAGAATCTGGGAACTATTAATTTATTATTTTGCTCAGGAAATAATGAAGTGTAAAACCACATCTCCAAGTGTTAGTTTAAACTCAGTCTGCTCAGTTTATTTCAGCAGAGTGCAGGCAGAACTGCAGCCCAGTGTGTCCCTTTCCTGTTGCAGGTGCATGTATTCAAATCTGAGTGGGCTGATGTGGTGGGATGGTTCTCAGGCTGATCCTTCAGGTCCAGCCAGGCTATTTCAGAGGGAACTCAGCCCTCGGTTCCTGGCTGGTGCCTGTGTGGTGGATAGGGGTGTCTGCTCCTCCTGCTGCCTCAGGGCTCCCACTCATCTGCTCTGCTTTGCCCTTTTGCAGAATGATGAAGGTTCAACCCATGAAAAACTAGATTTCAAATTGCACTTCAGTTGTGCTTCATACTTGATCACGACGCCTTGCTACAGGTGAGTGTCTGTGCTGGCCCTGCCAGGCTGAGCTCTGCCTGCTCCCAAGGCTTGGCCAGTGTCTCTGTAAGGGGTGGCTGCTCACACGTGTCCAGTGACCTGTTTAAAGTGGCTCTGCAGAGGGAGCTCTGTGCCCTGTGGACTGCCAGAGGCAGCTCTGGCAGCAAGAGGGCACAAGTTGCTCCAGTGGACTCTGAGTGTGGTTTCCATATTTACTGTAAATCCATTTTCCTAAGCTTGGTAGCACTTAAGCTTCTGTATCCTGATATGTTTCATGGGGCTGATGGGACAGATTTCACTTGCATTTCTAATGAAACATTTCCTTTCCTTCCTGTTCTGCAGTGATGCTTTTGCCAAGCTCCTAGAGTCTGGAGATCTGCACATGAGTTCTATTAAAGTAGATGGAATTAGCATTTCTTTCCAACATCTACTGGCAAAGATCTGTTTTCATCATCATTTTTCAGGTGAGTCTTCCTTGATGCAGAACCTTTTGCAGAATTCCATATTCTAAAATCTCTGCTGTGTTTGGTGAGCACAACACTTCATGGGCTCAGCAATCACAGGCATGTCCAGATTAAATACATTTGGGAGAGTTTCTCCAGTTTTGCAACACTCAAAGCATGCAGTGTTCTTCAAAATGAATTCTCCTTGTGTCCCTGTGGAATTCCTGCAGCCCAGTGAGGCATGTGACAGGTATCATGGGAGCAGCTGGTGTGGAGTTCAGGCTGTAACTGTTCTCTGGAGAGTGGGTTTGATCTGCAGGGCTTCAAACTCCTTCCCCAGTGCTTCGTTTCAGTGAGGGATAGCCCCAGCTATTCAGGTTTGGGTTTATTAATTAAAACACAAGCACTGGCTGAAGCAAAACAACTGGCTGTTTCATCATGCTCTGGAGTTCACGTTGGACATTGCCTCACTGGAAGTATTTCTGGGGAGGAAATCTACATTCTGAGCAGTGTTCCTGTGGCTTAGGAGACAAATGACTCACCTCGTTATTGTGAAATGTCCCAGAGAGAAGCCAGGCAACCCTGACTTCCTCCTCCCCTCTGTAGAAGCCTCTGTTCCTCGAGGCCAGGCAGAGCAGTGGTTGCTCTCCAGGGGAAGCAAGGCTTGAATTAAAATTGAATTAAATGCAATGAAATTGCTGTTTCTCTGCAGTTGTGGAACGCGTTGATTCGTGTGCATCCATGTACAGCCGTTCTATCCAAGGCCATCACGTCTGCCTACTGGTAAAAAAGGTGAGAGCATTGTAACCCCTGAGAGCAGCTAAACCTGGAGCCTTCCCTGCCTTCCTCTGCCTCTTGCCCTGAGTTTGGCTGGGAACACATTTATCCCCACTTGGAAAAGAAGCTAATGGATTTTTTCTCTTTCGTTTTTCCAAGGGAGAGAACTCTGTATCCATAGATGGGAAATGTAGTGATTCTACCCTGCTTAGCAACTTGTTGGATGAGATGAAAGAGACATTGTCCAAGTGCTGAATATTCCTTATAAAATATTCCAACGAGCAGAAACACACCCGACGTGTAAAGACGAGCAGACCCAAGTGTTAAGTTTCTCCCTCGTACGCATGTACTACCCTGGGGCACGTGCTTTCAGTTAACTCCACCATTGGTTGCAGTTTAGACATTTTCAGGCTGTATGTTACCTTTTTGTTTTCAGAACTTTTTACAAACTGTGGTGTTAACCCTTTCTAGCCCAAAGAGATCCTGGTGACATGACTGGAGGAGGGAGGGAGGGAGGGAGGGGTGGGCACTATTTATTCAGCAGCTCATGATGATCCCATGACCTTCATCTGTGTGGGATGGGGACTGAGCAGGACTTTATCAACAGTAGCACAGTTTGTTGCTTGTGCTTATGCCAGGGAAAGTTGACTTAATCCTTAGCCATGAAATATGTCTTCAGGGCTGCTGTAGTTGATGTATATTTCTAGCAGAGGCTGGTGCTGGACCAGAAGGCCTCTTTTTTTTTTTTTTTTTTTATATATATATATATGATTTATTATTATCTCAAGATCTATTGTGATCAGCATATAAACATCCTCCATCTCCTTGAGCTAATCCAAAGGAGCCCTGTGAGAACTGGGGTGTTTGAGTTTCTGTTTATAGTAGTTGCCTTGAGCCTTAACCTTCTTTTAGTGACAGCTGGAAGAGTCGAGTGTGGAAGCATGAAACAGGCTGGAAGTGTTACTGTTTGGGTCTGTGCTCCCCTCGACTGCCCCACACACAGAGTCTGTCAGGCCTCTCCCCACTGAGCTGTCTCTGCAGATGTGTTTTATGAGTCCACTTCAATTTCACATTCCTGAACAGTTAAGCTGTAGCAAGAAACTGGAAATCCCAAGGGGTCTGTTCCTGCTTTTTTATCCTTTTGCTCACCAGCTGAGGTTGACCATTGCCAGGTTAGAGACACAGCCGTGGGTGCAGCACCTTGTGTGCAGGTCCATGTGCTCCCTCTGGGCTCTGAAACCAGCAGGGTCATTGTCTGTGTGCCCTCAGTGTCCCTCAGCCCTGCCCTTGCAGCAGTGAGAGCAGATGTGGCAGCACAGGTGCCCCTGGTCCCTGTGGCAAAGCCCTCCCTGCTGGGATGCAGGAAAGAGGGGTGGATTGGGAGCCCCTCTCCCTGCCAGGGTGCAGCAGGGGAAGTGGATGGGGAGCCCCTGTCCCAGATGCAGGAAGGAGGAGGGATGAGGATCCCCTCTCCCTGACAGGATGCAGGAGAGGGGTCATGAGGAGCTGCTCTCCCTGCCAGGGTGCAGGATGGGGAGGGGGCTCAGGTGCTGCAGATTTGGGACTGTAGCAGTTGCTTTAGAGGGAAGAAGGGAGAGTCTGGGAAGTGCCCATTCTGCACTGTTGGAATCTTGTGGAGGAAGACAGGAAAGGGATGTCACAGTGTCCTGCAGAGATGCTCAGTTGATGTCCTCCAACATCCCTTGCTTTCAACTCGTTTTTTATTCCCCCTGCTCCATTTCTTTCCTCGCTGTTCTGCACCCAGTGAGCAAAACTCCATGAATGGTTTTGCTTCGAGGCACAGGTCAGGAGCAGTGGATTGCTCCAGAAAGGTGCCCAGGGAGGAGCTGGCTGGGTCTGCACGTCTCCAGCACTACCACCACTCCTAAAACACCCAACCCCTGTGCAGGGAGCAGGAGAAGGTGTTGATCTTATCCCTTGGGTGATGTCCTGTACTTTACGCGTGTCTTGTGCTCTTTACACTCTTCCCACAGGAGGTATTTTGGCAAAGGCTCTGCTCTGGTGCTCTGGGTTCCTTGCCAGGCCCAGCTCTGTGTCCATGCCAGGACGTGGAGGGTTTGGTTTTGGTCAGCCTCCCTTGGTTAGCCAGTTGTGTATTAGAAACTGAACATATTAAAATTGTCTTAAAGGATAATGTTCCTCAATTAGTGTTTGGGTTTTTTAATTCATGGATGAAAACTGTCACTTTAGCATGTAGAGTCTCTTACAGAATCCTGTGCAGTGATTCTAGAATTTTGAAACTGTATGATGTGTTACATTCACAAATTTATTTGCTATCAACATTCCCTGGGAAAATAAAAAAAAAAGGAAAAGAAAACAACATACCACAAGCTGCTGTAATGATTTTGTGTCAAGATGATCCAATAAACTTTCAAAACAAAGTTAAATTTTTGGCTTTGCAAATGGTCCTTTCATAAGACTGTTCCAGTTTGGACAGACCCAAAACCAAGGCATGGATTTACCCCAGGGCTGAACAATGTATCTTCAGTGGAGGTAAGAGGAATCTCCTTCCCAAAGGAGGCAGGGAATTCCTAACACCACCCCTCTGAAAGGCAGCTCTGCAACAGCAGCTGTGTCTAACACTGAAATGACAGGAAAAAATAATTCAGGCTACCTCAGTTGAATCTCCATTAATTGTTTGATTTTTTGGATCATGATTGCAGCTAAAATTGGAGAAATGGGAGCTCTGCTCTGAATGAGGCTGGAAAAACTCCTGCTATGTTACTTTCTCTTGACCTCCAGTGAAATTTGTGACCACCGTGGTGGCATTGAGATGGGGGTTAAGGCCCTGTCCTGCCCCAGCAGGAATGAGGCCTTGGCTTGGCTGATGCCCCAGTGGTTTCCTGTCACACCAGAACCTGTGAGAGAATCATGTTGGGACAGAAAATCCCTGGGGCTGAGGGTCAGGAGCCATCAGTTCTGCACTGGGAATTGCCATTGCTGCCAGACACTGCTCAGGAGGGATCCAGATCCTCTGTTCTCAGTGCTGCAATCCCACAGGGCCCTGCCATGGGGTGTGAGGCTGCACAAAGCTGATAGATGGGATGGAAACAAAAGCAAACCCCAACCCAGAAAGTGCCTGGAGCAAACCTCAAGTGTTCAATAAGCCACAGGAGCTGAACTGGGAGGGCCCAGAGCTGCCCCTTGCTCAGCCCTGGGGTGCTGTGTCCAGTTCTGGCCTCTTCTGGAGCAGGGCTGGAGCTCCTGGCACGGGGCCTGTGCAGGATGATGAGGGGATGGAGAATGTCCTCTCAGGAAAGGCTGGGGGAGCTGGGGCAGGGGGAAGAGCAGAGATGGATAGAGATATAGACAACATAAATATATATATGGATATATAGTTTATAAAGGGCCTGGAGGTATCAGAGGCCAGAGCCAAGCACCAGGACCAGAGCTAATGGGAAGAAACTGGAACACAGGAAATTCACCTGAGCAGGGGAAGGACTTTGCCCTGCATGTGACTGAGCACTGCCCAGGGAGGTGGTGACATCACCTTCCCTGGAGAGCCTCAAAAGCCATCTGGACACAATCCTGCTGTGCTGGGCCTCCCGTGCTGAGCCAGGTGAGCTCCAGTGGTGCCTCCCAACCTCCCTTCTGTGCTTCTGTGACCGGGAGTTGCCCACGAGCCTGGCGCACAGGCTCCTGCCCTGGGGCAGAGCATCATCTGCTCCACAGAGGCATCCAGGCGGAGAGGCCCCGGGGCTGCTGGAGCAGGGCCCGGCTGTTCCGGGAGCAGGAGGGGGACCAGCTGCTCTGCAGGAGCAGCCAAGCTGCTGCCGTGAGCCGGGGGCAGCCCGAGCAGCGAGACCCCCGAGGGGCTGAAGCTTCACCCCAGGTTGGTGCGGCTCAGCTGGGCTGGGGAGGGGCTGTGACCAGCCGGGGTGGGGAACGGGGGGCTCTGAACGCCTGAGGGACTGAGCTGGGCTCTGCGAAGGCTGCGGGGCACCTGAGACGGGAACTCCGGGCCCCAAACAGGAGCGCTGGAAAACCCCTGCTGGGGCAGGAGCTCTGCGGGGTCTGCCTCGGCTTTCGGCACCTTTGATTTTGGGCTTCCCAGGGATTTCCCAGCGGGGTTTGACTTTCCCCGTCCTGACGTTTTGAGCAGTTCCCTTTGAACCGGGGCTGGTTCCGGCCACTTCTCCTTTTTGTGACCTTAAAGTTGAGGTTTGGGCAGGTCCCTGCAGCTGCCCCCGCTGGACCAATGCCCTGCACAGGGCAGAGCGGGGCTGCTGCAGCCCCTCGGAGCCTCCCGAGCAGCCCTGCGTTGTCCCTGCTCCGAAAACACAAAAACTGAATAAAGGGGATTAAAAGACAACAAACGGAACAAAATAAAAATGGGAAAAGAAATTTAAAAGAAGAAAATAAGTAAAACAGAAGGAAATAAATAAAATGGAAGAGAGGGAAATAACTGGAATGTAATAAAAGGAAAAAATAAATGCAATTACGAAAATTTAAAAATAGAATTAAAAAATAAATAATAAAATAAACCAGAAGAAAACGTTTAGAAAGGAAAATTTAAAACAAAAGTGAATAGAAAATTAAAATAGAATAAAAATGAAATAGAAAATAAAATGAGAAAATAAAAAGAAGAGGAAATAGAAAAAAATAAAATTAAGATAAAATGGAAAATTAAATAAGGATAAAATAGAAAACAAAATATAGTAGAAAATAATACTAAAATAGAAAATGAAAAAATAGAATAAAGGAAAATAGAATAAAAGGAATTCGAGTAAGTAGAATAAAAGAACACAGACTAAAATAAACTAAAATAAAATTTTAAAATACGATAAAACACGAACTCCTTCACCCCCGCCCACATCCGCTGTGCCTTTCCCCTCCCCCGGCCGTTCCAGCCCTGCCCCTCCCGTGGGCGGCCCGCGG
>JBBMKD010000103.1:4045015-4056436 GCA_037834095.1 Argya squamiceps
AATCCCAGATTATATCCAGGTGGGAATGCTTGGCTCCTCCCCCTGGGTGGAGCATCTCACAGTGGGATGATGAGTCACACAGGGGGGCCTTGGTGGCCCATTAACGAGGGAAGGAGTGATCTGTGAGTCCTGCAGCAGGCATTGATGGGCCATTGACAGAAGAGGGAGGGGGAACCTGGGAGAACACTGCTTCAGCAATTGGTTTCAACAGTTGATGAAGCTGGTGATAGAATACTTTGTGCACATCGTGTACTACAACCCAGGACAATGGTGATGTTCACCAGTGAGGTCAGGAAGGTGGCAACCCATGCAGCCAATCTTTTGCCTTCTGATCAAAATGTATAAAAAGATGGAGTCAGAAATTAAAACAGAAGCTTTCCTGCCTGACCTTCTGTGTCTGCCTGGTCCTTGGTGTGTCTGACAGTGACACACTGTAGCAGACCTGTTTTCCTCTGTGCTTCTCAGGTGGGCAGTGCAGTGAGCTCCTCCCAGCAGTGCTGAAATCCCCGGGGCTGTACCAGATCCCCTCGAGGCAGTGACCCAGGAGGCTGCCCCTAGAGCAGTCAGGCTCTGAGGTGGCTCTGGTGGCTCTCTGGGAGCTGATGGCCAGCCCAGGTCTGAGGCATGGCTCTGTGTCACCTGGTGATGGTGCCACGATCACCCCCTCTGTTATCAGAGGCCACAGGGGCTGCCTCTGTCCCTCCTGAGGGGTGGGATGCTGGCACAGGCCTGGAGGGAAGGGCCATGTTTCATCCACTGCCAGGGCCATGGAAACAGCAGTGTGGCCTGAGACACCTCAGTCTCCAAATCCAAACACAGAGATTGTTGGGGTTTAGTTTGTGCTGAAGATGGAAGAATTCAGTCTCTAAGTTATCAGGTAAATACAACTGAGCCCATGCAGAGCTTCCATCTCCTGGGATGGAGGAGGTGACGTGCAGCAGAGCTCCCTCCCTCCCTCCTGCCCCAGTGTTCATCCCTTTGGAGCTCTGATGGGATGCAGTTGGTCCCTATTTGGGGCACATCTGCCACTTGAGCATCCACAGGGGTCCTCCACTGTGCCAAAATGCTGCTTAAACCTGGTGTGGAGTGGGCAGAGAGAGGAGGGGGGCCATAAACAGCCAATTTTGAGACAGCTGAAGCACCAAACCCTCCCCAGCTGTCCTTCTCACGTGCACAGGCTCTGCTGCAGCTCTCTGGGGACCACACTGGGGATGTTGGTTCTGTTCTGGGCTGCAGGATGAGCTTCTGACAGCACGAGGGTTGTGGTTTGGGGTTTTTTCAGTTGTTATTGTCTTCAGCTCAGCTTTTACCAGATCCTGTAACGCTGACTGAGATGCTGCAGCTCTGGCAGAGCAAGGGAAGGATTTAACTCGTCCTTGTTCCTCCTGAAACAGTGTGAACTTTACACCCTGATACCCCACAGAGGTGGCTGCAGGGGCCCAGCCAAACACAGTCCTGGAGCCTTCAAAGACAACTTTAACAGCTTTAATTTTTAACCAAAGAGCTAAAGATGTACCAAAACAAGGGATAACTGTGGGGAGTTAACAGCACCAGCCCTTTCCTTGGGGAAGTTGCTTGGTTGTATCTGGTGTTTTGCACTGTTTATATGAATACATCAGAAAGGAGTAGAAGAAAACTTGTCTGACTGAAACAACTGCTGGCAACGTGGGCTCTGCTTTCAGTCACAGCAGTGCATCACTCTGTCACTTAAAAAATCTGTGCTTTGAAACATGTGATCCAAAGGAAAGGAAAAAGGAGAGGGGAGCTGGAAATCACCAGGGACTGAAGCGCTTTTGCCTCAATCTGTCCATTTTACCCATTTATTTCAGCCCTAAGCAAGCAGTTTTAATGTAACTGAAGGTTTTTCATGGCCACTCTTCCCTCCCAGGTACTCCCTTCCCCAAGAACTTCCTCCCAGTGGTGAAGAAGATTCTGTCCAGGCTGTTCCGGGTGTTTGTCCACGTCTACATCCACCACTTCGACAGGATCACCCAGATGGGCTCCGAGGCCCACGTCAACACCTGCTACAAGCACTTTTACTACTTTGTGAAAGAGTTCAATCTCATAGACACCAAGGAGCTGGAGCCCCTGGTGAGTGGCTGGGTGGGCTCAGGTGCAGGGGGGGCTCTCTGTGGCCAGCACAGGGTTCTGGGACCTTCTCAGAAGGCCCCACCTCAAATCCTGGGGTCAGTTTTGGGCCCCTCACTCCAACAAAGACATTGAGGGGCTGTTGCATGTCCAGAGATGGGAACAGAGCTGGGGAAGGGTCTGCAGCACCAGGAGCAGCTGAGGGGGCTGGAAAGGGGCTCAGCCTGGAGAAAAGGAGGCTCAGGGGGGACCTTGTGGCTCTGCACAACTCCCTGGCAGGAGGGGACAGCTGAGGGGGCTCAGTCTTGTCCCAGGTAACAAGTGACAGGAGGGAACAGTCTCAAGCTGTGCCAGTGGAGGTTTAGATTGGATTTAAGGGAAAAT
The DNA here is from genome assembly GCA_037834095.1 of Argya squamiceps. Taxonomy (NCBI): domain Eukaryota; kingdom Metazoa; phylum Chordata; class Aves; order Passeriformes; family Leiothrichidae; genus Argya; species Argya squamiceps. The sequence goes on from JBBMKD010000103.1 coordinate 4,047,488, forward strand.
TTCTTCACTAAAGGGGTGGGACAAGCATTGGAAAGATCTGCCCAGGGCAGTGTTGGAGTCACCATCCCTGGAAGTGCTCAAAAAACGTGTGGATGTGACACTTGGGGACATGTTTTAGTGCTGACACAGCAGTGGTGGGGTAATAGTTGGACTTGATGATCTGGGGAGTCCTTAAGGATTCCATGATTTTTTTCTGGAGCTGGTTGCCCAAATTCAGGAGCAGTTTGCCTTGCAGTGTAACTGTCAGGAACCTGGGAGTGAGGATGTGACTGGGAATGGGGATGGTGGGAGGGACACAGCCCTGCCCAAACAGGAGCTGTGGGCAGCAGTGTCACCCCGTGCCTAGGAATGGTATTGACAGCTAAACACGGGCTTTTTTTATCCTCACCTGGGAGCCTGGATCCTCCTTCACAGTCCCTTGTCTTGTCTGTCCCTTTGACAGAAGGAAATGACCTCCAGGATGTGCCACTGAGCTCTGACCTTCCTGCCCCCACCTGGGCACCTCTCTGAGGACTCCGAGCCCCAATCCCTTATTGGAGACATGATTCAAGGGGACAACAGAGACGTTTCGTTGAAGAAATTATATATTTTTAATGAGTTTCAATGTAAAACTGTGATACTTGCAGGAATATTTTTGTAAAGATGCTCTAGATTAACTAATTTTTTATAGTAATTTCTATAAAAAAGAAAGAAAATATTTTGTGGGCCACGTGATGGGAATGTTGGCTCTTGGAGTGGGGAAGAGCTGCCTGAGCTGCCTCCTCCATGAGCCCCGAGTGAGCTGAGCCAGACACTTCAGACAGAGCTGTGTTGTGGGGCTGGTGCTGCCATGGGGGCAGTGCCTCCCTTGGGATGCACATTTCCCACCCCTGAAGGCAGGGAACAGGACTGGTGCACATGGATCCCTCAGGTGTGGATCCCTCAGCACCTCTTCCACTGGCTGTGAGTCCAGGTTTGGGGCAGAGCTGCTCTGTGCCCAGCTGTCCCCAAGGCCTGGCTCTCGTGTCTCCCTCTGGCTGAGCTGGCACTGGCCTCCATCCCATGGCTGCCACACTGGATCCGGTGTTTTGGAGTGCAAATCTGCCCTCGTGTGTCAGCCCAGCCCTGAGCTGAGCTCTGCACACACAGCCCAGCTGTAGCTCAGCACTGTCCCCACGGGGACACAGATCCAGGCTGGCAGCTCCTGGTGGGAGCCACCAGAGGGAAGGTGCTGGGACAGCACCAGGAATTCTTCTCCCTCCCTCCCTCCCTGTCCCTCGTGGTACGCTGACCCTGCTGGGACCACATCCCCCTTCTGGTTGGGGTCCAGAGCCTTCCCCTTGTTCCCCAGCACCCCCACCCCACCCAGCTGTGCACATCTGGGACCAAAATCTCTGGTGTGCAGCCAGAGCCCCCCCAGCCTCACCTGCTGCTTGCACGAGGAGAGCTTGGCAGTGCCCCCAGGTAGGTACTGGCTCTACCTAGGATTTGGGGACCAGTAAGTGACCAAACTGCACCACTAACCACTTCTTCCTTACAAAGCATTCCCGTGCCCTGGAATCTCTGTACATAGTGACTCTCATTTCTGGTCCTGCCGTCAGGACACTCGTACAAACACCACTCGTGCTCTGAAATGGAACCAATAAATTATGTTGTATTTACACAGCACAGGCCACCGAGCGTCTCGTGACTGCACGTTCGTCACAACCTTCCCAGCAGCAAAACAAACACTTTGGGCTCCTTGGGGATTGTGCTGCAGAGCTGGGAGCTGGTGGGTGGGTGTGTGCTCCTGGCGCAGCTCCTGGGAGGTTGGTTGGGTTCCTGCTGCTCTGCAGGTGCCAGGTCTGGGCTGCTCTGAGCCCTTTGCTGGGTCCCAAGGCCATGGGAGCCTTGGCCAGCAGCCTGGGGATGTCCTGACTTGTGTCTCTGTACCCGAGGGTGGAACTGTTCTCCCAGCTCTGAAACTCAGGTGGAAGTAGGCAGGGGAGGGGAATTCCAGCTTGCCAAGAGGCTCCTCTGCCATGGGAAGGAGCCAGGGGTGCAGTCATTGAGGCTAGTGGACTAAGTTGGGAAAAACTCTGCATTTGGGGGATGCACATTGTTTTCCTGGCCAGAAGGGGACTGAAGGGCTCCCAGACTATAGCTCCTCCTGTTCCCTGCCTGCAGCACTGACTCTTGCCCCTTCCCCTGCCCACTGGGGGTGCTGGGACCACCCTCCAGCCCCTCTCCTGGTGTTTTGTGAGTGCAGCTCAGCTGGAGAACGTGCTGTTCCTTGGTGTGGGATATCTCCTTGGCCAGCCTGGGTCAGCTGTCCCAGCCCTGCTCCCCCCAGTTGTTGCCCCTCCTTGCTGGCAGAGCACGGGACACACAAAGTCCTTGGCTTAGGGTAAGCACTGCTCAGCAACACCAAAACATCAGTGTGTTATCAGCATTATTCTCATCCCAGATCCCAAACACGGCCCTGTACTGGCTACTGGGGAGAGAACTGGCTCTGTCCCAGCTGAAACCAGGACACCTGCAAGGCCCCAAGTGCTGAGCTGTGGTGGGGCTGCAGGTGGGTGCTGAGCGGTGCTGGGTCAGCCCTGCTGGAATGCTGTGGGTGCTGATGCTGAGGATGTGTGGCACCCAAGCAGCTGTGACCCACAGGGCTGCAGGGACCTCCCTTCCTCGGCCCTCCTTTCTTTTTGGGGGAGCAACCCTCCCATGTGAGACCAGCTCAGCCAAGGAAGGAGGAGGAAAAGCACCTTTGTGGGAGAAGATGTGGCAGGGCTGGAAGTGGCTGAGCCCGGCCCCCACACCCGGCAGTGCAGGATGTTGCCCAGACAGGTCTGTGGAGCCACAGCTCAGCCTCTCTCTGCCTCTGCCCCGGCAGCCCCAGCCCCTCTTTCATCTCCCTGGGCTTTCATGTCGTGTTTACTCGCTCCTGAGCTGCAGCTGCGAGTGCTGCAGGGAGCAGGCAGCTGTGAGCCCCTGGGGCTGAGCCCCCGAGCTGGGCCCTCAGGGCTGAGCCCCCTGAGCTGCGCCCCCCGGGCTGAGTTCCCAGTGCTGAGCACCACAGGCTGAGCACCCCAAACTGAGACCCCAGTGCTGAGCACCACAAGCTGAGCACCCCAAACTGAGGCCCCAGTGCTGAGCCCTCCAGGCTGAGCACCCCAAACTGAGTTCCCAATGCTGAGCACCCCAAACTGAGTTCCCAGTGCTGAGCACCACAGGCTGAGCACCCCAAACTGAGCCTCCAGGCTGAGCACCCCAAACTGAGACCCCAGTGCTGAGCACCACAAGCTGAGCACCCCAAACTGAGCCCACCCAAACTGAGTCCCCCAAACTGAGCCCTGCGAGCTGAGCCCAGCCTGGCCAGGGGATTTAGGGACCAGGGACCTCTCGGTACTTTCATTCCCCACCTCCCCCAGCACTGGTTGGGTGCAGAGGCATCACACAAAGGCTGTGCTGAGAACCCAGAGAGCAGCTCTGCAGATCTGCCCTGCAGGGCCCGGGCCGAGCAGGTTCTGTGCCCGGGGCTCCAGCAGCCTCCCCTGTGCGGGGCTGTTCCCTGCCCGGAAGGCACAGATGGCCCTGCCCCGGAGCTGGAGCGGGCGCGGGCTGGCGGCAGGAGGGGGCTGCGGCTGCCGTATGTTCCCAGGAAAACGCTCCTTTCCTGTGGTTCAGAGCAGGGTCTCCTGCTGCTCCCAGGAAGCCGTGGCTCGCCCTGATCCTGCCCTGCTGGGCTTCTCCATCCCCTGAACCCTGAGAAGCTCAGGAGCTTCAGGGCTTCAGTTCTGCCGTGAATCCGGATTTAGGATCCTGCCAGCAACATCAATTTGTCACAGATGAGTGATTTTGGGTCACTCAGAGTCACCGTCAAAGCTGTTAGCAAAAGTTATTTTAACATGAATCTATGAAAGTGTGATTTAACAGAGTACAATGATGATGTTCCCTCTGGTACCTCCTACATGGATGTAAAAGACTAAGGAATATCAAGTTGGAATTGAGCTGGAATTATTTACACTGAGACTGAAAATGTGAAAGTGTTAAGAGAGACCCTTCTGTTGAGTTCAGGTTCAGACAACACCCCCCTACTTCCTAAACTCCTGATGGACCTTAGGTACAGCCCAAGTCCAGTCTTAGTCTCAGATTTGAACAATGGTTCACATACAAAGGAATTAAAGACATGGATTTCACTGGTGTTTATTCAGAGTGTTGTCAGGAGCTCACCAAGGAGGCTGTTGCAAGTAAAGGTCTCTCCACCTTGCATGGGGAGGATCTCTCAGTCTCATCCCAAACCCTGAGATGTGTCCCACCTCCAGAGGAGATCACAGATGTGCAGTCCAGATTAGGGGGAACTCAAACTGGACTCATCCAAAGATCTGTTGTTGGTTGAAAGGTCTCTGTTCCTTGAGGCACAGGCTCAGGAGGTGTCCCTGCTCCAGGACACCTTGGCTCAGTCACACTGCCAGGCAGGGAGAGCTCAAGGCACCCACTGATGCCATGGTGGCAGGGTGATGGCATGAAGCAGTTGGCTCACAGGGAAAAGTGCAGGGGGCTCCTTGTACCCACAACTTTCAGTGTTCCTTGATAAATAAGTCTTGGAAAAGCCACCTGCTCTCCATGTGTTAATCCCACAATCTGAGCTCACCAGTGTCGATGCTCCCTGGGTCACTCTGCTCCTTCGTGGGTTTCCTGGGCTTCTTGGCCTGGTTCTGGCCTTTTCCTCCTCTGGATCCCAGACCAGACCATCACTGGTTTGGTGGAAGGGTCCAGCACATCCATCACGAGTCCCATTAGGGTTTGCTTAAAGTGGGAAACTGTGAAGTGGGAGCAGCCTTTGCAGAGAGCCTTGGAAAGCAGCCAGGGGGGAGCAGGGTCTCCTGTGGCAGCTGTGTGTCTGTGGGGTCTGTGCCAGAGCCATGTCCTGCTGGGTGAGGACAGGGATGTCCCCACCTGCCAGCACCTCCCTGGGCAGCAGATCCTGCTCAGAGCTGTGCTGTGACACAAGGATGTCCTTACCCTGCCCTGCCCCTCCAGCGCTGGGCTCTGTCCCAGAGACAGCAGAGGGACCCCTCCAGAGGGGCCGTGGGGACCCTGGACTGTGCTCCCATCCCCAGGAGGTGCTGCCTCATCCCATGCACCTTTGGAGTTGGGGAAACAGGAGCACAGGTGGCACAGGACATGTCCCTGCACAGCTCTGCTGTCACACTCAGCCCCACAGCCCCTGGGAGTGCCTCCATCCCTCATCCCTGCACGGGCAGTGGATGCTTTCCAAGCTCTGAAATGTGCTCTTTGTTTGTTCTGTGTTCCCTGGACAGCTGATGCCTCCGGGGCCAGATTCCCCAGGGTCCCTGGCAGCCCCCCAGCCCTGATCCACATCAGCCTCCTCCTGGGCAGGGCCCTGGCTTTGCTCTGCTCCAGTTTTGGGCTCCATGGAGGAGGTGACAGCCGTTCCTGGGACAAGGGAACAGCCAGCAGCATGGCACGTGCTCCCTCTCCCTTGTATGGCACAGGCCAGGCCAGGGGCCAGCAGCTCCAGGAACATGGGCAGGACCTGGAATGCTTCTGGGAAAATGCTGGAAGACATGTCCCATCCCCGTGGGTGACACTGATACCGAGGGCACCTGCTGCTCCAGCCCCACAGGGAGAGCAGGTCCCTCCTCACCAGCTGCTTTACCAGGAGAAGGGGCCCCAGGATCATTTTTGGTCCTGGTGAATAAACCCTGCTAACCCCAGAGGCTGCCAGGACACGGCCAGCAGCACCCACGCCCTCCAGCACAGGGTGTACAGGCCCTGCTGTGGTTTCAGTGCCCTTTCCAAGGGAGCAGGGGGAATTTTTTGGTGGTTTGGGAGTTTTTCTGCTCCTTCTAAGAAAATGTGCAACGTGCCAGCCTGCACCTCCTCCTGCCACCTCCCTGCACTCCCGGAGCTTCCCCAGCTGCAGTGAGTCAGGGCTGCTGCTGCAGATTTCCCCCTTCCCAGGGGAAGATGGAGGAAGGTGAAAAGAGCCTGGGGTGTTTAAAGTCCTCCTGTAAATGCTTTTCCCATTTGCTGCTATCTGCTCAGACAGAACTCCCACTGTGGCACAGCATGAGCCCTCTCCCTGCCCTTCTCCCAGACACCCCAAAACCACAGCTCCAGCAGCTCCTGCCCTGTGTTTTGGGGGCTGCAGGGATTTCCCTCCTGGAGGAACTTGGTCCATCTTTCCAGTAGATCCCTGGGCCAAGCCCCATCCCAATCCCACCATCTCCATGTCCTTGTCCCCTTGGTTTTGCCTGGTGTGGGGTGTCAGGGCCAGGACTGGACAATGGGGGAAGGAGGATGCTCCCCATTGAACTGGCACCTCCCTTGAAGGGCTTTTTTTGGGGGAAACCACCCCAGGAGTGTTTGTACCCTCCCTCAGGATGCAAATCCCCGCAGCTTCCATGTTGGGTTCCAGCTACTCTCTCACCTTATGGCACCTCTTCCAGCTGGGGAAACTGAGACACAACATCACCACCCCCTCCATGTGACCCCTCCTCACTCTGCCTGTCCCCAGCTGTCCCTGAGACACGCTGGGCAGCTCTGCTGGGGAGTTCCTGGGCGAGGGGGCAGCCCTGAAACGTGGGGGGAAAACGGAAGCTGGGAAAGCCAAGCAGGGCTCACCCCAGCCCCTCCCCTGCAGCAGATGGGGAGGGAGGGATGGAGGGACCAGGGCCATGTCCCTGGGAGGGCCCCACGGTGGCAGGGTGGGCACTTGGGGGGCACTGGAGGCCTGGCAGGAGCTGCCAAAACTCTCCCAGTGGCTTCAAGGTGAGGAGGAAGATGGAGGATCCACCACCAGAGATCCAACCAGCTCGGCTGTGAGCCCGTGTGTGCCTTGGGTGTTCGGGGAGGGGGGGGTGTCCCCTGTGTCCCCCGTGTCCCCTGTGTCCCCTGTGTCCCCTGTGTCCCTCGTGTTCCCCGTCCCTCCCTCCCCTCCTGTCCCACCCCAGCACCAGGAGTGTCAAACCTCCGTGTTTCTGCCCAGCAGGAAATTCCAGGTTTTTTGCAGGATTTTTTCATTTGACACAGAGCCAGGGTTCCAAATCCTCCTGCTTCCAGGGGCGGGAAGCTGGGCCCTCCTTAGGCCGGGGAAGTAGCACACGGAAAAAGGAGGTTTATTTATTTTCCCTTCCAAAGCAGAGCAGTGGGGTGGGAGGGGAAGCCCTGGACAGCCCCGAGCAGCTGCCTGCCCGCACTGGGGCACATCCAGGGGGTTGTGGGCAGCCACGAGGGGCTCAGGGGGGTAACAGGGTGGCCACGATGCCTCCGGCCCCTCACGCTCCCTCTGCTCCCTGGCCAACAATAGCCGCCTTCCGGCACTGCCCCACTCGCTTTCCTGTTTTCCCTCGGCCACTCCTGGAGTGTGGGGCTCCAACGGCTCCTGGAGACCCCACAAGATTGGGGGTCCTGGTGGAACACAGGGGTGTGGGGACAGGTGACACCCTGGGGACACAACAAGGGGCTCATCATGAGCAGATCCTGGGGAGAACTGGGACATGAGGAATTTGCTGCTGCCAGCCCCATCTTTGCAGCCCTGGGACACTGGATGTGATCAGGAGGAGGGAGGGCATTGGGGGGCTCAAATCCATCGAAATTCGTGTTTCCCTGAAAAAACATTAGGAAGGCCCGAGCTGTGGGCTGGGAGCTGCCAGCACTGCCCACAGGCAGTGTGTCCCCACAGCAGGAGCCACCAGGGCAGGGACCCCCACACCTGGGGGCCAGGCTGGGCCCCACGGGGGAGTTTGGCCAGACCCTGCACCCAGCAGGGGAGGGGGAGAGGGAGAGCCCTGGTCCTGTGGGGGAAACGTGGGTGGTACACTGGGATGAACACACGTGCAGGCAAAAAACAACACAGGATCACATGTGTGTGTGTTCGTGCAAACACCCCCTGGGCCAATACTCTGGCCTTGCACACACGTGTGTGGTTTTGTGCACATTTTCCTGGCAGCCAATTCCACAGGGACAGGGAAGGGAAGCCCAGGGAAGAGGAGCCTGTCCCGGTGTTCCTGTACCCGGCAGCTGAGCCCCAACGTTGCTGCCACACCCGGCTGGTGTGTGTACACTCCCCCTGAGTGTGCACTGAGTGTGCAAAGCATGTGTGACCAGCACAGGGGGCAAACGCATCAAGGCCACGCCAGGGCCACACAGGGAGCAGGGGGTGGGCACTGGGCACAGGGAGGGCACAGTGACCTGTGGGGGACACACAGAGGACACGCAGGACACGCAGAGGACATGCAGGTGATGTGACCCAGAGCCAGCCCACAGCACGTGTGTCACACGCATCACACACAGTGAACACAGTGTCACTGGCCCAACTCCCCACACGGTGACAGGGACCCCCGTGGGCTGGGTGAGTCCCCAGCCCAGCCCTGGGCATCCCCACCACGCCAGGCACCCTTGGGTGGCCTCAGGGTTCTGGCTGTGCTGCCCTGTCATTCGCAGCTCCGTGACCTACATGGTGGCGGGTACAATTTGGGAATGTGTGGCTCCCCAGGAGCCCCAGGAGGGGCAGGGACCATCCCTGTGCCCTTGCAGACCCCCAATAGTGGGGGCACCACCACTCACCCCCTTCCCCCCAGCCCGGATTAACCTCGTTAGCAGCACTAACAAACAAAGGCCCGGGAAGTGCCCCCGGCGCGGGAGGCAGGAGAAGCCATTGAGGCCAAGAAAAGCAGGAATTTCGGGAGGTTTTGGGAGGGGGGTGGCCAGGACCCCACCCTGGTGACCCCACGCCTGGCACGAGGCTTTGGGGCGATGCAAATCCCCCCCCAAACACCCCCCACCAGCTGGGGAGAAGGGTGGGGGGCAGAGCGGGGCCGGGGGCTGTGGTGCTGCTGAGGGGGGAGGGGAGGTGCTGGGGGCAGTGAGGGGGGTGAGGGGGGGCTGATGGAGATGGGGAAGGGTCCCGGGGTGCTGAGAGCAGTGAGGGGGGGTCTGGGGGTGCCAATGGTGCCGGGGGGG
>JBBMKD010000103.1:4065161-4076346 GCA_037834095.1 Argya squamiceps
CGGGGGCTCACCCCCTGCCCCATTGGTCCCCACCCTTTGCGGGCTCACCCCCTGCCCCGTGTGTCCCCACCCCCCGGGGCTCACCCCCTGCCCCATGTGTCCCCACCCTCGGGGGCTCACCCCCTGCCCCATTGGTCCCCACCCTTTGGGGGCTCACCTCCTGCCCCATTGGTCCCCACCCTCGGGGGCTCACCCCCTGCCCCATTGGTCCCCACCCTTTGGGTGCTCACCCTGCCTGTCCCCGCAGTGTGGCTCAGCCGAGTACATGGCCCCAGAGGTGGTGGAAGCTTTCAATGAAGAGGCCTCCATCTATGACAAGCGCTGTGACCTGTGGAGCCTGGGTGTCATCCTGTACATCATGCTGAGTGGGTACCCCCCCTTCGTGGGCCACTGCGGCTCCGACTGCGGCTGGGACCGGGGCGAGGCGTGCCACACCTGCCAGGTGCGTGGGACACCCCAGCAGCGCCCAAACCCAGCCCCAGTTTGGCTGCAGCACTCTGGGCTGAGCCCCTGTTGTTTCTCCCCCTGCTCAGAACATGCTCTTTGAGAGTATCCAGGAGGGGAAGTACGAGTTTCCTGACAAGGACTGGGCGCACATCTCCTTTGGAGCCAAAGACCTCATTTCCAAGCTGCTGGTGAGAGATGCCAAGAAGAGGCTCAGCGCAGCCCAGGTCCTGGAGCACCCCTGGGTGCAGGGGGTGAGTGTTGATGTCCCCTCCCCATTCTCTGCTCCCAAAAGCCAGGGTGGGGAACACCTGTCTGCACAATCCTGGCTCTGACTGGCTGCATTTTGTTGCAGTGTGCCCCGGACAACACCCTGCCAACCCCCATCATCCTGCAGAGGTGAGTGTGGGTTGCCCTGGGTCACCCCCCACCCACCCCCCTGTATCCTGACTCCACTCCTCAGCACTAGTGTCCCTTCCTTCTGCTTTTTGGGGGCCCTGCCCCAACTCTGTGTTTGGACAGCCCTGCCACGTTGGCTTTGGGCTGTATTTTTGGTGTCTGACCAGTCTGGCATGGCCAGCATGTGAGGAGGGACACCCGGATATTTGATCTAGCCCCCCACACCCCCCTGAGCCCGTGCCTCCCCTGCAGGAACAGCAGTGCCAAAGAGCTCACCTCCTTTGCTGCTGAGGCCATCGCTGTCAACCGCCAGCTGACACGGCACGACGAGGACGAGGAGGAAGAGGCGGAGGAGGAAGCACGACCCATCATCATCAAAGCTACCTCACGGGCCATGCAGCTCTCCCCCCCCTCTGAGTCCAAGCTGGCCAAGCGGCGGCAGAAGAGCAGCCTGGCCAAGGCAGTGGCCTCTGGGCAGCACCTGGTGGCCCCGCTGGTCCTGGTGGCCGACCAAGCCTGAGCGGTGCCCCTCGCACCTGCTGTACCCCATGTCCCCCCTTCTCCTCCTTTCTTTCCTCCCCTTTCCCCCCCGACACCACCGTTTCTGGCTAGTGACAAGATCAGGACTCGTCCCTGTGGCTGGTTTCCAAGGTTTTGCTGATCTTGTAGGTTTGGGGGTGGGAGGGTTTGTTTAAGATCTTTTTTTTTTTTAAAGGTATTAAATCAAGTGTGAGGTTGCTTCACCCAGGGCACACTCAAGGACATCTGACAGACACACGGACTTTTGTTTCCCGGCTCTTGGTTTCTCCTCTGACATTTTCCCCCCTCCCCGACACCAAAGGACTCTTTGTATCCGCGGCTGCTTTGACAATTTCAGCTCATTTCATACTGTGAACAAAAGACCCTCGGTCGCGTTTTCAACAACGGCAGTTGCATTTTAACCTCGTCCCTCCCCTCGGAGCTGCAGGTTTCTCTCCGATGTTGGGGCAGATCCCACAAAAACCCCTTCCTGGGGGTCTGGGAGGCACCTCCTGGGTGTGGGAGGTGTGGGGAGCCCCTCTGTGCTGTGCTCGGGGCTGTCCCCAGCTCTGCTCTGGGGGACACGGTGGGTGTTGTGCAGGGAACCGCGTGGGCTGGGGAGAGACGGTGCCAGCAAGGGAGCAGCGCCCAACCCACCTTCTCTCCTTGGCATCCTCCTTCCAGAATAAGCTATTCACACCCCTTTTCTTTTTCTTTTTGCCCTTTTTTTTTAATATATTTTCTTTCCTTTTTAATTACTGTTGGTTTTGAACTGCCAGCTGTGCTTCTCTACAGGGCACGGAGAAGTGTCTTCCTTTCCTCCCACGCTCCGGCTGGCGGCTCCCCAGGGGATGCTTGGGCATCCAGGGCTGTGCTCTTGTGCCAGGTCAGGTGCTGCACCCCGGGTTTTGGAAGGGCTGGTGGCTGTGCCCTTGGGGAGGTGCAAAGGGGATGAGGTGTTCAGGGTGGCCAGAGCAGACAGAAACACGCTCTGGGAATTGTGTGCTCTGGGGAAATCAAGGACCCCCTTAACGAGCATCAGGACCTGCTGCAGGACAGTGAAACCTGCCGTGGCTTCGGGCTGGCCCTGAGGCTGCCGTGGCAGGAAGGTTGGGGGGCACAGAGGGTGCCCAATGCCCCGAGGGTGCCTGTGAGTGAGCAGCCAGGCTGATGGCAGCACCCAAAGGCATGGGGGAGCAGCCTGGGGACAGCTTGGGATGTGGGGCTGGAAGGTTTGGGCTCAGGGCAGCAGGGTCTGGAGAGCACTGGTGTGTGTGGTCACACACGTGCATCCCTGCTCACGTGTGTTCAGGCATGCTTGGCATTGTCCTTTCCTTGGAGTTTGCTTTGGGGTGGGAAGGACTGGGGATGCTGAGTCAGGGCAAGCCCCTTGGCTGGTTTCTGGGTCTGTCCAGGTGAGCAGTGCCCATGCTCAGGGCCAGGCTGGCCTCCAGCTGCCCCCAGTGCCTCCAGATCCCCCTGACACCCCCTGCTCCCTGCCACAGGCACTGCTTGGGGTTGTGCCTGTTTCACCAAGCTGCACCTGCTGCCAGCCTCCATCCTGCTGGGAGGGCATCCCTTCACAGCCACCTCCTGTCCCTTCCAGCCCAGTGCTTTGAGCTTTATATTTTGCAAAAGCAGCCTCGGCCCATTGCATGCGCAGGTGAGGGTTTGGGAGCTCTGAGCTGGGGAACAGACTTCCCTGGGTCTTCAGCTGAAGACAGTCACTGTCTCTGGAAAAAAAAAAGAAAGTTCTCCTTTTTATTTTAAGACTGCTGACAGCAATACTATGCAATATATGTTGTTTTTTGTTTCAGGGAGGTGTGTGTGAGTTATATTGGGAGATGATCTCGGGTGTTGATGGAGTTTAGGGCAGGGACCATCTTCTCTCACTCTTCCCAGCCTTTCTGCTGACCCAGGGGGGTTAGGGAGGGTGACTCCATCCCCATCCCACCCCCAAAACTGCCTCACACTTGTGATCTCCCTCTTCCCTGTGTGTCCCCAGTCCCACCGTGGCGGGTGGGGAGGAGCAAGGCAGTGGTGAGGGGAGACCCCTCCCCACAGGCACCGGGACACCCTGGAGAGGCCTCCTTTAACAGAAAGAAAAAAAAATCCATCTTGATTGTATACATTGTTACTTTTTATAGGTTATTTTGTTTTATCAGTTGTAGATAATTCCTTGTTGTCTTATATTAAGAAATACTTGAATGATGTACAGTACGCGATGCCTTGAGCTGGTATTGTGAAGCTATCATTGATGCTGCACGCCGCAGCCTTTTTTTAAAAAACAAAACAAAAAACATGGGAAGGGGATGGCAGGGGGATGTCTCCAAAATTTATCTGTCCCCCGTGCTGCTTTTGTTGGCAAACTGAGTTACCCCTTTTTCCCCATGCATAAGAACGATCTCTTTTATATCTATATATATATATAAAGTACACCACACACTCTGGGGAAGGCCTGGGTGACCCTACCTGTGTCCCGTGGGTGTCCTTGGCCGGGGATGTGCAGCCAGAAGATGCTGTGGGAGTTTGTGGGAGTTGGAGGATGTGCTGGGAGCATCAGAGCTCTGCCTGGGCTCAGCTTCACAGTTTGGGTGGGGTTTGGTTTGGGCCTGGTGCTCCTGGCATTGGGGCTGACCCGTGGCTGGGTCTGTGCATTGGTAGAGAATCTTTAAATGCCTCTAGAGCCAGGGATTGACTGGAAAACCTCCAGCCTGGCTCGTGGCAGTGCTGGGCACCCACAGGTGCCCTGGTGGGACAGGGATGGCCGGGGACACCCTTGTGCCAGGGCCAGCTGTCCCCTCCCTGCTGGCAGCACCTCTCCCGGGGTGGTTTCCAGACAGATGCTCCCGTGCTCCAGCACCAGCGACCCCCTCGTGCCAACACCCTTCTTCCTCCTCTTCCTCTTTCCAAGCTTTCCCCCCCATAAAGCATCTATCTTGGAAACCAACTTCAAAATTTTTTTTTCTTTTTTTTAAGCTGGAAATGTTAAGTGTTTTTGCTTCCTCTCCTTCCCCCCCACCCTTCCTCCAGCCAACTAACTCGACTTAGAACTGGTTAGAAACGTTTACTGTGAAGCTAACTCTTTTTTATCAAACCAGGAGAAACTTTCTCCACTTTACAATTGATGAAGACTGCCAAAGCTGGTTCAACAAGAGTCACGTTAACGCACTGTTGGTTTGTGCAACAGCAGCCTCTGCTTGGGGGCTGGCTGGGAAATAAAAATGAAAATACTAAAAAAAAAAAAAAAGACAAAAAAAACCAAAAACAAAAAAAAAAAAAAGAAAAAACCACACAAAAAGAAGCACTTTACTGTATGTACCAGGTGACCTGATACAGCTGAATTGAAGTTTTCCTTTATAACAATTGTTGATGCCAGAATTTTGTATTCTGTTTTGTAAGAATTTAATAAAAATGCATTGAGACCTACAGGTGGCTGTGGCAGGTGGGGCAAGTTGGGGAGGGGGATTGGGCAAGTTGGGGAGGTGGGTGGCACTCCATCCAGGGGCTCCTCCCACCATAATTCTTCCTAACTTTTACCTGTTCCTTCCCAGCCTGCTGCTGGCCCACAGGGGCTGGGATGCCAGGAATAGGGGCTGGCAGTGGCTCAGGCCCTGACTCACTTTTCCCAGCGGGGTGGTGTGATCCTCTCCATCCCAATGGGAGCTGGAAGTCACGGGGCAGGGCTGTGCTCCCTGCCAGCTGCCCTCAGTGGCCTTGGGACTGCCCTGCCACCCCCAGAGACCCTCCTGGCACATCCCCCCCACCCCTCCATGGGGCAGAGGAGGACACTGAGGCAAGAGGAAAGTGTGGTGGGATAGGGAAGGCATTGGGGACAGGAGGCCTGGGATCAGGGTGTGGGAAAAGGGCTGTAGAGGACTTGCTGAGCTTTCTTACATGGACAGGGCAAGACCTTGTGGAATTTAACAAAAAAAATTTAAAATCCTGACTTCTCCAGCCCTGCTGGAGCTGGATCCCTGTGGCTGCCATTGCCATGGCGCTGCTGCCCTGGCAGAACACCATCCATGGCACCCCTGCTTTGGGGAATGGGCTGTGGGCTGTGCCATGGACCTGCTGCTGCTCCCAGCTCTGAGCTGAGGGAGCCCCACTGCAACACTACTGGGAATCCAGGCTCACTGCTTGGTAAATGCTGCTTCTTGCAGCATCTGGATCAGGACAGGATGGCTCCAGAAGTCTCCCTTCCCTGGCTGTTCCAGGATGGAATGTGGTGAGGACAGAGCTGAGGTTCCCTGCATTCAGAGGATGAGGAGTATGTCCCTGCCATGGTGCTGTCCCTGCCTCTGTTGATCAAAGCCATTGCTCCCTCCTGGGCCTGGGGCCACCAGCTGGTGACCCTGGACGTTTTAGGAGCATCCAGCTCTTGGCTCTTCCTCCTCTCTTGCATGTTGTTTCACCATCATTGAGCCCTCAGTTGTGTGCTCCAGAAATCTTTCCCTTCCTGCCTTTTGCTGAAGGGCTATCCTGCAGACAGTCCTCCTTCCAAGATTCCAGGTGGATCCCAGACAGGTGTGTCACAGGCAGCTTTGCTGCAGATGCTGGTTTAACTTTAAATCTCTGAAATTCCTTCACGTGGTCCCTCTTTTCCCCTTTCCCCTGTTTCCCTAACCCCAAAAAGTGCCTGCTAGTTGGAAACCATTTCTGAGCACGTGCAGAGAAGGGCAGGTCTGAAAATAACCCAGCGCTGGGTTAAAATAACCTGTGCTGCTCTGGTGCCTGAGCATCAGCCCAAAATAGGCTCCGCCGGGATGAGGGCGCTATAAATACCCTGGCGTGGATTTGCATTGGAGAAAAACCCCGCGGCAGGAGCAGGAGCGCTACCCAGAGGGAAGGGGCCACTGCAGGGCCACCAGGGTGGCCTGGCTGATGGAGGGGGTCACCCTTTGGGTGACGTGGTGGCTTGTGCCAGTCTGCCTGTCTGCAGGGTTTAACGGAGCCATCAGGTCATGGTTGGATCCAAGTGGCTGCAGGGCTGGGGGGGCCGGTGGGGTCACACCTGGCTTCAGCCCAGGGCACTGAGGCAGCTGGGCAGGAGCAAAGATGAAGTGTCCTCAGTATTTTGGGTCTGAGCCCGGCTCTGCTGGTGACACATGATGGTTGGGGTGATTTGCCAACATTTTGATTCAACGTCTGCCCACAAAACCACCCCGGAGTGAGTGACGTGCATTCCCTCAGACCAGGCTGCTCTCCTGAGCCACTGGTGAACCCCAAACCCGCACTGGGCAATGTGGAGTGGAAGCTGTGAAGTGTGGTTTGATGACAAACAGCTGGTTTGGATCAAAAAAAAATTAATTTTCCTTTTTGTACTTTTAAAATGTTTTCTGGGATGGGGCAGAGAAGAAAAGAACTCCTGTGCATTTTGCAGAGGATCATGTCTCCTATCCAGGCAACCCAAACAAACCAGTCTGGGGTGTTTTTTTGGTAGGATGTGCCATTTTGGTGTGATTTTGACTGGTGTGTGCAGGTTCTCCCTCTGAAGTCACCCCAGCAGGTCACACACAGCCCAACACACAGGTCTGGCCCTGCCTGTGTTTCCTGTGGCTGCTCCCTGTGCACCAGGAGCCTCGGTGGCAGAGTGGCACAGCATGGCACATCTGTTCCCTCCCCTGTCTGGAAAAGGCCTTGGTCAGCCTTGTTTGTGGTTTTGGATGGTGAAGTGTGAATTTTGGAGAGCCATGGGGTGCAGGTCTGGCTTCCCTGCAGGATCCAGCTCTGGGTGGAATTGCAGGGCAATGGGAGCTGTGCTGGGGCAGCAGGAGCACAGCAGGATCACAGGAGAGCTGTGCCCATGGCTGGAGCAGGCCCTGAGCCTTGTGAGTCACCTTCTCACCTGCCTGGAGGTTTAGACCAAAGCTTGGTGCTGAGGCACAGGGTTTGGCAGGTCCCACTTGGCTCTCCTTTGGCTCACACTGGGGACACTTCTGTCTTTGCCATGCAGTCTTCCTCAGAGCTTCCTTACATCCTAAAATGTCTCCTTTGAGGTGAGCTGCTCAGCCAGGGGAGAGCTGCCTCTGCCTGGCTTTTGCTTGGGACACACATTTCCAGCTTTTGCTTGGAGCACACATTCTAAATGGTTTTTTCTGCCTCCACAAGGTGAAGAAAAGCCAGATGCTCTCTGCTATCCAACTCTGAGCACTCCAGGCCCACTGTGGTTTAATTCCAGCTGCTCAGGGCCTTGTGAGACCCTTCATGTCAAGCCCTGGCTGGGGTCAGCCTTCATCCCAGCAGCTGAACCCCAGTGATTTCCCTGCTGGGGTGAGGCTTTTGTTCACCCTGTGAATGGCCCAGCTAAAACAGCACTGCCTTTGCCCAGTGCCTGATCTCTGAAGGAATCTGTTGGCTACCAGACCCAGAAATAATGACGCCAGGCCTTTTATAGGAGCGTTTGTTCCCAGGTTTATTTTTGGGATGGTAAACTCTCCTGTATGACACTTGTCTTTTTATTTCTCTGGTCTAACACACCACTGATCACCGTGGAGTTGGTGCTGGGTTGCTGCAGCAAACCCCTCACCCCATCCTACAGCACCATGGTGAGTGTCCCACACACATCTCTGGGCCATTATCCCTCATACCCATGGCTGTGTTTCCTTACACTGGTGCCGAGTTAAGCCTCTGGCTCCTCACACAACACAAATCACCCTGATTTAGCTCACCACAGGCTGAATAACCAGGATCTGTCTGATGCAGGGTGGCAGGGCTGGCACGGTGAGCACGGCTAGGAAGATCAGGATTGAATGGGTGCAGGATCGCTTCCCCACGCGATGGAGAAACACCCGTCCTCCCTGGCAGGCACACCGACCCCTCAGAGGCACCACAGTTTGTTGAGGATGAATCTGCTGGGATTTTGGAGCAGGGAATGCTCTGGTGAAGAAGCTTCAGCAGCATGGGCTGGGCTGGATGATCCTGCACCTCCCAGGCAGGGCAGGAGCCCCTCAGTGATGCTCCTGCAGCGCTCCTGGAGCTGGAGAAGTGCGGGATCACACAGCCAGTGCTCTTCTCAAGCAGGTGATCTGGGACTGTAAAGTAAAACTTAGAACAGCAACATTATACAAACTCAGTCAGGAAAGAGTAAAAACAAGGAATCTTCTTCCCAGGAGTTCTGTGGCTTTTTCTGCTTGTGCACGGACAGGAGACGACAGAGATGACACATATGATTGACAAATGCTGGGACTGCAAGACAACTTAAGGCATTTTACAAACACAGCAAACAAAAAAAATGTGAAACAGTGTAGGAAAAGTCAGGGAGAAAAAGGAGCAATTTTTTTCATTGCTTTTAGTTTTGCTTTCCAAATTTTTTTTTCTTCGCCAAGCTGCAAAGCAGACTTGGGATTTTCCTTGGGAAGGGGGAAAGGTCCAGCTTGGGACGCGCCTCCAGACCATTCCTGCCAACCATCCAGCCGGGCACAGCGAGTCTCCAGCTCCCTCTAATGTTTCTGGCCCGAAAGGAGCACCCGCAAGCAGGACAGCCTGAGCGGGGAGCGGGCGGGCGGCCAGGCTGCACGGCCCCCAGGGAAAAGCGTGACGCGGAACTGTGTGGAAGCAGCTGGGCCAGAAAGGGGGAGTGACGTGCCGAGCAAATGGTGTTAAAGAGTAAAGGATGCAGCGTTTTAAGAGAGAATACGGTTGTACTGAATGCCTAGTTATTATTGATAAATGAAAGATTTCACGGGAAAAAGGACTGTTCCTCTGAAAAACACATTTTCTAATACTCTAAAATGCTGTGTTTGCAGCCCTGGAAGTGTTCAAAAAACATATGGTGACATGGTTTAGTGGTGAACATGGTGGTGGTGCTGGGGTAGATCTTAAAAATGTTTTCCTATATTAATGATCCTACGATTCTCTGATTCTAAAGGCTCCTACTCATTCCTGCCTGCACTGGGACTGTTGGGACAAGAGCTCTACATAAGAGTTTTCCAAACTTTAAAAATGCAGCTTTAAAAATGCAGCAAGAAGCCTGAGCACAGAACGCAGCAGAAATGGGTATTGATAACACAATACAAAGCCAGGCTGGAAGCTCTAAATCAAAATGAGTGGTGTAGCAGCACTGCTGTGTCTGGCCACAGTGGTTCGTGGGGAGATCCCAGAGCTGTGCAAGGGTCTGGAAACATTGAATCCACACAAACAGCACACAATCCACACAAACAGCACACAACCCACACAAACAGCAGTCTCTGTGTGCTACAGAAGCTGTAACACCAAGGCACAGGAAGCAGAAGGGACAGCCAGGCCATCTCCCCTCTGACACATCGACTCACGCACCACACGCCTGCTCCTGTCTGTGTGTGTGTGCTGCACAGATCAGGGGAAGGATAAGAGAGGGGGAATGTAATTACCCTGTGAAGAATAAATCACTTTAACAGTTCAGTTACTGAGATCACAGCGAGGCAGTGGCACAGCCTCTTAATTAATCTTCTGCTTTGCAGCCTGCCCCCGCGCCATCGCCACCTCACACTGCCTGGTGGGGAGATGCCATCGGTGGGGACAGCACTGGCCAGTGGTTTATGGCTGAGCAGGCCCAGCAGGAGCAGCAGGGCATGGCCAGGTGAGGGATCAGGGTGCTGTAGCTCCTGGGTTTGTGCAGGGTAACACCTGTGGTGGGCCTGGTAATGTGGTGTCCTGTGGTTCTCCAGGCCTGTGGCAGCAGCACCCAGTAACTCCGAGCTGATTGTTGTGAGGAATTGCTGGGGATGAAGCAGGGCTCTGGGGATGCTGGAGGTCTGCTGCAGAGGAATGGCTGGTGTGTGAGATCATGAAGGGAGAACTCCCTCTTCACCTCCACACGGCCCAAACCTCCCTGACTCCTCACTAACTCCCTTCAGCCCCTTAACTCCAAACCTTTTCTTTGTGAAATGCACCATTTCTCATCTCTTCACAAACTGCTCTCTGGGGTCCCTCATCCTCCTCAGAATAACCCCTTTCCCAGGATGCTCCCCTTATGCCTCAAAATTGCACCTCAGGGACAGGCTCCTCTTTGTCCCCCTCACGTTGCTCCTCTGGGAATCGCCATTATCTCCCAGACTGGTTCTCAGGGATTGCTTCTATCACTCCCCCTCACTGCTCCTCAGGGAATCTCTCCCTTTTCCTTGCTCCTCAGAGAGGGCTCCAGGGATGTGCTCTCATCCTCCTCAGGGATCACCCCTTCATCCCCAAAACTGCCCCTCAAGGATTGCTCCTCTTGCTGCACCCTCAACGTTGCTCCTCAGGGAAATGGTCCCTTATCCTCAAAACTGTCCCTCAAGTTTGGCCCATCATCTTCTTCAGGGATCACCCCCTCATGGATCATCACGGATCATCCCTTTACTCCCCCTCAGAGATCACCCCCGCATCCCCAAAACTGTCTCTCAGGGACTGAATCTCACCTCCTCAAGGGTCGCCCCCTTTGTCCCGCAAACTGCCCCTGAGGGATAGTTCCCATCCTTTTCAGGGATCAGCCCTTCAGGGATCATCGCTAAGGGCTCGTCCCCTCATACCCCAAACTGTCCCCAGGGATCGCCACCAAAATTGCCCTCTCACTCCTCCACATTGGTTCCTCAGGGTCGCATCCTCTCTTGCCCCAAAACTGCCCTTCAGGGATTGCTCCCCTACGTTGCTCGTCAGGGAAATGCCCCCTCACCCTCAGAAGTGCCCCTCAGGGATCGCCCCTCAGCCTCCTCAGGGATCGCCCCCTCACCTCCAAAACTGCCCTTCAGGGATGGACTCTCATCCTCCCCAAGGATCTCCCCCTAAAGAATCACCCCCTTAGGGATCATCCCCTCACTCCCCCTCGCATCGCCCTCCATCCTCCCACTCCGTGCCGGCCCCGCCC
>JBBMKD010000103.1:4113342-4125900 GCA_037834095.1 Argya squamiceps
GGGAGCCGTTCCCTCCCTTCACGGGAGCCATGCCCCACGGGAGCCGTTCCCTCCCTTCACGGGAGCCATGCCCCACGGGAGCCGTTCCCTCCCTTCACGGGAGCCATCCTCTCCCTCACGGGAGCCATCCTCTCCCTCACGGGAGCCCTCCCAGCTGGCCTCCCTGCCCTGGCCTTTTGGGAGCTGCTTTCCCTGGACACGGCTCCAGCCACACGCTGGGAAAGGCGAGCAGCCCCTGATGCACAGGCCCTGCTGCTCCAGAACCTGTTTTCCTTCTGAATCAGACCTTTATGCTCAGTCCCAGGGGATTCCAGGCCCAGACTGTTTGCACAGAGTCAGGCGGCCGACAGCCAGAGCCCAGGGAGCTCCAGCCCCGGCGCTTGGGATTATTTTTTTTTAAGAGTTATGGGCCAGCCTCTGCAAGGGAATTTCAGACAATGAAGTGAGACAGAAGGGAAAAATTAAATCCTGTTTCCTGTCAGCACAGAGAGACTGTGCTGCCTTCACCCAGCCCAGACAAACGCCGGGAGCAGCACAGCACAGCTCCGGTCCTGCCTGCGGAGCCTCAGGAGCAGCCCTCCTGGAGGGGCCCAGCTCCAAACCCCAATTTCAGGCATCTGGGGCAGATTCACACCCAGTGAGGCCACAGCCCAGCCCCCGTGCTGGGGCTGCCATGCTGCAATTCCCCCTTTCCCAAGCCGGGCAGTCAGAGCAGCAGGAAGTCCCCGAGCCACATCCCTGTGAGTCAGGCCAGGGCAGGGGATGCTCCCTCACACTCTGCCCACCAGCCTCCCCCACGGATCAGCCAAGGGCTGGGAGGAATTTATTTTCTCACCCCAAGTGAGTGCCAAGGAGACACAGTGGCTCCCTGGACCTTGGGGCAAAAGCAGGAGCCACCTCTGTGCAGTGTCAGTGACTGCTCAGGTTTTCTACCCTGTGCCATAAAGGGATCACTGGCCTTTAAAATTGAGAACAACCTAATTAGAAACAGAAACTTTTGGTAAAATCCCAGGACTCCCACTGCTCTGAAGCAAAAAACCCCTGTGTTTGTTAAAACACAGCAGCCTTTGGACGGGTAACAGGAACCCAGACCTGACCCATCCTCCCCAGGCAGCAGCACCATGGGGGAAGATTCCTTGGATAAAACTGATGTCACATCGTTCCATTTTGCACAGGAATCCTCTCCCAAAAGGTCACAGTGAGGCAAGCAGCCTCAGGAAAGCACCTTCTAGGCTGGATTTTTTGGCCTGGAATCAAATCTGATGCAAGATGAGACTAAGAAAACTTGTTTCTCTCTTTGTGAGGGAGTGGGATAAATAAGGAAAAAAAAGAAGTTTGGCAGAAGAAATTCCAAAGCAAGCTGTAGTCTTAAAGCAAATAAGCAGTGCCCTGTGGTGTTTGCAGTGCCAGTGCCCTGAACCAGAGATCCTGGAAGGGAAACAAACTGCAGGCAAGTGCAAGTGCCTCAGCACCCCCAAAACAGAACCTCAGAAGCCCTGAAAGTGCCATAGAAAGGGGGCAAGCCCACACACCCTCTGATTCCCAAGAGGGAGTTCATAGTGCATTGGCTGAAATATTGGGTCTTGTTTCTTTGCCATCTGGTTTTAAGCAGGTCAGGGCTGCTCAGTCACATTTACAAGCTTTTCCTTGCAGACATAAGGGTGAGAAAAGGGGAAATGGGGTTGGGGGGGGGAGTTGTTTTTTTTCTTAAAAAAGAAAAGCTGCAGTTCTAGTGCTACCCCTTGTCTCTGTGACCAAAATATCCAGGCTCGGGAAGTTCCTGCCCACATTTGCAAGCATAAGATGCTGAGGAGTTGTATTTTTAAGAATTTCTTTCCTGTAGAATGAAACCCCGTGGCTGCCGAGAAGGCACTTGTACAAACCATCTGGGGCACATTGTTCTCAGCCCTTTATGTGAGCACACACACACTGTTCCTGCCCAAAAGAGGTTACAGCTAAACGGGGCAAGACAAAAGAGGGGAGGAAGAGGAAAAAAATAGAGGCCTGGAGTAGGGAAGTGGCTGGTGAAGGTCAGGGAGCAGGTCCATGGTGCTGTTTGGAACAGGGCCCAGGTGTCCTGGAGCAGCTGAGCCATACCAGCCTTTGGGATGGCTCTTGGAGCTGGGTTCCCCATGTACTGAGCTCTGTGAGCAGAAGGGAAACACAGCTGCATCCAGATGAAAGAGAAAGGAAAGCTTCTTGAGAGCACAAAGAGAAAAGCCCTTGACACTCTGCAGCTCCAAGTACAGATCACTGCCAATTAAAGGCTAAAAATAATCACCAATACCCTGATGTCCCAAAGGATGACCCATCAGCTGGCTCCCAGCACAAAAATCCAGACCAAAAAGCAACCAGTGGCCTTACACAACTGAAACCAAATCCCAATAAATTCTAAAAGTTGAAGAGGCTGAGCTTACAGGAGGATCAAAAATCTTAAAACAAAGCAAAGTCTTTAAATATCTTTAAGAGCGAGCTACAGACGGTCCCAAATGATGTCTGCAAGGGTTTGTTGTTAAACACACGTTCCAGCCTGCAGAGCTGCAGCCAGCCCTGCTCGTGGTGGAGCAGGGAAAGCTGTGCCACCACTCAGAGCTCTCCCAAAACAGGGGGCATGGAGAGCTTCACCAGCCTTCCCACGGGAGCCCTGAAGTGGGTACAGCCAGATGCCAGCTCACAAGGTTGGGTCACGTCAAGCTTCTCATCCATCAAAGTCCCCAAATCCCTCTCTCCAGGGCTGATCTCCATCCATTCTGTATCCAGCCTGAGTCTGTGCCTGGGATTGTCCCAGCCCATGGCAGGGCCTTGCACTTGGCCTTGTTGAACTTCAGCAGTTTGGCACAATTCCACCTCTCCAGCTCCCTGTGGATGCCCCATCCCTTCCCTCCAGTGTGTGACTGCTGCACACAGCTCTGTGTCAGCAGCAAACCTGCTGAGGGTACCCCCAGTCCCACTGTCCATGCCACCAGCAGTGCTGTAGAAGCACTGGTGGCAGTACCAACCCCTGAGGACACCACTTGTCACTGGTCTCCACTTAGAGCGTGACCATCCAGCCAATTATCCACCAAGTGACCATCCAACAGGCTCCAGAGAGATCTCCTGAGCTCCCTCCACCCCTGGACATGCCCCTCTCCCCCCGAGCTGGGCACAGCAGCTGAACAGGCTGGAACTCAGCTCCATGGGATGTGCTGTTTGGAGAAAACTCATCCTGATCCCACAAGGAATTTCCCTCCATGGGCTGGAGAGGCAGAGGGGCTGTGCAGCCCCCAGAGCTCACTCCACCTCAGACCTCCACCAACAACAGCTCCAGTCATGGGAGATTCAAGCAAACCTACCAGGACAGCAGAACATTCCTTATGGCGAAGGAAGACTGGCTTGTTCTGACCCCATTTCCTCTGGATCCCTCAAGAAATTAGGAGTTTCAGTGCTCTGACTGAGGAATGCCAGGAGCCTGGTGGAGATGGGAGTTCTGGATGTGAGCATCTCACACCCAGAGCCCTGAGAGCTGTGAGAGCTGTGCTCACCCTGTCAGGATGGAGATGGGAGTTCTGGATGTGAGATGCTCACACCCAGAGCCCTGAGAGCTGTGCTCACCCTGTCAGGATGGAGATGGGAGTTCTGGATGTGAGATGCTCACAC
This sequence comes from Argya squamiceps, assembly GCA_037834095.1. NCBI lineage: Eukaryota > Metazoa > Chordata > Aves > Passeriformes > Leiothrichidae > Argya > Argya squamiceps. The sequence goes on from JBBMKD010000103.1 coordinate 4,116,979, forward strand.
CCAGAGCCCTGAGAGCTGTGCTCACCCTGTCAGGATGGAGGATGGGCTGCACCACTCTGGGGACAGCACCTGTGGAGAAGTTGGAGCAGCAGAGCAAGGGGCGAAGGGGCCTTTATCCAGCCCAGAAATTCCCTTAAAAACCAAGCAGTCCTGGAGGCAGCCACCTTCCCAGCAGTTTCTACCAAGTGCAGCCACAGGAACATCATCCCTGGCCCAGCAGGTTGGGTTCAGAAGCACCTCAGCCTCCTCCCCACCTCCAGCCCTTTTCCCAGCCTCCAGCGAGGCAGGAGCCAGCACTGCTCTGTTTACTCCTCTTGCTCCTTTGTACGTTGGTGTTGCTGTCAGCACAACAGGAAGCTCTTGTTAAATACTTTGTTACTTAAGTGCTGCCCTGGAGCCGCGGGGGAAGCCGCGGGGCAGCCTCCCAGCTCAGCCCCGGGGATTTCAGGGCTCTTGGCTCTGCCCTCCTTCCCCGCTGATCTGGGAGTGAGCTGAGTCCCTGCCCTCCACATCCTGCCCGTTACACTGGGATAACTTCCCTGCATCCACCCCCTCCATTGGAGGTCCCTGGAGAGATGTCTGGCTCTTTTTCAGCTTTTAAACAGCGCTGAGAGCTCAGCAAGCCCTCCCTGCCTGCTCCAAGGCATCTGCAGAGACAAGGACCCAGAGCTGAAGGAACTGCCCCAGCAGATGGGAACAGCACCCTGTGAAACCCACCCACCCCCCTGTGCTGCTGCTGCTGCCTGCACACAGGCCAGGGAACATCCAGTGGTCACAAATGCACTGCTGGGATCCCCACAGGCAGCTGGAGCCCCCAGCCCCCCTCCCTGACCCTGCTGCATCCCTCAGCCCCAAACAGGACCTGGCTCATCCATTCAGTGCCACCAAGCTGAGTCATGGGTGACACGGCAGACACAGCTCTGTCACCATGGTCACTGCACCAGCAGTGCCTCAAGCACTGACAGTGCTGGCTCGTTTCCCTCTCATCAAAAAAAAAGTGGGGTTTCACTCTGGTGCCCAATATTTACAATTAAGAAATCTGCACGGGCAGTTTGTCCAAAACATGCTTTTTTCCATCCAAATTCTTTCTTGAAAAGAAGACAAGAATAAAGCTGAGGTTAAGGTTTCTACCAGAATTTCTTCTAGTGTTCAGAGGGAAAAAAAACCAACAGAAACAACCAACCCACAAAACCCCTGAACTGTGGCAGCAAAGCTTTTAATCCAACATGATCCCAGCATCCTTGTCCCAAAGCTCTCCTCCTTTCCTGGCTTCCCTGCTCTTTACTGAGCACATGGAGTGTCTGTGAGGAGAGGGGATCACAGCCAGCCCCCAGAGCAGGGGGCACAGGGCACTCCTGGCACCTCCAGCCAGGATCTGCCTCTCCCCTTGCATGGCCCCAGGGACAGACACAGCCAACAACGCTCCCAGCACAGAATTAAAAACATAAATCCATTCTCAGAGCAAACAATCAGACACACCATCACCTCCAGCCACACTGGTAACAAATAAAACAGACAAACAAAAATGACTTCAGCAAACAAGGCAGGACTGTGCCCAGCCTGTCACACACTACAGAAGTTCCCACGTGCAGGTGCTGCCCTGCTCCCAGCACAGCCCCAGCACCTCAGGGTTTCACCCAGGTATCCATCCATGGCTCTTAGTCCATAAAAACATCCAAGGCACAAAACCACAGGATGAAAAAAAAAATAATTTAAAAAAAATTAAAAAATAATAAAGCATTTGTTTTTTTCCCTAGAGTTTAGCTGTGTCGTGAAGAAGATGAATTTTTCTTTCTGGTTTCCTATTCCAGCTCTCAAGTCTATTAAACTTTTCTCTAAATTAGAAATGTTCTCTTGTTACTGGCTATTCCCTTCCCCAGGAGACTTGTGACACTGTGAACTCTGGTCAGCTCTTAACCTACAACAAATCAAATTGTTTCAAAGTTATTTTCTCCCAGCCTCTGAACCCAAATATGGCTTTTTAATGGATTGCTATGAATTTTCAATTTTTTTTTTAATGTTTGTGCCACACCATTCCCTCTGTATCAACCAGGAGAGCAGAGTTTCAACAAAGGAGCAGGGAAATGCTCCTCCTGAAGGGGGGTCATGCTCCCCACCTGGGAGTCTCACCCACAAACAGACATTCACAACACACCCAGTAGTGACTTGTGGTTTCACAGAGGTCTCTGAAGGACACCAGGTGACATGCAAACCCACCAGGCTGCCTTGAAAGCAAAATCTCAGCTGCTCCTCAAATTCCAGCCCAACCTTCCCAGGCTCCTGCAGCCCCTGAGCTGGGTGTGCCCAGGGACCCAGAGTGAGCACAGCATGGCCAAGGGCTCCTAGAGGGAGTGAAGTAAAACTGAAACTGTTCTCCAAACTCAACAGAATTTAAAAAAGAAGTAAAAGATGGGGGCAAACCACCAGTAGCAGAGTTTTCAGTTTCCAACAGAACCACAGGGCACCACTTGAGCTGGTGTGAATTCCCTGGGCTGGTGGAATTCTTACCCAAAAAACTTCCTCCTCTCGAGATGAGCACAGAAGGGCTGCACAAGCAGCCACAACAGCCCTGGAGCAGCCTGGAGAACTTCAGCCCAGGCTCTCAGTGCTCACACCACAGCTCAGTGCATGGGGAGAATCCCTGCCTGGCAGCACTGTGTGTGTGCAGTGTCAGCTTTCCAGCAGAGCAGCTCAGCAGGAGTCATTTTGCACCCAAAAATATCTGAGGAGGAGCCAGGGCCCTCTTCAACCAACAGGAGTGGGATTGTTTGATGAACAATTGCTCCCTGCACATATGAGCAGAAAGAAATCAATGTGCTTTGGACAGTTCAAATCCAGAACAACACAGATCTTCATGGTTTTGAAGCCAGCCTGCAGAGGAAGGACACTTCTAAATCTCTTAGCAGCCACAAAAAATAAAGCCCTCATGAAGCATCTCCACTCCTATGAGTTTCCAATTCACTCCCAGCCCAATGCACAGTTTCACTCTTTTCCTTGGATCCTCATCCAAAGCAGTTACACCTGGATGGAAAATATTAAACTGTGCTCCACCAAGGAGCTGGAAATACCACGATGGAAATTTCAGCAGCAGCACAGAAACCAAGCAAAAAGCTGAAAATACTTCTCTAGGAAAAATAATAACAGTAAATACACACACGCTAAAACAAGACCATATCTAAGTCTGATAATAACAAACCCAGCCCAAGTCAGACAAACCCACCAATGAACCAAGTGCCCAAGAGAGTTGATTAATCTTTTTGGGTTCATCAGGCACAAATTTAAACTTCCAGCTGCAGAATTCATAACCAGAAAACACACTGAAGCTCTATGAGAAATGACTTGAAAGGAAGCAGCTTTTTGGTTGACTTTTCAGACCCCACAGAAGAGTCTGCATTGTGATTTACACTTTTTCTGACATGACTGTGCCCAACAAAGCCCAAGGGCAGCCCTTTCCCAGCTCCTGGCCATGCCCATCTTGGGACCCATTCCCATGGTCCCCATGCAGGATCCACTGCATGGAAACAGGGGGACACCAAAGCTGCTCCCAGGGGGGAGTGCAAAACCTCTGGCTGCAGGAGGGAGTCAGGGAGCAACGGGTACCTGATTGCCACCTTCTCATCCAGCCCTGCCATGCCCATGGAGCAATGGGTACCTGATTCCCTCATCCAGCCCTGCCATGCCCATGGAGCAATGGGTACCTGATTCCCACCTCCCCTGCCATGCCCATGGAGCAATGGGTACCTGATTCCCACCTCCCCATCCAACCCTGCCATGACACCTCTGGAATATTCCCATCACCTTCTGCTCCCATCCCCATGACCAGCAACTGCCATCCTCGGGGTGCTGGGCCAGGAAAAGTTCTGGCCTGGAGCTGGAAGATGCCAGGATGAACAAATGACCCAGCTCCAGCCCAGTGCCCCCCTGCTGGTGCCAGCACTGCCACGGTGTCCCTGCTGGCACGGGACAATTTCTGTCTGGGAAACTGCAGCTTGCTTTGCTCTTACCGTTAGAGGAAGGGCACAGGTAGCAGGCAGGTAACCAGAACAGGAAACCTCCTTCTGAACAACAAAGGCACAGGTTTGCTTTCTGCCCTCACAGCAATTCTGCAGAATGTGTCTCACCAGTTCAAGGCAGAAAAAGCCAAGTGAGGATGTCAAACTGGTTTCGCTTTTACTAAGGCAGAGTTTGCAGCAGCGGAAGAAAGGAAGTTCACTACAGACAAAGCTCAGTCTCTCTCTGGCTGGGAGACCTTAAAAGGCCAGCAGAGCCCAGCTCCCAGGGCTCCATCCCTTCCATGTGCTGTGGCCTTTCCGTGGGATGCACACAGTCACCCTGGCCAAGGCGTGACGTCTCCCTCGAGCCCCCACAGCAGGGCTGGATCCTCTCAGGGATTTCTCACACAGCCCAGTGGTCTCAGCCCCTCACACACACCAGCTCTGGCAGCCCTGCCACGGGGTTTTCCATGTCAATGAGACAATACCCCCCAGGCAGCCAGCTCCAGGGAGACACAGGACACCAATTAAATCCATGCTGCTGCTGGAAAACTGAGCTGCAGAGAGGAACCAGCTGCCTTCCAAAAGTCCACTGCAGCTGGCCAGCAAAACAGTGTTTGCCAGTCCCATGGCTGCTGCTTCTCCTGCTCCTCCATCCATCCATCCATCCATTTATGTTTACATTTTCCAACCAGTCCCATCCTGCCCAGTTCTTGCACAGATTCACTATCACAAGTGTGCTCATCTTGGGAAGGAGCCTGCAAAGGTTTCCTTTCTAGTCAAGACCCGACATTGCTTTTAATCCACTCACACCCAGAGCATAAAGCCCATTCTGCTCTACTGACACCAAATCTGAGAAGTTTCAGAGCAGAACAAGCCAGGCAGATCTGACTGACAGCCTGGGAAAGGGCAGGTCCCCAGTGCTCACCTCCTGCAAGACCTGAGCTTTGCCTTCACACCTGGTAACTCTCTGCAAAACAGGCTTTGCCTGCAAGGTGTCCAAAGCACTGCCTGTATCCCAAATCACTGAGTCATGTCCGTGTGTGCTCACCCTGGGAACCAGAGAAGCTCAAGGAGAGCTGCTGAGCACAGAGGACAGAGCCCACAGCACCTCCAGGGCAGGCAGCCCTATCCCACACATCAACCTTTGCCACTGGATGCTGTGGGAAAAATACCCAGTCTTGACAGCTCAGGCACCCTCTTACTTCCCTGGGAGGTCAAACAAGGACAGATCCAAGTGCTTGCCTGTCCTGCAGGACCATGGGGATCCAGCCCAAGGGCAGCTGCCTGATGAGGAATGGGAGCTGCATGAGCACAGCTGCAACAGGCATTGCTGAGCCCTCTCCGTGCCCAGCCCCATGGAATTTTCTAGAGCAGATTTACCTTTGGATTCAGGTGGCAGCTCTAAGACTCCCCCGCAAAGCCTTTCTGAGAAAGGTCTGATTCCACATGTGTCACAAACACACAAATCCATCACCACCAAAACCCACATCACTGTCTGGCCACGACAGTCGCTGTGCTGGGCCACAAGAACCAAGCAAAAAAGCTCTTCAGATACCAGGTTTCTGAGCAGGCAAGTTCCCCTTCCACCTCCTCCCCTACCCAGAGCTCACAGCCTGCTTCACAGTCACCATGCAGTGGGAAAAAACAGGCTTTTAGACAAATAGATAATTTTCACCCAGCAGCTGGGAACAACAGCTTCCATTTCCATCTGAGGCTGGAACACCTCCTCCTGCGCTGCTGTAGCCTGAAATAAGGTTAAGACCATCTCTAGCAGCATGCTGCTTCCCCAGCCCTGTCCCTGAACGCTCCCACGGCCTCAAAAGCCAAGACTTTTGATAAAAACAAGCTGAAGTGCTGCTGGCCTTCCCCTGGATCAGGATCTAATGCACTTCGGGCACGGCCGGGGATGGATGTGCAACAAGAGCTGCCATCAGTCTCCCAGGGAGAACAGGGAAAGGCTCTCCCCTCCTCCCCTGCAGCCAGAGATGTGCTGCTCCTCTCCTCTGCAGCCATGGCTGTGCTGCTGAGAGCTGCCCTGGCTGCAGAGAGCTGCAGGCAGGGGCTGCAGGACGTGCCCAGCTGAAGGACAAGGCGCAGGGACAACCTGCTGCAGGAGGATTTGACAGCACGCCCAGAGGAACAGCAGGTACAAGTGCAGGCAGCAGCAGGAGGAAACATCAGAGGAACATGCCTCTGGCTCAGAAAGGCCCAGCAAGGCAGAGAGGGGAATGCTGCAGCAGCTGTGAGGCCACATTGTGCCCATCCAAGCTGAGCCTACCTGCTCAGCATCTCCTGGAGGGCACAGGGACCCACGGAGGACAGCCCAGAGCTGGCACTGCTGACACACCTCACCAGGGGCAGCTGTCTGGGCAAGTGGTCATCCCCTCCCCAACACACTGGGATGGGCTGACTTCCCAGCCTGGTCACTCTGCACTGCTTGTTGTTAAATTTCAGGGTCTGCCCTCCCTCTGCTGAGTTTTCAGTAATTCACAAGAGCACACACATGTATTTAAACATTAGTGCCAAATCAGGTGGTTGAAACAGCAAACTGCCAGAGATCTCCAAATCCCAGCCCATGAAATCAGCTCCTCCCACCAAAGCGGGGAGATGGGAAGGTGTCCTGCTCTCCCTGCCCTGGGACAGCCCAGACATCACCACAGGGCCAGTCCATCACACACACAGGGCTGTGTGTGGTGCCATGGCTCCTCTCCCTGCACTGAAAGCAGAGCAGGCTCCACACTCTCCACTACAACCCACTGAGAAGGCCCTGCAGCCAAAGGTTCCTCCTGCATGCCACCACAGGCCCCTGAGGACAGAAACTGAGGCAGGACATGACTGCAGCCATTCTCACAGGAGACAGTGGCCCAGGAGGGGCTGCAGGGCCACTGTCACCCCTTGCCACAAGCTACAGAGTGAGTCACCCCCTGTGGCAGGCAGCCCTGGACTCAGCCATCAGTGCAGCCAGGGCACGACACAACAGCTCCCTGCTGACACAGCTTTATCAACTCCTTTATCAACTCCTTTATCAATTCCCACCACGGGAAAGCTGAGAGCAGCTCTCAGTGAGGAAGGGGATCCCCTGCAGCCTCCCCTGTCCCATGGGACTCTCTGCTCTCCCCAGCCAGCCCTGCCTCCCACCCACCCCACCCCTCTGGGAGCCACCCAGGTGTGGTGGGCATCCCTGGAGAGGGGCACTGCCCACAGGATGATCCAACCTCCTCACAGCAGGATGAGGCTCCACAGGAGCCTCCAGAGGCGTTTTGGTGCTCATGAGTCAGAGGGGCTGAGCACATGGAGGGGTGGGATGTCCCCCACAGGCCGTGGGAGAGCTCTGCTTGCAGAGCCTGAGCCCTGCTGCCATCCCACAGCCAGGAGCAGCAGCAGGGAGGGATGATGGGGCCACCCAAGTGCTGTCAAGTGGTGGGAGATGTGCAAGAGCAGAGGAAGAACACAACCCATTCAGGGATGTCCTCAGGGATCCCACAAATCCATATGTGCTCCTCCCAGCATTGCAAAGGATCAGTGGAAGGCAGGGTGAGGGGATCAACATTTGTTCTCCAAAGGGTAAAAGAGGTTTCCCAACACCTCTGCCATAACAAAAGCAAATTTCTGGATGCATGTCCCCCTTCCCTTCCTCCTCCAAGCACAAGATGGGTCTGAAAACCCTTCATCCACCTGGGAGAGATTTCCTCCCCACAGAGGAACCTGACTGGAAACCAGCACAGGCAAGCCTGGCACTCTCCTCCTCAGGAGTGGGACACCACAGTGACACACACAGGACTTTTCCTCCCACAGCCTTTGGACCAGCTCCTGAACAACCCCAGGAGCAGACTGGGAACAGACTGCTGCCCCCTCTCACACCACAGGCCTCCCTCCCCACAGCACAACTGGCTGAACATCACTGAACAGCCCAGGGTATCCCAGCTCACTCCCAGCTTCCAGGGAGCAGGAGATCAAAATTTAGCAGAGAACTAGAATTGGTTCCATTTCCCTTCCCTGCAGCTTCTAATGAGCACAGAATGAGCAAAACCACTCCCTCCACTCTGTCTGCATGGCCTCCTCATGTGCAAGGCAAGGGAGTCCCAACACAGGAGGCCAGACAAGGAATCTGAGGGATGCCATCAGCACTGCACCAGCCTGACAGTTTCTGTGCCAGGGACACAGTGACGTTCACTCTTCTGGAAACCCCCATCTCTGGAGGGCAGGACACCCCCCTGCCCAAGCTGCTGCACAGCCACTGCCCTGTCTGAGCTGCAGCACAGCTTTCCAGGCAGCCATGCATGAGAAACCCCCCTGCTCCAGGAGAGTCCAGCCACCAGGGGGAACAGATGACATCAGGTGTGGACACTGCCACTGCAAATTCCTTCCATGACACACCAGGTGGGACAGCCCAGAGCAGACCCCATCCTGTGTTGGCATCCACACCACATGGCCCTCAGGGCTGGACACACACCTCCTCCTCTCCCAGCAGGCTGGGAAACAACCCAAGCAGCAGCATTAACCATCTTATCTTCCCAGTGGCCCTGGTCACAGGCCCCAGGGGCTCTCCAGACCAATGCCCCCCCAGCTCTGGCACTGCTCCCTGCAGCAGCTGCCTCAGGGTAGGTCACCAAGGCAGTGCCATTGCAGAGCAGGGGGCTGAGGCACAGCACTGCCACGTGGCACACAGAAAGCAGTGGCAGAAGGGGCAGAAAAGCGCAGTCCCCAAAGGTGCTGTGCCCTGCTGTGCAGGGATGGTGGCCCTGAGCACGGGTGTCCTCTCCAGGCAGGCACTCACCTGGCACAGGGCACTCACCTGGCACAGGGCACTCACCTGGCACAGGGCACTCACCTGGCACAGCCCCAGGAGCGGGTCAGAGGCCTGACCTGGAGATTGCCACATTGGTTTCAGATTTGTTTCCTGGTCCACATTTCCAGGAGGTGGAGG
>JBBMKD010000103.1:4141527-4153792 GCA_037834095.1 Argya squamiceps
GGCCCTGGCACAGGGTGCCCAGAGCAGCTGTGGCTGCCCCTGGATCCCTGGCAGTGCCCAAGGCCAGGCTGGAGGGGGCTTGGAGCAGCCTGGGACAGTGGAAGGTGTCCCTGCCATGGCAGGGTGGGGCTGGATGAGCTTTAAGGTCCCTTCCAATACAAACTATTCTGGGATTCTGTGACAGCTTTGGAAAAAACATTTTGGGCAATAAATTCAGCCACATGCTAAAGGGATTCAACTCACCTTCACTGTCCAAGCCCATTTACCCCAGGGGTAACTTCCAGACAATAACTGGGGAAAGCAGACACCAGCACTGCCAGGACTCTGCACTATGGAAAGGCCACAAAAATGACCCCAGTGCTTGGAGATGGGACTTTCTCCACACCTCTGCTCTCCAATCCTGTTGTTAGAAGATGGGAACATGAGGCATCACCTCTGCTCAAAGCTGATGGGGCATCTCTAAGAGTACAAACCACAACAAGCCACTGACAGCAGTCCCCAGCACAGAGGATGAGCCCCATCCATCAACGTGCTGTTCTTTCACAGAGAAAACAACATGCAGTGGGAGACTTTGGAGCAAAACAGAGATTTTGCCATTTCCCTCTGCCAGATAACTCTGGTTACCTAGGAACAGACACTTCTCCAGTTCTCCTCATCAAGCACAGGATGAGCATTTATTGTCTTGTGATCAGGAGAAAAACACAAACAAAACCCAGAGCTCCACAGGTGACATGTAACATCACACACAGACACGTGACACCCGACCACACCAGGAGCCAGGGCCGGGTTAATGGTGTTAAGAACGTTTTAGAAATCTAATGTAAACATTTAAAAACATACAGAGGAGTCCAAAAAAAAGAATAAAAATTAAGCCATGGTTGTTCAGGCAGCGTGTTGGGTCAAGTTGCTGGAATTACAGTTTCTGGCACTGAAGAGGAGGGAGGGGGGTGAGATGGCAGCTCCCAGCTGGAGGTGCCCTGATCTGCACAGGGATCCCAGGCAGTGCAGGCTGACAGGGGGGGATTTTGGTGTCCAACCATTGTGGTGGGCAGGCTCCCAGGCAGCCCCTCTCCTTGCAGCAAGCATTTCACTGTGACTGAGGGTGGGTGCTTCCACACAGCCCCCACATTCTCCAAGGGGGAAATCCCAAAGAGAAGCAGGATGTGGAGCCCCCAGCAATGCTTCTCCTCTCGGTTCCTTTGAAACCTCCAGCTGGACACACTGAAATGGGGCAGGCATCAAATGGTTTGGAAGAATTTTGGCAGGAGGCTGAGGGTGGCCAGGGGCAGGACTGAGGGACACCATGTCCTGGCTCCCAAATGTGGCCAATCCCCCCCTGAGCCCGCTGGCCCTCACCCCGTGGTGCATCCATGGTATTCCCAGGGAGCCAACACCAGGCAGTTCTTTCATCACCCCGACGGCAAGCGACAAAGAACACTTAAAATTACACTTGACACTAGACAAAGGCACCTAAAAAGCTTCACAATGCCATCAGGTCTTGTTCTGTTTAGAAGGCTCCAAGAGCTCGTCCTCCCAAGCTCACTGCACACTCTCCAGGGAAAACCCCTGGTGCTGGGAGCACATTCCACATCCCAGAGCCAGTGGAGGGCTGCTCCTGCAGCAGGGGTCAGTGTGGCTGTAAACAGAAATTCAGGCTCTGCCCTCCCATCCAGGGTGGCTTTAGCTTGGCCCTGGTAACACAGGGGTCGTGCAGACTCCAGCCTGTGCTTCCCTCATTATTTACAGTGTGACACAGGGAAACAGAGAATTCTGCAGGGGCGAGGGGGAAGAGGGAGCTCTCCTCTGTGAACTGTGATTTCATTAGATAAGGCACATGTAGAGAAAAATTTTCAAAAGACCACTTGCAAATCAATTCCACCTAGCTAGGACCACGTCCCTGTCCCTTTCTAAGAGCCAGTTTTGTTTTCCAGTTGCTCAGTGTGAATTTGGGAATTTGGAATAACCCCATCAACAGCCTGCCAAGGCAGCAGGCTCCGGGTCTGATCCCCAGGGTGCCCAACCCCTCCAAGGTCTCCCAAATGGAGCACTCTGGATCATTGGCCAAAACTTTGAGAGCCAAAGACTTGGAACACTCACTCCCTATTAAAAAGTTGGGAACTGACCTCCCAGTTTGGACAGGTTTGAAAAAATTCACAGCAGCCTGAGGGGGAAGAGGAAAGTGCAGCCTTTGCTGCCTGGATTGCTGTAGGACACGGGGAATTGGATGGCTCAGGCACAGAATGGAGATGAATGACAAGGTGGAGGATAATCTCAGGGAAAACAATCCCTCTCAACAGCTTCATCCTCCCTTCAGCTGATCCTGGGAGAAAGGCAGGAATCTCTCTCTCATGGAAGTCCTGCCAGCCACAGAGCCAACAGCAGCCACGAGGACTAACAAGCTTCCCTTCCCACTGTAATGTTTGGAGCTCAGCTACACCAGCAGAAGGAAGAATTAAACTTTTCATTGTAACAGAAGCATTTCCAAACCACACTGGGGCTCCAGCACTGAGATCAATCTTATTATTATTATATTATTATAAATTATCTTGCATCCAGCTCCTGGCCAGGAACCCAGGAGAAAGGTGCCCCAACAGGACAAGGTGTGTCCAGTGGGGCATTCCTTGGGCCAGCACAAAACCTGGCTGCAAGTTACCTGGTGGGGAGATCTCTGTACCAGGGGGAACATCACCAAGGCCAAGTGTAGGCTCTGCTGGTTCCCACTGGGCTTTGATTCAGGCAATCATGAACCTCAGGAGATGAATCTGTACCTTTGGAACACACAGACCTGGCAGGAGGTTCTGGCAGCAGGGAAAGCAAGACCTGTACCATCACAACAGCCTGAGCCAGGCAAATGAGGATTTGTGGGGACTTCACACCCGGGGACTCACCCAGGGCACCCTCTGTTACCTGCAGGGATCCTCCCACGGAGGGTGCAGCTTTCACAAATCACTTCAGTGTCACCAGCAGCAAATAACTGAAGTGCTGCACTTCCCTTAAGAGTGAAAAATTCCACGTTATTCATCCAGGAGAGTAAACACCAGTTGCTACTAATGCTCTGATTGCTTTTGCTGCAGACAGTGTGGTGTGTGCTGGGCATTCCATGGAAGCTGAGCAGGGGCAGGAGCAGCTGTGCTAGTGTTGCCATTGCAGGGATGAGCCTTTTCCAGGGATGGTCAGGAGAGGATTCCCCTCAAGCAAGGGCAGTGGAAGGTTTGTTCTCAGTCTGCAACGAGGCAAATACTGGTGACTGAAGGCAAACAAAAAGCTTTGTGCCATGGCCGTGCAGGGCAGTGAGGTGGGGAGGGCTCAGAGCATGGACACTCCACAGGGAGCAGGAGACAAGAACCACAAAGGTCCCCGAGGTGAGGGGGGTGCTTGGGGGGAATGCAAATGATCTTTTCCAAGAACAAGAATAAAAAGGCCAAAAAAGGAGAGAATCCAGGCAGTTTGCAGCTGCTGCTGCTTAAGGCCATTGGTTTCCAGAGGGGTAGTTGGGCACTGTGGGATACTCTGGCAGGCTGTTCCCAGAAAAATTGCTGTACTGGGCCTCCCTGCTGGGAGGGTTCCTCCATGCACCACTGTTCCACTCATCTTGAGCCTTCTGGAAGCTTCCACCACCCCCTCGGTAGATTTTGTGTACCTAAGGGACAAAAGGGAGGACAAGAGGAGGGTCAGCACCAGGAGCCCAGAGCTCTGCCCCTGCAGAGACACTTGGGAACTGGATCATGGATTTGTTCCTCTCTCTGTGCAGAGCTGGATTTCCAAGGAACAAACACAGAAAATGCAGTAATACAGTGAACAGAGGTGCAGACAGAGAATATCAACCCAATACTTGAACACATTTCAGCTGCATGCCCAGAATTCAGGTGGGGGATCCCATGCAAGGCAGCCAGCCCAGGCCAGGGGGTTGAAACCTCTCCAACACAGAGTCCAACACCACTGCTTCCACAGAGCTTCTGCTTGCCCTGTCTGCCAAAGCCTTCCAGAGAGTCCTAATGCAAACCCTTGTTTCTGCAGAGACCCAATTCCCACCCTGCACCTGGTCCCCTCTGCAGATGCTTCACCACTGACCATCCCAAAGAACAACAAATCCTGGAATCACAGGATTGCTGAGGCTGGAAAAGACCTCCAAGACCACCCAGTCCAACCACCAGCCCAGCTCCACCACCATGTTCACCACTAACCATCTCCCCAGGGGCTACATCCACACAGTTTTTGAACACTCCCAGGGATGATGACTCCACCACTAGCCTGGGCAGCCTGTTCCAATGCTTTACAATCCTTTCTGTGAAAATAATTGTTTCCTAATATCCAATCCAAACCTCCCCACTCCACACAGCCTCAGGTTGCTCCACATGAAGCTTGCTTTGCATGACATAAAGCAACATCACCACATGACACCGTGACAATTTCCAGCCTGAGCTGTCTTGTGCTGTCTAGATTTGTCCTCCAGAAACTCTGAGAGACATCAACTGACTGCACTGTGCAACCTTTCAAAGCAGTGATGGCTTGTGGTGGCTGCTGAGCTGCCTCTTCACATTATTGTGATACACAGCAGGGACTCTCCAAGGCAGAGAGAGATCTGAAGAATCTCAGAATCCCAGAATGGTTTGGGCAGGAAGGGACCTTAAATCTCATCTCATTCTGCTCCCCTGCCATGGGCAGGTAGAAGAACCTACCCTTATAATGCAGATGAGCATGGCCACGGCTGACATGGTGAACATGATGGCAGGGAACAGCATGAACACAGCAGCTGCCACGCTGGTGTTGAAGAAGGTGATGGCTGCCAACCATCCACTGGAAGAAACAGAAAAAAAGAGACACAATATCATTATAATCTGCTTTTCAAAGTGTCCAGTCCAAAACCACTACACCTTGTTATCAGAAAAACTGTTTACTCGCTTATAAGGCACCTCAGAGGTTGCCCAGAGCAGCTGTGGCTGCCCCTGGATCCCTGGAGGTGCCCAAAGTCAGGTTAGAGGGGGCTTGGAGCAACCTGGGACAGTGGAAGGTGTCCCTGCCATGGCAGGGGATGGAATGGGATGAGCTTTAAGGCCCCTTTTAACCCCAACCATTCTCTGTTTCTGTGATTCATAACCCAGGAATTACAAGGCAGCTTTTAAGCTCTTGAAAATGAAATGGACAATGAAGATAATTGACAAAATTCAATGCAGGTATTTCCCCAAGATCTCAACTCTCACTTGCCAGCATCTCTCACTAATCCAGTCTGAGAGCTTTCAGGGACAGCCAGCTGCATGGAGTTTGGGAAGAGATGACATAGTCCCAAAGTACTTTTGGTTGTGCATTTAGAGACCAGAACTAGGATCAGGGAACACCATGGTCCTGTAACTTACACTCCATCTCCATTTCTTTGCTGGCAAAATCCAGGTGAGGCATCAGCAATTCTGAAACCAGAGTGTTAAATTGAGTGCTAAGACTTTCCATCACTTGTAGTTTCAGCAGGAATTGCTCTCAAGTCCCTACAGACAGGAAGTTAAAATGCCAAACAATTATCACACAACCAGGGACAGACACTAACAAGCTCCCATTTATTTTAGGAGAACTCTCCCAGTAGTTGTCATAGGCCAACAATGAGTCACCACACTCAGCTCACCGTGTGCTGCCAACCCTGAGGGCTGTGCTGAGCCTGGCACGGGCTGCTCAAATGGTACAACACATGGACACTGAGGGAAGGGGCTGCAAAGAGCAGCCAGGTGAAGATCACAGAATGGTTTGGGTTGGAAGGGACCTTAAAACCCAGCCAGGGACACCTTCCACTAGACCAGGCAGCTCCAATCCCGTCCAGCTCGGATTTGATTTCTGCCAACACAGCACTGACACCCGAATGGTGCACCCCAAGGGCAGCTACAGCTCTGCCACTGGGGAAATCAGAAAGCTTCTTCCTCTGCACCTTGTACAGGCTCCCAGCAGCCTCTCCAAGTCCATGGAAGCAGCCACAGCCCAGAGCTCCTGGGCCTGCTGGAACATTCCCACTCACCACGCTCCCCATCCAGAGAAGCCGATCGTCTGTAGGACCGTGAGGAGGAACTGAGCCCCAAAGATGAAGAAAAAGGCCATGAAATTAAAGGAACTGTCTGACCTGTGGAGAAAGAGAGGAGGTCAGGGGGGCACTGGCACCTTGTGCTGCTCCACACCCATGTCTGACCCCACCACTACACTCAAACCCTCCACAGTGTGACTGCAGAGGGTTCCCTCCACGGCTGTGTGCTGGGAGGCTTCTCCCCCTTCCCTGGCAGTGAGAGCAGCACACAGCTCCATGACTCAGCAGCACAGATTGTCCCAATAACCTGTCTCTTGCAAGGAATTGCACATATGATGACACACAAGGAGAGGCTGAGGGACACAAGTCTCCTACACAGAGAGTCTGAATCATTCTCTGACCAAACATCAGCTCAGCCTGACACCTGCCCAGCTCCTCCCCTGGCAAGGAGGCACGCAGGGGCCTGATGCTGGCAGGCAGAGCTTCTCCATACACTAAAAATGATCACTGAGCACGAGAATTCCAGCTGGGAATGTCTCAGTGTCTGCTTGTCATCATGTTCCCACGCCCATGGTAAATAAGCCAGCACTGGGACATCGCAGGAGGGAAAACAGCCATGAGAGAGGTGGGTGGTACCCTGAAAGCAGAGGCACACTTCCCATCTCTGCAGGCTCCCATCCTCAGGATGTACAGCTGAGGTCCTTGAGTTTATGCAGGTACAATAATTAGCATGAAAATGACCCCAAGCAAGGTGCTGACAGGGATCACAGTCTCTGTCATGGGTGCACTGGGGGCCTGATACTGCCCTGCCCAAGTCTGGGCTCTGCCACAGCACATCATCATCCCATCAAACCAGCCACATCAGGCACATCTGAAGTTCCTCAAACTATCATTTTTAATGGTACAAATGACTCCCATACTCTAAGGAATGCAAAGGCCCAAGAATTTATCTACAGATCTACAAAAAACACCTCAGGTGCTCATGAGGCAGTTTGGTGCAAAGGGGAGCTCAGAAAGCTCCAATCACTGCCAGCTCCTGCTTAAACCCTGAAAGCATTTAAATGCTTATTATTATAATTATTTTTATTATGCTAATGGTTGTAAGTTTTATAATTCTTGCCCCTGATGCCTTGGGAGGAGATGAGGGAGGTGAGACACGTGGAGAAGCCCCCAGTCAGACCCACGCCCCTCGGAGCTGCCCGTGTTGGTCTGGGTATCTGCCCCAGATGGTGGTTCTGGAAGATTTGTCATCCTTGAGTATCCTCACAATCCCATCCTTCAAATACCAGAGTACAGCAATGCAAAAGAAACACTTTAGGCAGGGCCTGCTGACAGTGGTGCCTGTCAGAATCCAATTAACAAGGATTAGGCTCGAGGCTCAGCCTTCAAACAGACTCCTGCAACTCCAACCTGAAGGGGCTGGAGGAGTCTTCATTTGAAAGGATCTGCAGGAATTAGTGGGGATACAGAGAAAAGGTGATTTCTCATCCAGCTTTCTGGGGCAGATTTGCTACAGCTTTGCCCTAGCACCAAAGCTCTGCAGCTAATTTAATTTGGGCTGCAGCGGGATGACGAAGGTTTCACAGAAGCATCCTCACAGGACAGGCTGCCAGCACTGAAGGGTGGCCTCCTCCAGGACAAGCAGGGCTGATTTTGCCTCTGGAATCACCTCTTGCTGCCCCTCTGCAGTGATTTCCATGCCTCTTCCCAACTGCTGTCCCAGGGGATGATCCCTGGGCTCCCCACTCTGTCCCTGAGGTTCAGTCTTTTTTTAACTGCAACTCTGTGCACAGAGTAACCTCGGGGACCTCTCAGCATTCACTTGCACAAACACATCCAAACAACGTTCAAGGAATAATGAGAAACGGCCCTTGTGGGGCCTGGGGGAGGTCAGCAGGGAGGAATCATTTTTCCCAGACTTTAGAATGGAAATTCCTCTTTGAACAGAGCTCCAGCACTTGGAGGCCCTGGGGCTTCTGAGCTTGGGATGGGGACAAACTCCAGCCCTGGAGTGCAAGAGTTCAGAGGTGGGACTTTTATGTCATTTGGAACTTTGAGACAAATCCAATCCTCCTCTTTCCAGCAGAAATGACCCTCCAGTAAAAATGATCCTCCCCTGTACTCCACGATGCCACTGGTGATTTCACAGCACCTGCCCAGTGCTGTGGGCACATAAAGCATCAAATTTAGAAGCTCATTTAAACAATTAATTTATCATGTGCTAGACAGGACCCACCTGGCACCTCCCATTTCCATCAGCTGCTTTTGCTGTTATCCAAACCATCCCTGAGTCTGGTGGATAATCAAAATCCAGAATATCCTTCTAGGAAAAGCCCTGAGTAGTGTGTGGGGTGTGAAGGTGGCACTGGCCCCTCCTTTCCTGTGTCAGGCTGGGAGCTGCTCAGAACCCTCCTAGCTCTGCCAGACTTTACACATTAATGTTTGAGTGATGCCTCGTGGTCCACAGCAAATGCAAATGATTATTAATTAAAGCAAAAATGTAGGATGGCTTTAAATATTTGTGGAGTTTCAGAAGGACTGACTCCAGGGAACTGCTTTTATCTAAAAAGCTAAGCAGACAAGCTCTCAAGTAGCTGGAGACAGGAATCAGAAGAGTTCTCAAAAACTAATAACTTAATAGTCTTCCATCAAAATAAGCCTAAATGAAGCTTTACCAAATTACCTATTTTAATGCTGCACTGAGATGAGGGTGCTGCTAAGTTTGAGATATTAAAGTAAAATATAAATTTAACCCTCTTAAAAGTGGCAAACCGCTCACCTCCAATCTTATGTGACCCCCCAGTCCTGCATCTAGTATTTAAAAGCAGCCACATTCTTCTTCATTTTGAAAATAAACAAGACATTCAGACATCAGGTGCTGAACCTTCATCCCAGCCAGAGAGATCTCCCCCAGGAGCAGTGCCCAGGGAAGTGCCAGAGGGCAGGAGGCCCCTCCTGGGCTGGTACTCACCGAAAGGCTTTGTAGGCAGGGCGGAACCAGCAGACGTAGCCACAGGGGCTGAAGAGGATCAGCCACAGGATGGCCAGGCCAAAGTTGACCCCACTGCCTCCCCCGATCCACCAGGCCAGGCAGGCAATCAGGTTCACAGCCAGAGTGATGCAGTAAACTGGGGAGAGGGCAGACGAGAGACAGAACATGGGCTGGGGCACTTTCAGGACTGCCTGAGAGAAGGAAATGAAAGATGATGGCTGGGGCTGTGTCAGGGATGGAGCTCAGGGAAAGGTTCTGCCCCCGAGGCTGCTGGGGCACTGCCCAGGCTCCCCAGGGAATGGGCCCAGAGCTCCAGGAGTGTTTGGACAATGCTCCAAGGGTGGATTGTTGGGGTCTCCAGGTTAATGGCAGGAGCTGGACTGGAAGATCCCTGTGGATCCCTGCTAACTCAGGATATCCCAGGACTCTCCGAAGTGGGAAGGGTCCCTGGGGCAGCAGAGCAGCTGCTCTGAGGGAGTCACAGGCTCCTGAGTGACCTGGAGCACAGGAACATCCAGCTCCAGAGGGATCCTGCAGCACAGGGATGAGGGAACTCCTTTATGACCTGTCAAAGCATGCAGAGCTTAGGTAACAACTGATGTGACCAATACACAACTCAGGCCAGTGTTATTATGAATTATGAGCAAGTTCTAATTTCCATTTATAGCAAAACCCTTTGTGAGAGGAGAGGGGGGGGTAACCCTGGCCCTCCCTCTGCCTCTGAATGACTCTGTGCTTGCTGGGGCTGCCTCAGGAGCTCTCTCTGAGCCAGCTCAGTGCCTTGCAGGCTCGCTCTCTGCTTCCCTGGGCCTCTGAGGAAGCCTGGATATCAGCTTGGGGGCTTGACAGTGCTGCCTTAAGCAAGGGAATAAACAAACTCCAATCAGGCTGAGAATATGGGACCACGGGGGTGGCTTAGAGGCCTTTCCACATCCCTGTTCCTGTCACTTGGATAAAAAGGAACAGCTGACAAAGGCCCCCAGAGCACAGCAGTGCTGCACTAAGTAGTACTATCTGAAGGGATGCTGCTCCCCCATTTTCCTGGAGCTCACAGCCCTGGAAAGGGGGTTCAGCCCAAGCCAGGGGCTCCCAGCAGCTGTCCCTGCATCCCCCCAGGCTCTGCCAGGCTCAAAGAGGCCAATTTACAGGCTCCTATTTTGGAAAACTGGTGGTGACTCTGAAAACCCTCTGTGGTAACCTGTGTCAACAAGCACAGAGAAAGGAGAGGGTGGAAGGTCCAAACACCAAAGATCCCCCAGCACAGCCTGTGATGAGCTCATGGTAACATTCTGGACTTGGCCTGAGTTATTCAGGCAAAATTAAATCCCTGAATTTCTCTTCACCTGTGCCAAGGGAACGTGTCCTGCCCATTCCCCACTTCTCTCCCTGCCATGGCTCTGCAGCTCGTCTGCACATCCCTGCCTTGCTCCTTCTGACTCTCCCCTCTCCTCCTGGGCACTGCCCTGCCTGCCTCCACACAGCCTGGGGGTCCTGAGCTGCTGCAAGGTTATGTGGTCACAAAATAACACTGACAACACAGTCAGGGCAATGCAACCTTTACCCAGCTGCTGCTTCTGACTCATAAATAGCCTGAGAGTAAAATAAAACGTTGTTTTACTGACAAGAAAATGTCCTCTGAGCAGCCAACGAAGCTTTGTACACAATGGTTTGGATGTGTCTCAATGTTGGGGGGAAGAATATTATAATTTACATTAATTAATTCTAGGTATTTAAACAAACAGTTTGCAGATTCCCCATCCCTGGCAGTGCCCAAGGCCAGGCTGGACAGGGCTTGGAGCAGCCTGGGACAGTGGAAGGTGTCCCTGCCCATGGCACTGGATGGGATTTAAGTTCCCTTCCAACCCCAACCATTCTGGGGTTCCATGGATCTATGATATCTCATTTACACATCAATTAGCTCTGCTTCTCCAAACATTCATTTCCAGAAGCTATTTCTTCTCCAAAAGTTACTTATTTTAAAATACCCAACAAAACAACACCAAGAGAAGATCATCTACAAAGTTTTAAGGAACTTTTGGCTCTCCCTTTGCCTCAGGTCAGAGTTTGTTCTCCAGCAGTGGGAGCTCTGGTACAGCCTTCCCCAAACCTCCCTCCACCTAAATCCAGCCCTCACATCCAATTAAAGTAATGAGCAATCACCCTTCCAGCAACAACTTGTGTGTTTCTCCTTTTCAAAACTGCCCTTTTCTTGTTTACCTTCCTCCCTTTACACGCCTCTCTCCAACCCACGCCAAAAAATCAGGGAGACCCCTCAAGGAAGTGTGCTGAAAATGGAAATGTGAAACTCCTGAGTGCAGGAGAGGGAAATGTG
This sequence comes from Argya squamiceps, assembly GCA_037834095.1. NCBI lineage: Eukaryota > Metazoa > Chordata > Aves > Passeriformes > Leiothrichidae > Argya > Argya squamiceps. The sequence goes on from JBBMKD010000103.1 coordinate 4,152,853, forward strand.
AAACTCCTGGTGCAGATGGCAGCTCTCCTGGCCATGCCCAAACCCCTGGCTCTCCTCCAGCCTGCCATGAACTCCACTGAGGGACTCTTTGTTTTGGGAGGGAGGAGGACAAAGGCGGCTTTACAGCCCCGACGTCGCACCAGTGAGTCTGGAGGGACAGGCAGCTTCTTCAGGCAAGAAAATTACAGAGCTCATTGCAGCAGCTCCACAGAGCCAAAGAACAATGGAGCCATGGATTATGCCATTATTTATGCACACAAATCTCTCTCCTACACACATCCCGTGCATCTGGAATAAAAGCCACAGCACCAAATGCAGAGCTGGCAGAAAACAAGCTCTCCTTCAGTGAGAAGGGTAAAAAGAGGATGACAAGCATTTGGGGAAAAAAAGATAAGCAAGGCAAAAAGATTCTTAAACCTTCCAAAGCCTTCCCTGTGGTTCCCTAGGCCTGCCACACCGATTTCATTCCTTGGAGAAGAATGGTCAGTTTTCATTCCTGGTTTCTGAATGGCTGAGGCAAACAACAGCAGCCCAGGGCCAGGAGCTCTGCTCACACAGAGTATCAGCACATCAGCAGCTGTGACAGGACCAGCTCCCACCTCCAGCACGATGGGGAATGTTTGGGGGGCTCTGGAGAGCTAAGGAAGAGCCAGCAGGCAGCTAGAAGACACTGCTTCCATTGGGAAGAGAAATGTGAGGATAAGAAGGAATTTTAGCCTTCCTAGAGCCAGGTGGGGAGACAGGTAGCAGCAAACAGGCCACAATTATTTCTGTCTAAAATTCTCCTACTCCTCTTACTTTAGGGGAACTGGGAATTTCCTTAAGGTAGCTGTTTTTGGGAGTTAACTAGGGCTTACAAAAAGGCTGGAGAGGGATTTGGGACAAGGGCTGGAGGGACAGGACACAGGGAATGGCTCCCACTGCCAGAGGGCAGGGCTGG
>JBBMKD010000103.1:4202567-4214079 GCA_037834095.1 Argya squamiceps
GGCGCTCGGGGAGGGCTGAGCCCGCGGCCCCTTCGCTCTGCAGGGACGCTCGGTCGACAGCAGCTCCCGAAGGTTTGTCCGTGTGGCAGCGGGCGCCAGCCGGGACCCCCGAGGGATCCGGGGCTGCCCTGGCTGCGAGTGCCCGAGGGGAGGCCGGTTCGGGCCGGGAGGATCCCGGTGTGGCCATGGGAGCGCTGGTCTGAGCTCTGCGAGGGAGCCCCGGGTGCGGAGCCGAAACCCGCATCCCCCAGCTGAGGACGAGGAGGGATAAACCAGAGGTGATCCGGTTCCGTCCCACGGGAGCGCTCCTGCCAGGGTAATGTTTTCGTGTTCGTCTTGTTTATTCCCTCGGTGAAGCAAGTTTTGTAGGAGCAGGAAGGGAAGCGGCAGAGCTGGCTGGGAGGTGGTGGGTACTCCGTGCATCCCACAAAGGCAGCACTGCTGGGAGCTCCTGGTACCAGCGCCGTGGCTTTGTGCCCGAGCTGGAGCCACCCGCACCCAGCATGGTCCTGCACACATCCTGTCCCCTTGTTCTGTGTCAGAGCTGTGGCTGCAGCCACGTTGTCCACACACATTGAAATCGTGTGTGGTTTTTGTTTGTGCCTCATGGTTCTCATTTGGAGCACTGCCGTGGGTTTGGCCCTATAAATGCTACACCGTGTGTGGCTGGAAGGGGGTCAGTTCCTGGGGTTGGAGGTAACTGCATGTGATCCAGAGAGAAATTATTTAAGATCAAATTTAAAATTATGTTTCGCCATGTCAGCTGTTTTCCCTGGGAAGGTGTTCTGGAATCGCATCTTACTGCTGGAAAGAAAACATTATCATTATTTCCAGCCTAACCATGCTAACGTTCCCCTTACCCACGTATGTCAGAACAGAGCGTCAGTGGGTTCTTTTTGCATCGCTTGCGTCATCTTCCTGAGAATTAAAAAACTAAACCAGGCTCGAAATGAAACCCAAAATGTGACTGACTGGGCCTGCACTGGGCGTTTGAGGTGTGGGTGTTCACAGGGGCCATCAGCAGTGCTGTGGGGGCACATTTTGTACCGGTGGGGAGCGGATTGTTCGGGTCTGATGTGCTTGTGTGTCACCGGGAGTTTCGGGAGCCTCGTGGTGCGGGAGGGAGAACCAGGAGCCAGTTCCTGTTGGTTTCCCAGTCTGGCTCCGGGCAGCTCCTGGCTGCTGGGTGGCTCAGGGCCCCAGGACACGGATTTCAGGAGCCCCAAGGGCCTGGGGTCATGTTGCTGTGCACGTGCAGGAACCGGGCTCTCTTGGGATCCTTTGTGCTCCTTCCTGATCAGCTGCAGCACACAATGCCCCTGCGCTCTGGCCCTCACAGCTGTCCCGGGTTTATTTTTGATTCCTGGCTGTAGCTCTGGGCCTGGGAGCAGCGAGGATGGCTCAGGAGACCAACCAGACACAGGTGCCTCTGCTGTGCACCACGGGCTGCGGCTTCTATGGCAGCCCCCGGACCAACGGCATGTGCTCCGTGTGCTACAAGGAGTTCCTGCAGAGGCAGCAGAGCAGTGACCGGATAAGCCCTCCAGGTAGAGGATTTTTTTTTCTGGAAATCTGTTTTAATTGGGTGTCTGGATACAAACTGTGTTCAGCAGCTGTGACAGAGCATGGTGTTGGTACCTGGGCACTGGCAGATTTACCCCCTCCTAGAAAAATCATCTTTCCCTTTTCAAGGCTCTAAATCAAGGACCCACGCCCTCGAGCACTTCTGTTCCCTGTCAGGAGGAGCACTTGTTTTCTTCCCAGTCTCACCAGTTTGTGAAGCCCCATCCCAGCCAGGACCTTCCAGTAAACTGTAAAATTTCACATGTGCTAATGGTGATCCCAGCTTTCAGCTATTTCCTGCTCTCTGATTAGATGCTGACTGCTGGGAACCATGACAAAGCCCCACAATTAAATTTTATTTGGCCTATTTTTATAATATTCTTATCTTAACAGTGTGATATCTAAAAGCCATGACTTACAAGGTTTGTTTCCTGCACTTGGGATGGGAGCAGGGGAAGGATGCTGTCTGCAACGTGAGCAGGGATTTCTTTTGCTGCGGGTTTGTGCAGATGCCCCATGTACAGAGTGGGAAATGCCTCTGAGAGTTCCTCCACAGTTTATTCCTGAGGGTAATCATGGCTTCCCTTCAGTCACCCACACAAAATATGCTCAGGAACATGACTTTTACTGACAAAGGGTTTTCCTAAGATCCCAGCTTAGATCCTCATCTGACACAAACCCACATGTGTCTTATGAAGCCAGTTCCTTTCAGCAGATGAGGATCTGGTTCTTACACCTTGGAGAAGTTACAAAGTGCCATTGGGTTCAAGATCCAGACAGCCCTGGTGTCCCACAGAGCCCCATGCACAAATCTGGAGAGGAGAGTGTAGGAATAGGGATATGCACAACAGAGGTGTGCTCTCCCAGCTCCAGTAGGGAACAGGAGTGTAAAGCCTGTTGGAAGTGCTCCTTCTGCTTTCTCCTGGGCTGTCAAGCCCCTGAGGAACTTGCTGATGCTTCTCAGAGACTTGACCAAGCCTGCTCTTGTCTCGTAGCACCCAGTGGTCCCAGCAGCAGCCCCATGGTATCCGAGGTGATCGCAGGACAGGGCGCGGAGGGAGACTCCACAGCTGAGGATGCAAAAGCCAGGTATGGGCAGAGTCTGGAGGAGAGGGGATCTAAAGCCTGCTAGAGTCCAGCTCTGGGACACAAGGGACAGGCTGTCATCCTTTACGTGGTCAGTCTGTAAACAGGCTGGGTCAAACTCTGCATTGTGACTCTGGTTTATTTGGAAGATTGAGATGTCCCTGCTGCTGCTGTCTGATTTGTGGAGTGAGATCCCAGAGGGTTGGTAGTAAGTTAAGTGGCATCTTGGTTCTCCTGGAGCCAGTGCACCTTGTCTGTCCCTGGCTCTGTTCAGCTTTCAGTTTCTGCTCAGTCCCAAGCAGTGGGATTTTTGGGGTTTTCCTGTGCAGGGCCAAGAGTTGGACTTGGAAGGATCATGAGGATCATCAGCTCAGAATGTCCCGTGATTCCAAGTGAAAGCACCTGCTGATGACCCAGTCTGGAAGCTGTGACAGCAGGATTAGAGACCTTGGGCCTGTTCGATGAGAAGCAGGAGAGAGCTGCACTGAGCTCTACCATCACATTACAGCCTTGACTCATAACTGTGTTTTCCTGCCCCTGGACTTGTTTGGATGGGCTCTTGCCTTGGCTTTGAGATATAATTGGGTGGAAAAGGAAACTGAGATCATCACAGATTCATTCCGTTTATGTCTATAGAGAACTTTGATCCCAGATCTCAAGGGGAATTGACCTGCTGTGCTCCTGACCTACTTTTGAATATAAGGAAATAAACTTTATGGGGAGAAGGTCTCTCCCACGTAACTGTCCATCAAATGAAAATACTTGTGTTTTCTCTTTTTGTTTGTCTGCTGCACATGCTCCCAGCGCTCAGACTCCTGTGACCCATCAGATGACAGCCATGAGCATATCCAGAGAGGAAACCAGCAATGAGACAGAGGAATTCAACAAGACAGATGAAGCCTCATCAGCTTCTTCCTCATCAGGTAGGGTGGTTGGTTTGTCCTTTGCACAGGTCTGAGTGACACTGAGCTCCATTGCAGCAGCAGGGACAGCTGCTGCCCCTGGGGCGTGTCCCCTCCCGGCAGTAAAGGCACACCTGAGAGTTGAGGAGGAAACTCTTGTTTTGGTGACAGGGAGGAGAGCAAATGTTGTGCTTGAGGGCAGGCTGATAGAGATTGCTCTGTGGGCTGAGGGCTGAGTGGCTGCCAGCCCTGGAGTGGCTGGCAGGAGGATAATCTTCCATGACGCCTCTCCCAGCGCATGGCAGCAAGCCCGGAGCGTCCCACAGGCTGACGCGGCTGCTGGCGGCACTCCCCTGCCAGCTCCCCAGGGGGAGGGAGGGAGACAGAGCCATCAGAGCCTCGGAGAGAGAAGACTCGTTTGTCACAGTGCCTGAGGGTAGGGGAGGCCTGTTATTGTCACCCCGTGTGATGGGGGCACCTGTCCCCCGGGGGGCTGTTACACAGTGGGCGCCCTGACACGACTTAGGAGCAGCAGAGTCATTGCCCAGTGTGGCACATCCTCCAGCTGATGCCATAAGCAGGTGATCTGCATGCAGACACCCTCCTTTGCTCAGCTGACAGCTTGCTTGCATTGAAAGCTAAAAAAACCCAGGAGCTGTTGGTTGTTAAAAAGCCAGGCTCTAGTCACCACACATGGCTGGGCATTTTGGGTTTGGTAATTTGTTGCCTTCAAGCCCAGGAGACAATTTACAACAGGCAGGTGAGAGACTATTAAAAAGAGTCTTGGGAGAGCCTGCCCCTTTCATCTGCCTTTGTAGTTTTTAGGAGGCTGTTTAGGGTCAGCTTCACCAAGCTGTCTCTGTTTTGTCTCCTCAGAGCAGCCTGCACCGCAGGTGCTCCAACGAGCAGTTGGAGCTCTTCCCTCCTGTTGACTTCTCTAACCTGCTAAGGTACTGGAGGAAATCCTGCTAAGCATCAGTGACCTTTAACAATCTGGCTTTGAGAGCTCAGTTTTCCCTTTGGTAGATTAGAGGCAGTGATGGATATCTGTGTAAAGCATTCTGAGACCTACATATGGGGAACACTTACATAAGAGTCAGCAAAAATAATTAGTAGTACTTACAAGGGGTTAACTTTTTTTCTCCCTGCGAAGATTAACTGTGGGCTCAGCTGACAGCTGTGTTGCTGTACAGAAGCTGAGCTGCAGTGACTATCCAGTCACTGTCCAGTGGCCACTCCAGCTTTGGGTTTAAGGCATTTGAATCAGAGGGAAAGCTCTGAGGTGGAGATCTCCGTGGAACAAGACAAATCTCACAGTTTGGGGTATGTCAGCTAGGACAGTGTGCACACAGAGAGTCATTAGAGCTTCAAGCAGCTCCTGTAATAAAATGAATGTTTGGTTTATCAAGAAATGGAGCAAAACTCTTGCCTCTGTTTCAGGTACCCTGCTTGAGATATCCCAGAGCACAGCTGAGAGCAAGACGGCTGCGGAAAAACCGAAACCGAAGAAGAATCGCTGCTTCACCTGCCGGAAGAAGATTGGGCTGACTGGTAAGTGCCTGGCTCTGGGACAACTTCCCTGTGCCCTAAGCAGTCCAGAGTGAGAGCCCTGAGTGCTGTGGTGCTGCTGGGTTTGGAGGGTGAGAGGCTGGAGGTTCCCCCAGTCCATCCTGGAGCTGTAGTGCTGCAGGAGAGAAGGGAGGGGAGCTCCAACCTGCAACAGCACTGACTGAGGCAGCAGCCTGGGGAGCATCCCACTCACTGCCAGGGTCCTGGCAGCCCTTGAGAGCAGGATTGGATGCAGCAGCACCTCTTGGTTGTTCCTGCTTCTTGGCAGAAGCTGCTGTAGAGGAAGGCAGAGCTCGCTGTGGATTGGAATCTGCTCCCGGTCGGGTCTGTGGTAAAGCTTTCGTAACAGTGACATGAACTGAGCTAGACCCAAATGGAAAATCCCTCTCCAAGACTCATCCCATTTGTTAATGCTGCCTCATTTCCACTGTTAGCTTCCTGAGAGCAGGATGGCTCTCAGCATGCAGCCTGTAAAGCTGGAGAGAGAAGTGCTGAGATGGTGTCAGGGCACTGCTGTCAATGGGAAAATGGCTTCTGGAAAGTGAAGCAATTAATTTGGCTGTGGTTTGTTAATAAAAACATCATTCCCCTAAATCATCTCTGGCATTTAATGCTTCCCTGGAAAAAAGTTAACTCTGTAGCTGTGCAGGTCATGCTGTTCTGGCAGAGCACTTGCTTCTGTAGCCTGCTTGGTGCCTCCAGCAGCCAGGGACTGGCTGTTTTCATGGATATAAGAAGTTTGGCAAAGTCTAGTCTGGGAAGTTTGAACCTGAGCTTGCCTGGAAATCCACAGGCACTGTCCTAGAGTAGGGGTGGGTTTATAAACCTGGAGCTGGGCTGGGTACTCTGTGCCCAGCCTTCAGGCTGCAGAGAGGATTGTTTTCCTGGATGAGTGGATGAGCTTTAAACTATAAGAAGTTTTCTTCTGTAGGGTTCAACTAACAGAGAATCCCTGTGAATTCAGGGCATTTAGGATAAAAATGAGTTTTCTCTACCAGGAGTGAAGTGGCACCTTGGAGCAAGGTGTTTGTGGGCTTTACAGCCTGTACTTGGAAAAATGAGAAGGGACAGAGCATGATTCCCTGCCAGCAGGATCCCTGGTGTCCTGCAGCACATCCCCTCCCTACCCCCTGCCTTGCTTTCCCAGTGTGCTGTGTTAGCTCTGAGCATTGTCCCTGAGTGAAGTGACTAAGTTGGGAATTTTGAAGCCTAAGTAGCTCAAACATGATCCTAACGTGGTGACAGCTCTGCTGCCTGCTGCTGGTCAGTCCAGCTGCTGCTGTGTGACCCTGGGGAGCTGGGCTGGCTTGGAGGGCTCAGCTCCGGCTCAGGCTCCCTGGGGAGCCTGGTCTGCATTAGCAATCTGGCACTGTGCAGTGCCTGGCATGTCCCTTGTCCCTGGGGAACACAGACAGCAGCTGCTCTGGGAGCATTTCCCACCATGTGACAGCTGGGGCTGCCCAAAGCATGCAGAGCTCCTGAGCCAGAGAAAAGCAACCAAAGAGCCACCCGTGGTCTTGTGTGGCCTGTGGGAGACAGCAAACCCCCCTCTCTCTGCATCGGTGGCATTTCCTGGCGTGGCAGGAAGGAGCCAGGCCCTGCTGCTGCCTTCCTGCCTGGCTGGATGGGGCCTGATGTGGCTTTGTCCCTGCTCTTCCTCCCCTCAGGCTTTGACTGCCGCTGTGGGAACCTGTTCTGTGCCATCCACCGGTACTCCGACATGCACGGCTGCCCCTACGACTACAAGGCAGAGGCTGCCGAGAAGATCCGCAAGGAAAACCCCATCGTCATCGCCGAGAAGATCCAGAAGTTGTGAAAAGGGCTCTGAGCAGCTCGAACTGCAGCCAGGCTGCCTGGTGCTCCTCCCCTTCCTCCCAGCCTTCCTCCTCCTCCTCCTCCTCCCAGCCCCTGCAGCGGTGCAAGGGTGACTCCGGCAGCGCGCACCAACTGGCACGTGGACATGGGGGCTCCTCGCCCCTCTGGCAGTCAGTTGGTGTTCCTCCTCTCCCTCCCTGCCTGCCCGACAGCCACAGCTCAGCTGATGTGTTCTCAACCAGCTTCCCAAAGGAAAAGGGACCGTCCTGCCCCGCTGCTCCAGCGCTCACACCTTGGACTTGCCTCCTGCCGGGCAGTTTGCACGGTGTGAGCAGCCAGGCTCTGCCAGGTTCCCTTCCTGGTGGCTCTGAGTCCTGCAAACCACCTAGGACTTGTGGCTGCAGTCCCTGAGCAGCCACTGGACTCTGCTCCCTCTGCCTGTAATCCCGGGGGCTGGGGGATCCTGGCAGCCAGGCTGCCGTCTGCTCCCCGGGAGCTGTTTGCTCTCAGATGCTGAAGGGTTGATTGTGTAGTTCCAGCACCCCAGACCCCTCTCCCCACCCTCTGCTGATGCTGTTGGAGAAGCACCAAGGGGGTTGAGCAGTGATGCTGCCAAAGGGAAGTTATTTTGTGGCTTGAAGTGACGTGGGCAGGGCAGGACCTTCCAGGAGGTTCCACTTGCTGCCTTGTGCCTCTCTCCACAGGGAGGGAGCCAGGGACACCCCTGCTCCAGCCTCCTGCTTCAGCACCCCTGGATAACCCCAGCTGCTTTCCCAGCAAGGTGTGTGTCCCTCAGCACTGCCTGTGCCTGCTCTCCTCTCTCCCTTCTCTCCCCTTTCTCCTCTCCCTTCTCTCCTCTCTCCCTGCCTTCTGCCTTACACGAGTCGCTCTCATCAGGGTTGTGCACAAAGCTCAGGTCCCCACACCTCTGCTTCTGGACCTGTCCCTGCATCCAGGTGACAGTGGGGTCCCCTCCCCCGTGTGGGCCATGCTGGTGTTGGGGAGAGCTCAGGGAGCCCACCCAGCTGCCCTCCTCTGCCTCCTCCCTCCCTGTGGGGTGAGAGGTGGGGCCAGTCCCCAGGAGATGCTCTGCAAGCCGGACAGAGGGAACTGGGGCACAGAGAAAGTCACAAAGAAGGTCCCAGGTGGGGGCTCAGAAACACCTATGGAGAGACCCAGGGAGCAGGGAGAGGTGCTTGGAGGGCTCTGGGCTCACTGAGAGACTCACAGAATTCCCTGAGGTGCTGGAAGGCCTGGGGAGGGCTCCGGGGTGCAAGGGAAGGCAGAAGGAGAACTTTGGGGTACAGTGACCATGCTCAGAGGCCTCAAGCACCCCAAAAGGCACCTGGAAGGCTCTGGGGGGTGCACACACTCACACACACAGGAAGGGAGGTGTAGGAAAAGCCAAATGCCATCTCAGCACCAACCCAGAGGGCTCTGTTGGGAGCACCCAGGGCTCAGGGATGCAGCACAAGGCAGGCAGAGGTTCCTGGGGCACAGCCACAGCCACTTGCATGCTCAGGGGATTCCTGGGAACACCAGGAGCAGGGCTGTGGCCACGGGCTCTGGCTCTCACAGGCAGAGAAAGCCAGATGTGTCCCAGGGGACAAGCAGCAGCCTCTGTCCCACTGCTGGCCATCCCACGCTTTGGAAGCTTTTCCCTTGGTGTCAGAGAGCAGAGCTGCAGGGCCCAGCCAGTGACCACAGCAGCTCCAAGGTCTGTTTTCCTGCCCTGCTCGTGGCAGTTCTGCCACATGCTGCTGGGGGGATCCTTCCCAGTGTTTGGATTTTCCAGTCTGCTCCAGCCAAAGCAGTGTGTGCTCTGTGCCAGCTGCCATCCCGTGGTGGTACCAGTAGCATCTGAACTCCCAAACTGATGCAAACCTCCCCTCCAGCACAGAGAGGAGCCAGGCTGCCTCTCACCAGCCTTTTCCTCAGGTTTTTCCTTCTGGATAACGTTGACATGATGTGTGGAGCAGGCAAGTGGCTGCACGTGTTAGCCCTGGACACCCCTGGGCCCTCCATGCAGAGCTGGTGCCTGGCCAGGCTGGGTTTGCCACTGAGCTTTTTCTCTGAGGATGATCCCTCACTCTCAGGGGAAGCAGAAATTGCAGCCACCAGCCCCAGGGAATGCAGCAGCTCCCGTGGATCCTTTGGGAAAGACCACAGCCACCTGCTTCTCCAGCACTGCCCTCTTCCCTGTTCCTTCTTCCCTGTCCATGAGTGTAAATACAACACAGTCTAGTTTGCTTGGATGCTGTGGGTGCTCTGTTTCAGGCAGGGCTGTTTGGGGGGCCACCATTTGGCTCTTTTGGGGTGGCTGTGAGGTTCTGTGCCTCAGTTTCCCTGTGGATGAGCATTCCCAGTACCTGGTGCTGGCTGGGGATCAGAACACCCTGGACCTGCACCCCCTGGATCTCAAATCCACCAGGGGCTGGACTGGAAGATCTCCAGAGGTCACTTCAACCCTGCCAAGTCTGGGCTTTTGCCTTCTGCCTGAGCAGGAAGCTCTGGCTGAGATTTGAGGGGCTCTCAGGTTCTCCTGGGTCTCCTGTCTGCTGTCACCTCCGTGGGGCAGGAAAAGGAGTTTGGGACAGCCCCCCAAAGCCTCCCCCCCTCCCCATATCCGTGTGGGGGCATTTGGGCTGTGTTTGGCACCAGGACTGACCTCAGCAAAGCTTTGGACACTCTCCTGTGACATCTTTGTGGGCAGACACAGGAAATGTGGGATAAATGGCCTGGGGGGAGGGCCTGGCTGAATGCAGAGCTCAGGGGGCCTGAGAAGCACAGCAGAGTCCACCTGTGGATCCACCACCCCCAGGGATCAGTTCTTCATCCAGCCTCGTTCAGTTTGTGTGGCAACAACCTGCTGGAGAGAGAGAATGGATCCTGATCCTGTTTCAGGATGATTCAGTGACTGGTTCAGCTGAAGGCTGAGCTGCCCTTCACAGGGACCTTGAGGTGTGGGTGAGACCTGGGGGTGGGTAAAACCTGGGGAGGTTCAACAAGAACAAGTGCAGGGTCCTGCACCCGGGGAGGAACAACCCCAGGTGACCCACTGCAGAGCAGCCCTGCAGGACCTGGGGGTCCTGGTGGGTGACAAACTGTCCCTGAGCCAGCAGAGTGTCCTGGGACTGGGGGGACAAGGGGACCCTGCTGGGGGGCATTGGGAGAGTGTGACCAGCAGGGCAGGGAGTGATCCTGCCCCTCTGCTCAGCCCTAGTGAGGCACATCTGGGCTGCTGTGTCCAGTTCTGGGACAAGAAGGACAAGGAGCTCCTGCAGAGGGTCCAGCAGAGGCCCCAAAGAGAATTTGGGGTCTGGAGCATCTCTGGGATGAGGAGAGACCACGGGAGCTGGGCTTGGGTAGTCCAGAGAAGACTGAGAGTGTTGGATGTTTGTGGTTTTTTTAAAAAAGACTATAAAATGAGATGCTATAAAGGCATAAAAGCTCAGAAGTTACGTGTGACAATATGGAGGACAGATGCACATGGCAACCCTGCTTGATACAAACAAAACAGCTCCAGAGCCGTGACAAGCAGGTCGTTTAGTCCAGCTGACTCTGGGAACGTCCTGGTGCTCAGTCAGAGCACCCAAGTGCCTGTTGAGCTCCTCCACTCGCTGCTTGTGAGTTTTGGACGTTTTTTCAGGACCCCCTCCACTTCCCGCTTCTCCTGCATCTTCTCAAAGGCCGCCTGTGCCCGGGTCTGCTTGTCCAGCCCACACTTCTCCTGCTGCTGCTTCTTGCTGCTCATGATCTGCTCCAGGATCTGGGCTTTGTCTTTCACCTTCTTCTTCCTCTTGCCGCCCCCCAGGGCGCCCCCGCTGCCCTTCAGCCGCAGGGGAAGACGCTCCGTGATTTTTCTCAAACGATTAGATTTCCCTCAAACTTTATACAGTCCAAAACCCATAGAAATCCATCGGTTTAATGCTCATTGGTGCCGAGCTGCGCAGTTCTTAGTGCTTGGTCTCCTGTTGGATAGGGATTCCTTCGCCTCTGATGTTAATTAGGTCTTCACTCCCGGATTTCCTTATCGGCCTTTTCCGGGCCAGGTGTCCGCAGCCGTGCCAGGGGGCAGGGCTGGAGTAGGTGTTCGGTGATGTTTGCTGATGGCTCGCCAATGGCCCCTGATGGCCGTTGTCTCTGGGTATCTCTCGTGCTGCTGAGGTGCTGAACTCAGGCCTCACCTGGTGGAACGCTGCTTTGGAAAGAAATTTCCATTCCCTTCCCCCGGGGCAAAGGCAAACAAACGTAACTACGTTAGAAAATTAAAATTTTAAACTTGCTATATTTTCCAACAAGAAGAGATCTCACCAATCCACATAAATATCGCCAACGTGAGTGCCAGACTCCTTCCAGTGGTGCAATGGCCATAAACTAAACCACAAGTCCCACCTCAACGTGGGGAAGAACTTCTTTACACACGGTGGCAGAGCACCGAGTAGCTGCGCAGGGAGGCGGTGGGGTTTCCCTCTCTGGAGACATCCCAAGCCCCGTGCCCAGGTGGGACCGGGCGGTCTCCAGGGCTCCCTCCGGCCCCGTTTGGGCTCCGGGGGCTGCGGAGGGGCCGCGGCCCC
>JBBMKD010000103.1:4214410-4225834 GCA_037834095.1 Argya squamiceps
GTGGGGGCAGGGGGAGACCCACGCGGGTCAGGGTGTGCTCATGGGGGTCCCTCAATAATCGGGGGGGTCTCGAGGAGGTCAGTGGGGGGATCGAGGGGCTTACACGGGTGCAGTGGGGGACACACACACACAGAGTGAGCGGGGAGGGGTCCCACCGGTCAGTGTGTGTTTGGGGGGACCCCGCAGCGATCAGGGAGGGGATTGAGGCCCACAGAAGTCGGGGGGGCCACACGGGTCAGTGTGCGAGGGGCGGGGGAGGGGTCTCCATGCTCAGGGCCACAATGGGGGAGAACTCAGTGCTGGGGGTGCCGCACGGGTGAGGTGGCGGGGAGGGGACAGCGGTGGGAGGGAGGCCAACAGCAGGCAGGGGGGGACAGTGTGTGTGCAGTTTGTGTGTGCGGTGCGGGGGTCCCGTGCCTGCCAGGGGAAGGGGGAGCACCCACCGGTCAGTGGTGGGGGACCCCACAGAGGTCAGTGGTGGGGGCCCCACAGAGGTCAGTGATGGGGGGCGCCACAGGGGTCAGTGCCTGGGTACAGCCCGGATCCCCCCGTGGCCGTGGACCGGTGTGGGGTCAGTGTGTGTGCGGTGGGTCGGGCCCCCACAGCAGCCGTGTGGCGAGGGCAGGGGCCGGGCCGGGCTGCCCACCCGCGGCGGGGTGTCCCCCGCTGGTGCCTGGCTTTGTCCCAGCGTGTGCAGGACACAGCACACGAGTGTGACACACGGTGGAAGTGGCCGGGAGTGCCACCTCCCCGCGTGGGCCCCGGGCAGGTGTGCGGCCACCGGGTCTGCCCCGGGAGTGCTGGTCCCGGTGGCCCTCGGGGGACCCACTGGCTGGTCCCAGTGGCACTGGGGGGATCCACTGGCTGGTCCCAGTGTGGGGATCCACTGGCTGGTCCCAGTGTGGGGATCCACTGGCTGGTCCCAGTGGCACATGGAGGATCCATTGGCTGGTCCCAGTGGCACTGGGGGGATCAATTGGCTGGTCCCAGTGGCACACGAGGTGCCGAACCGGGGAGGAGCAGGGCTTCCACATGCCAGGTGTGACACCGGCCCCGGCCCTGCTGTGGATGGTCACTGGCCCGAGGGGGCCTGGCTCCCACCGGGGCACGGAGCATCCCTTCCCTCCCAGTATTTTGGCATATTTCAGTGCCGTATCCCAGCTTCAGTGCCATATCCCTCTTCCACCCTTTCCTCCCCTCTCCCAGCCCTTCGGAAGCAGATGGAGCGAATTCCTCGGGGTGTGGGCTGGTTTGACATTCCTCAGCTCAAGCCTGTGCCCAAACTTGCAGAAAATAGTTCCTCTTTTTTTTTTTCCCTCCTCTCTCTTTCCCCCTTTCTCTCCCCTTTCCCCTCTTTCCTCGGGAGCTCGGCACTCCCGCACGCCTGTGCCGGCACCTCGGTGGCCCCGGGGGAGCCGTGTCCTTTGTCCCATCAGCCGTGTGGCTGCTGTGGGGGCGGTGTGTGTGCGATGCTGCGCTTGTGCTCGCCCCCTCCGCGTGGGCTGCCCGCGGGGGCTGGCGAATGTGGCAGGAGGTTTGATTTTGGGGGGGCTGCGTGGGCTCGGCGGGGGCTGCGAGCTGCGGAGGTGCTCCAGGACGGGGGTGGGGACACCGCGGGGAGCACGTTTGTGTGTGGGTCACGGAGGGGACACAGCCCTCAGTGCCCCCCGCCCTGTCCGCAGGCCCCCGCAGCCGCCGGACGGACAGATGGACACGGCAGCCCCGCCGCACGCCCCGGCCCGCGCTGCACGGCCGGCGCCAGCCGTGCCCAGGGCCAGCTGAGGACTGGGCGTCTCCGGGCCGGCCTCGTTCCCGGCCTCTGTCCGGTTGGGATCCTCCCTCGCCCCGGGCGCCTCTCGCCCCGCCGCCGCCGTCATGAACGGGCTGTCGATCAGCCAACTCTGCTGCCTCTTCTGCTGCCCGCCCTGCCCCAGCCGCATCGCGGCCAAGCTGGCCTTCCTGCCCCCGGAGCCCACCTACGCCATGGTGCCCGAGCCCGAGCCCGTGGGCAGCACCGGCTCCCTGCGGGGCGCCGCGGGCCGCTGGAAGCTGCACTTGAAGGACCGGGCGGATTTCCAGTACTCCCAGCGGGAGCTGGACAACATCGAGGTGTTTGTCACCAAGAGCAGCCGGGGGAACCGCGTCGGCTGCATGTACGTCCGCTGCGTGCCCGGCGCCAGGTGAGTCACCCCCGGCGTGCCGGCGGGGCGGGGCGGGGCTGGGAGCGCCCGTCCCATCATCTCCCTGGGCTGAGTCCCCTCCTATCCCTGGGCTGAGTCCCCTCCTCTCCCTGGGCTGAGCGTCGCTGGAGGAGCTGCCCCTGCCGCGGGGCATCCGCTGGGCTCCCAGGACCGGTCTGGCTTGTGGCCACACTCAGAATGGGGTTAAAGCAGGAGCAGAGGCAAAGCCAGAGGTGCAGGGATGGACGTGGGGATTTCCCAGGCTGTCTCACAGTCCCCCAGTGTCACTGGCAGTGATGCAGTGCTCCAGTTGTTGGCACAGAGCTCCTGTCTCAGGGAGCACCAGGGTGGCTGCACCAGCTGCTTCTCCCCGTCCCCAGCCCTGCAGAGGCCACGGGGATGGACAGCTGTCCATGCCAGCCAGGAGAGCCTGGTTTAGCCAAATTCACAGGGACATTTGATTCCTCAAGGAAAAGAGTGATGGGAGGGAAAGCCAGGAGGGGTTTGGTCACTCCTGTGGGTCTGTGAGTTGGGAAGCTGGAGAGAGGCACCCTGGAGTGTGAGATGGAGACCCCCCCCTGCTGCCAGTGCCTGGGCAGGAGGAGACAGGAGGGGACTTGGCAGCTGCCCCCCCAAGCAGTGGCACAGTTTGGGGGTTCAGGTGCAGAGGGAGGCCAGGTCACCCCAGCTGACCCCTTTCCTGTATCCTCCCGGGTACAGCAGGTCCTCAAAGAGCAGCATCACAGGCTGCAGGGCTGGAGGGGAGAACCTGGGCTGGGGAAACCAGACCTCCCAAACCGTGGGGTATCAGGTGCTGGCTGTCTGACCTCCCACAGCTCATCCTGTCACTGACTTCCAGCTGGGGCTCTCTGGGCATCCAGGCCAGGATTGAGGCTCAGCCTGGTCACAGACCCCTCAGACCAGCTGTGGGGGCTCAGCAGGGAGTGGGTCCTGCTCCCTCCCTCTGGCAGAAGGGAGCCAAGCTCCCATCAATCTCCTATTAGTGTTAATTTTTATGATTAACATTGTTTTTCCCCTTATGGTGGAAATTTCTTGTGCCTTGTCACTCCCACAATTCACTTCTCTCTCAGCATCTGGTGTCTTGCCAGGCTCAGGAGAGAAAAAACCCGCTGTCAGAATTCTTACTTGAAATCCCCATTGGGCAAACGGCCCCAAATCCTGAGCTTTTTACCAAAAATAGACTCAAAAACTTGAGCAGAATCATCATCCTGCCTTCAAGCTGCCTGTTCCTGCTCAGAGCTCCGGCAGCAGAAGGGTCTGGGTGTCCCTGGGGGTGTCACCAGGACCTTCCTTGGTGGCCAGAGGGGTGTTGGCCCTTTGTGTCCCAGTGTAACAGTGTGTCTTTTCAGAGTACAGCCAGGGCCCTTCTAGATCCCAGTCAGCCTGTCCAGCAGAGAAACTGCTTGAGAACTGCTCAGGGGGCAGTTCCAGCTCACACAGCCACACATGTTACAGGCTGGCTCAGCAGAGAGGCACAAGGCTCCCAGCCCAAATCAAGGGTTTATTCCAGTGTGCTGAAGGTGAATCTGGAGCCAGAGAGAGAGCATGTAGTTTTTCTTAATTTTATTGAGTCTCAAGTTTGTTGGTAGTACAGGGGGCAGAGCAAGGGGCAAGTGACCATAAACAAAAGAAGAACAAAACACCAAACCCCACAGCTAATGAAAAAACAAAAAAAAGAAATGCCATAAAGTGAGTGATAAACTTGCAAACCCCCCCCCCCCAAAAATTGCACAATGTCTGCAAGAGTCCATAGGAAAGAAGCCTTCTTTACACCTAGAGTATCTTTAATCTTCACTTTTCCAGAAAAAGGCAGTTAAAAACTCCTTTAAAAACATAAAAAACTCCACATGCCGGGGTTTGGTTGTTGGCCTGTGAGGCAGATGTCCGGGGATATCCGTGCCCGAGCTCCGGCACCGCGGCACAGCCCGGGGTTAACATTCCCTACCCGTGTCCCAGGTACACGGTGCTCTTCTCCCATGGCAACGCCGTGGACCTGGGGCAGATGAGCAGCTTCTACATCGGGCTGGGCACCCGCATCAACTGCAACATCTTTTCCTACGACTACTCGGGCTACGGCGTGAGCACGGGCAAGCCCTCGGAGCGCAACCTCTACTCCGACATCGACGCCGCGTGGCAGGCGCTGCGCACACGGTGAACAGGGAGCACAGCCCTGGGCTCCAGCAGCCTGGAAAACGGGAAATCTCCCACAAGGGCAACCCTGGGCCATTTGAGGCAGGAAGGGTGGTTGGAAAACTAGAGGGAGCAGCTGGGGGATCCAAGGGGTAGGGATGCTGCAGGGCATGACCTGTGCGTCCTGTCTCACCGTGCCAGGCTCAGCTCTGTCACAGTATGGGACACACAAAGGACGAGGCAGACAGCAGAAAGTCAGGCAGGAAAGTTCTGTTTTAATATTTCTGCCTCTATTTGTATATATACACTTTTTACAGAAGGGAAAAGATTGGCTATACAGGTTGCCACCTCTTCAACCTGGTAGGTGAACATCACCATCAATCATATTTCTCCTCTGGGAGGAGAAATATGTAAACAAAGTAGATAATTCTAAATATATACATAATTTACATGAAGCTGCGTCAGAATCTCCACTACAAAGTTGCAAGCACTCACAGGGCGAGAAAACTTAGGGCGACAGCGCTGCTTCCCCTGCCAGGTTTGGGGTGCCTCCCTGTGCCAGGCTCTGCCTCCTCTTCCTCAGGCCTGGCTTGCAGTGTGACCCAGAGGTGGCGCTGCCCCACACGGCTGCAGTCCAGGGTCTGTGAACACCCTGTAACCCTGACCTGGTGAGGGAAAGCCTTGACACACCCCAGAACTCACCTGGCAGCTCAGCCCTGGCTGCTTTCTGGTCATTTGGGAGTGCAGGGAACTGCCATGGGCCCAGCCATGAGGAGCCAGGGGAAGGTCAGGGGGACAGACCCCAAACCCTGCCAGCAGCCTTGTGGGGGGGAGCAGAGCAACCCCTGAGCTGTATCTCCTGGCGATGTGCCTGGACTCTGACGTGCCCTGTCCTCTGCCAGGTACGGGATCAGCCCAGAGAACATCATTTTGTACGGACAGAGCATCGGCACGGTGCCCACGGTGGACCTGGCCTCCCGCTACGAGTGCGCCGCCATCGTGCTGCACTCCCCGCTCACCTCCGGCATGCGCGTCGCCTTCCCCGACACCAAGAAGACCTACTGGTTTGATGCCTTCCCCAAGTGAGTGCCCAGGCAGAGGGCAGGAGGGTTTGATGCCTTCCCCAAGTGAGTGCCCTGGGCAGAGGTTTGGTGGGTTGATGCCTTCCCCAAGTGAGTGCCCAGGCAGAGGGCAGGAGGGTTTGGAGGGGCAGTGCCAGACCAGCTCTGGTCACATGTAACATGTGGGCCATTTTTCATGATAGATTTAAACATCCCCTTTGGTGATTTTTTACCTTTATTTGGTGCCTTTTAGGAGTTGTAGCCCTCCCTGGGGGGTCACCATGCCCCCTCCTGAGGGCTGTGCCATCATCTCCTGGCCACACTGTCCCAGTGACTTTGCCAGCTTTGGGGCTGTCCCGCTGGCCCCTTGTCAGGTGTCACAAGCCCTGGGTGTCCTGGGGTCCCGTGCCTTCTCCTGAGGGCTGTGCTATGTATGTACCCCAGTCCCCTCTAGCATCACCTCCTGGCCACACTGTCCCTGTGACTTTGCCTGCCAGCTTTGGGGCTGTGCCCTGGCTGCTTGTCAGGTGTCACAAGCCCTGAGTGTCCCTGGGACCCCTCTGTCCCTCCAGAGTAATTCCTTGGGGATTTTCCTGCTGTTCAGATGGCAGGAGTGGTGCTGAGAGGACGAGCTCTTCCTTTGCCTCTCCCTTGCAGCCAGTGGGGCCCAGGGGACAGTCCCTGAGCCGGAGGCTGTGGCTGGGAGCCACCAGCCCACGCTCTGCATCCTGATGGCCTCGCGTGGCCTTTGGGGCTGGGCTGGGAGCAGCCGTGCTTCCCTTCCTCAGAGCCCGGCAGAGCTGATCCCAGCAGGGAAGGGCTGTCCTGCAGCAGTTCCCATCCGCCCTGCTGAGGTCCCACGGGGATGTTGTCACTGCTGTCTGCTCCTTGTCTGTCACACTGGGGCAGATTTTTCCTTGGCAGAAACTCTGTGTCCCTCCCTGTGCTCTGCCATGATCAAAGAGCGTTTCCTAGTCCCTCTCCCAGGGGACATTTTGGGGGCAGGAGGAGTGGAAATGTTTCATTCACTGTGCTTACCCCCCTCTCTCCTCTCTTCCCCATCCACCCTTTTGGCAGCATTGAGAAGATCTCCAAAATCACCTCTCCTGTGCTCATCATCCACGGTACAGAGGACGAAGTCATCGACTTCTCTCACGGCCTGGCGCTCTTTGAGCGCTGCCCCAAGGCCGTGGAGCCGCTGTGGGTGGACGGGGCCGGGCACAATGACATTGAACTCTACAGCCAGTACCTCGAGCGCCTTCGGAAATTCATCTCCCAGGAGCTGGCCAGCCAACGCAACTAGCCAGGGGGACGGGCAGGGGGGTTCTGCTTGTTTCTCCGGTTCTCCCAGTACCTCTCCCCAGTCCCTGCTGCTGGAGCTGGAATGAGTTTGTTCAGCCTCAGCTCCAGGCTCAGCAGAGGGCGGGAAGCCCTGGAATGGACAGTGTTTGCTCACAGACACGAGCACAGCTCTCCTCCCTGCTGGTGCCAGCCCTCGGCGCTGCTGGCACCACCGGCCTGGCTGGCCAGAGACGGCAGCTCCCTCCTTCCCCCTCCCCAGAGACGTGAGCCCACCCTCCGATGGTGGATCCTTGGCTTCAGACATGTCCCCGCCTCCTGTCCCACACCGGCGCCGCCCCGAGTCCCTCCCGGCCGCTCTGCTGCTCTCACCATAGCAATAAGGCGAGTTGGAGAGGGGCTGGGGCCCCGGCCCCTCCCCGCTGTCCCTGTGGGTGGGACAGAGGAGGTGGCAGTTCCTGCTCTCCATGGAGCTTTCCCGGGACCAGCTCTGGTGGTTCCCGGCGTTCACCCCGCGGCTGGGGCAGAGCCGTGTCCCCACGGGGACTATGGGGATGCATGGAGGAGGTGCCCCCCTGCCCCACACCTCCTCCAGTCTGGCACTGCTCAGCCTTCCCAGAGCACTGCTGGTGTTCAGGTCACCCCTGGGAAACCTCCTCCTCACCACGGGCACGGGGAACGGGGCCAGGGAACCAGGCAGCCAATAAAGAGCAGAGGTTTAATGTTTCACCCGTGTCTGCCCTTTCCCTGGGTGCCCCTGGGGGCTCCTGCCCATGACCCAGCCCCAGGGGGCCCCTCCACCTTTCCTGGATTGCCCTTGGCTGGATCCCCCGTGCTTGTCACCCTCCTCTGGGGACTGGGTGGCCCCAAGGTGCCACAGGACCAGGGAAGATGCCCTTGGCCCCTGGGAGCAGGCTGTGAAGTTCTGTGTGTCCTGTGGGACTTGGGGACAACAGGAACCCATTCCTCTGTCCTGTGTCATTAGGGGATCCCATGGGATCACGGGGGCAGAGGTGGGGGATGGCCTCTGCCTTCCAGGAGTGCTGGGGGGCCGGGTGTGCCGCAGGGGCAGGGGGAGATCCCCGTGGGCTGCTCTGTACCAGGGCGAGCACAGCAAGGGACACAGGGTGGTGTTGGGGTGGTCCTGGGGAGAGCAAACCTCAGTTTGGACCTGCTCCATGCCCAGTTCTGACCAGAGCTGTGTGGGGACCTCAGTGATTCTGAGGGTGCACTGGCCACGGGGGCAGGTGCAGGGGTGTCCCACAGAGTCCTCCCACCAGCACACGGGAAATCGCCCCAGGGAAAGGGAGAGGCTCAGGTTGGTGATTTTTGCAACAGCACCTGCTCTTGCACCCCTGGGAGGAGCTGTTTGTGTGTTTTTCCTGCCCCTGGGACATCCCTGGCCCCAGCCCAAAGAGCAGAACACTGTCTGCCCTTCCCCTCCCTGTCCCTGTCCTCCCGGTGTCCCCTCCCCAGCACGAGGCCCTGGGCCCCCAGGCTCATGTGAGGAGGGATTTAATCTCCTTAGGGGCTCAGGGGCCAGGCGGGGGGGCTCGCTGCACCCCCACGCTCTGAGCACTCCAATGCACCTATTGTTTGGGGCTGGGATCTGGGAGGGTGGGCACGGGACCCCCTGCTCCCCACACATCCCTCCTTTCCCCCAGCACCAGAGCAGGACGACCCTTCCTTGGTGCTGGGAGCTGGAAGAGGTTGTGGATGGCTCTGGGGCAGGGCCTCATTCTTTCCCAGGGTGATTTTGGGCTCCAGGAGCTGTCTGGCTTCTCCCTGCACATCCCCCCAGTCCTTCCTTCCCCATCCCTCTGCCAGCAGTGGCCGGGTGGTTTGGGAGCCTTGTGCTCACACGTGTGTGGGGAGCCAAAGCCCCCCAGCCCAGCTCCCTCTGTCCCAGGGCTCCCTAATCCTGGCACAGAGGCCTTCTCTGTGCACCCAGGGGATTTTTATCCTCTTATTGCTCCCTGTTTCCTGTTGAGCTGCAGATGCTTTGGGGCAGCTCAGCCTCGCCAGCAGGATGGCTCAGAGCTCCTTGGGGTTGGGGGGGATGTTGAGGTGGCTCGAGGTTGTATTTCCTGTGCCTCAGTTTAAAACAAAGGCAAAGTAAAGTTCAGCCTGATCCCCACAGTCTAGAGCCAGGTGGGGAATATGAGAGTCCATGGAGATGGACATTTGCTGGGTGCCACCTCCGTGGTGGGGAGTCCTGACTGGGATCAGGGCTTTGGGTCTGGATCTGTCACTGCTCCTGGCCCAGGATGGAGGCTCCATCCTCACTCAGCAGCTGGAGTGAGGAGGGACAGAGGAGCACTCACCCCTAAAAGAGCTGCAGGGGCCTCAGAGAGCTTGCACTGGGGGTCCTGGGCACAGGGGCCCCCACTTGGGGCCAAACTGGCCCACTGGGACAGCACTTCTGTCCCCTTTGGGACAGCACTTTGTCCCCTTTGGCACAGCACTTCTGTCCCCTCCACTGGTGCTGCAGTCTGGGGCGAAGGAAGGGCACTGGCTGGGGGACAGAGCTGGATGGTTTTGGTACCTGGAGGGGACAGACAGAGCCAAGGCCTCGAGTGTCCCCAGAGTCCCTCCAGAGCAGGGTCAGGGCAGGTGTCCCTCAGGCCGGTTTGAAGCCCCCAGCCAGGGGGGCACAGGGGCCCAGGCTGGGCATGGGGGACGTCGGGTGACCAGCCAAGAGGGGTTTAAGTCTCATTTGGGGCATAAATGAGGCTTTTGATGGTTGGGGCCTGCGTGCCACAGTCATGAGACCTCGTTCAGAGGCCGAGCTCAGTCATGGGATCCAGGAAACTGAATTAAAGCATCTTAAGGAGCTTTTTTCCGAGCTCTACTCTGGTTTTCCACGTGCTTGTCATATGAACAAAGACGGTATAAAAGGGCAGAGGGGTAGGATCCCACCGGTGGTCAGGCTGGGAGAGGGGATGGTGTTGGAGAAGGGGCACAGGGCGGAGCTGGCTGAGGTGGAGGGAAGGAGACAGGAAAGGATGAAGAGGGGAGGATGTGTTGGCTCTGCCATGGCCAGTGAGCGAGGCCGTGGGGACAGCAGGGACAGTGGGGACAGCAACAGGGGCACATCTGGGGGAGCAGAGCTCGTGTCCCCCTCCCTGAGCAGCGCAGAGCTGGGAGAGCCCAACATGGCCACGGCTGCACCGACACCGACGGCACCTCCCGGGTGAGACACGGGCAGGGGGCACGGGGGGCAGGGGACCCACAGCCCTGGGGACACCCGCAGCCCTGGGGACACCCACAGCCCTGGGGACACCCATAGCCCTGAGGGGGCACCCAGAACCCTGAGGGGACACCTGCAGCCCTGGGGACACCCACAGCCCTGGGGACACCCATAGCCCTGAGGGGGTACCCAGAACCCTGAGGGGACACTCACAGCCCTGGGGACACCCACCACCCTGGGGACACCCACCATCCTGAGGGGACACACACAGCCCTGGGGACACACACAGCCCTGGGGACACACAGCACCCTGGGGGAGCACTCACCACCCTGGGGACCCCCACAGCCCTGGGGACACCCGCAGCCCTG
Organism: Argya squamiceps; assembly: GCA_037834095.1. Lineage (NCBI taxonomy): Eukaryota > Metazoa > Chordata > Aves > Passeriformes > Leiothrichidae > Argya > Argya squamiceps. The sequence continues at coordinate 4,224,660 of JBBMKD010000103.1, forward strand.
GGGACACCCAGAACCCTGAGGTGACACCCACCACCCCGGGGACTCCCACAGCCCTGGGGACACCCGCAGCCCTGGGGACACTCAGAACTCTGAGGGAGCACTCACCACCCTGGGGACACCCAGAACCCTGAGGGGACACCCACAGCCCTGGGGACACCCACAGCCCTGGGGACACCCAGAACCCTGAGGGGACACCTACAACCCTGAGGGGACACCCACCACCCTGGGGACACCCAGAACCCTGATGAGGGGGCACCCAGAACCCTGAGGTGACACCCACAGCCCTGGGGACTCTCAGAACCCTGGGGACACCCACAGCCCTGAGGACTCTCAGAACTTTGGGGACACCCACAGCCCTGAGGACTCTCAGAACCTTGGGGACACCCACAGCCCTGAGGACTTCCAGAACTCTGAGGGGGCACCCACCACCCTGAGGTGGCACCCACCACCCCGGGGACTCAGAACCCTGAAGGGACACCCACCACCCTGGGGACACCCACAGCCCTGGGGACTCCCAGAACTCTGAGGTGGCACCCACCTCCCTGAGGTGACACCCACAGTCCTGAGGGGACACCCACCACCCTGGGGACACCCAGAACCCTGAGGGGACACCCACAGCCCTGGAGACTCCCAGAACTCTGAGGTGACACCCACAGCCCTGGGGACACCCACAGTCCTGAGGGGACACCCACAGCCCTAGAGACTCCCAGGAGCCTGAGGGGGCACCCACAACCTTGAGGGGGCACCCAGAACTCATGAACAGCACCCAGACCCCGGGGTGGCACCCAGCCCTGCACTCCTGGCTGGTGCTGGGGACAGGGGTGGCTGGTGGTCATCCCTGAGGGTCCCTGAGCTGGGTTGGGACCCTGGGCCTGGGTGGGAAATGATGGGACAGCCCCACCCCACTGTGCCTGTGCTCACAGCACACACGTGTGCACGCACACAGGGGTGCACACGGGTGGGTGAGCACGTGCACCCTGCCTGGGGACCTCTGCACACGTGTTCACACACACCCACACACGAGTGTGCACAGCCTGCAGAGACCTGCACACACACAGGTGTGCACAGACACACACAGGTGTGCACACACACAGGTGTGCACACACACAGAGGTGTGCACACACACACACAGAGGTGTCTACAGACACACACAGAGGTGTGCACACACACACAGG